>VZRO01000592.1:169858-184569 GCA_013397915.1 Daphoenositta chrysoptera | reverse complement strand
CCCTCACCTCGCTGCCGCTGCCGCCGCCTCGGGAGCGCCGCGGCCGCCGCCGCCTCCTCCATGCCGGGGGCCCTGCGGCCCCCGATTCTCCAACGCCGCCTCCGCCCTGCCGGGGCCACCCCCGCCTGGCCGGGGCCGCCCACTGCGTCAACTGCGTAAGGGCCGCTACGCAACCTGCGGTCGCCACGGCAACGGGGGGTGCGGGCCGAGGTGGCGCCGCCTGGTGGCGGCGCGCGGTAGCGCCACGGGGCGGGGCAATGCCGGGCTGGCCGCGGATTCCAGCCGGGAATTCTCCCTGGGATCCAAGCAAGCCCGACCTGCTGCGAGCAGAGGCCTCCGCTGGGCTGAGGGTCACCTGCGCTACCGACAAGAATCACGGAAGGATCCCACAAGAACCAATTCCCTCGTAAAAGTCCTCCAGGACCATCCAGTCCAGCCTGTGGCAGTCCCCACCTTGTCACCCTGCCCAGAGCACCGAGTGCCACCTCCAGTCATTGCTTAAACACTTCCAGGGTTGGGGACTCCAAACCTCCCTGGGCAGCCCCTTCCAAGGCCTGACAGCCTTTCCCACGAAGAAATTCCCCCTGGTGTCCAACCTGAACCTGCCCTGACAGCTTGAGGCTGTTCCCTCTTGTCCTGTCCCTTGTTCCCTGGGAGCACAGCCCGACCCCAATCTGCCTCCCCCCCAGTCAGGGAATTTAGGAAGCAATAAAACCTCCCCTCAGCCACACCTGGGGCTCTCCAGACATCCCTTCCCTCTGGAAAACTACCCAGCACAGCACAGAGGTGTCCTCTCCCTCATGGCACACTGCTTTCAGTGCCCAGCATGGAAAAGCAGTGCTTTCCCATCAGGAAATGTTCCCAAGAAAGATGGGGAGAGACTATTCACAAGGGTGTGGAGTGACAGGAAAAGAGGGAATGGCTTCCCACTGACAGAGAGCAGGGTTAGATGGGATATTGGGAAGAAATTCTTCCCTGTGAGGGCAGTGAGGCCCTGGAATGGATTTCCTGGAGAAGCTGTGGCTATCCCATCCCTGAAATTGTCCCAGGCCAGGTTGGACCAGCCTTGGAGCAACCTGGGATAGTGGAAGGTGTCCCTACTTTCTGGAACTGGATGAGCTTTAAGGTCCCTCCCAACCAATCTCCCTCTTCCCAAAAAAACCCTCACAAGGATGGACACACCACAACAACCATCCCATTTGGGATGAAGGACAGCGATTCTCTTTGGACACAGCAGCTGCCACCATCCAAGGACACAACTGAGATGCTCCTACTGCAAAAAAAATAGCCAAATAGAGAAACAGCCAAAAAAAAAAAATCATCCCTGTCCCAGAAAAGCTGATCCAGCAGGGAATAGCAGCACATCCTCGCCTGCCCATTCCTCCTTAAAGCAAGTGGAGCAGCATTCAAATGGTCTGCTGGGTGATATCACCGTACCTGGGAAATAAAACAGCCTGACAGGGGCGGAAAAACATTCAAGGAAAGGCTTTGAAGCTCCGGAATTCATTTGTGCCGAGGCCTTTGTATCCCGTTCAGGCAGAAAAATCCCACTCACGCTCATTCCGAGTCCCTTTATCTTCCCAGACAGGTGCAAAGTGGCTCCGGTGTGGATGAAAAGCTGCTGCCAAATTTAGCATTCCGACAAATCGTTTCATCCAGCCCGTGGCACTTCCAAGGTCTCCCTTCAGCACAATCCACTCCCGGGCCGGCAGGCACCCCTGGAAGCCCCGAAACCTGGAGCAGACAGAGGAAAGAAGCTCAGGAAAACTGGAAATGGTTCTTTTATCCAGGGAAATACAATTGGAAGCCATCCGAGGCTTTCCAAGGGGTGGGAGAGAGCTCATCCCAGCCCAAATCCTGCCAATTAATGGCCACCAGGCAATTAATCCGATACAGCTCAGGATTTCTGCCTTCCAGCTGCTCCAGCTGCCCCTCTCCAGCCTGGCTCCACCAGATTGCAAGGGCCAGACTGCATTACAGCCCAGCTCCAGGGTCAGGATTCATCCCAGTGATCCCCAGGGCTCCATTCCCTGACTCCTGTGCGGCAGTGACACCATTTACAGGCAATTTCAGAATGTTTTGGATAAGCCGAATGCCTTGACATTCCCTAAAGCATTTAAGGGAAGGATTAATGCCCTCAGCAATCCCATCTTTTCCCTCTGTCATGACACAGAGGGCGGGTGGCGAAGCATTTAAGGGAATTAAGGAATTAATTTGAGCCTGTCACAAAAGATGGGATGCTAGCATGGATCCGTCCCCACCTCCAACCTCCGGAGCAAATCCATTCATTTCAGAGCTTCCCAGCCCGTGGGAAAGGGTTGAGCCTGGGTTTCAATGCCTGGGGCAATGGCAGGGAGATGTACACACATTCCTGGGAATCCTACACCTTCAGAGGGATGTCAAGGAGAGTCAGAGCATCCCAGGCACCCATCAGCTGGGTTATCCCTGTGGATAACTCGGATGCAGCCTGTCCATCAGGGCATCACCATCACAAGAAAACCTCTGGAGGCCCCACTGGCTTAAGGAATTCCTTACTCACCTCTGGATAGATCTGTGCTGTTTGTGCAGGAATGATTCGGGAATGTGAGGGCAAGGGAATTCTGTGGTGTTCTTCCAGCTGGAGTGTCATTCCTCAACACATGGATATGGCACAGGGCTGGTTCACACCACAGCCTTGGAATTCTCCATATCAGCTCCCAGGAAAAGTCCGGACCTCTGTAGACAACCTTGGAGATCTGGAGGTCCCTGGGATGTGCCAGGAAGGATTCAGTCAACAGAGAACCCATCCAGCTCTGCTGATCCCGGTGCTCTGAAAAAAGCCAACAGATTCCAGGGTTAAGGATTCTCCTAAAGCTGAAAGCAAACCAGCCCCCTCCTCCAGGAGATTTGGACAAGGAACAAGGCTCCAGGAATAGCTGGGAACATGGGAAGCTTTTTATTATTATTATTATTCAGTTTGTTGTCGTTGCCACCGCCCCCAGGCACAGCACATCCAATCCTGCTGCTCCGAAATCCTGCTCCTGTTGGGCTCCCAGTCGGAGCCAGACGCTCCGTTACTCCCGGGGTAACGAGCCCCTCTCCTCCTCCATCCCAACCCTGCCAATTCCCCTCAGCTGCTCCATTAGGATTACAATAAATCACAGGGAAATCGTGGGAACGAGGCAGGGAGTGCAGCAGTCTCCCTGAAATCGCGGGGATTCCAACATCCAGGTTATCCAAACCACCTCCTCAATCCCTGCAAACACTGGGCTGGGCTCCATCACCCCTGCAGCAGGCACAGGCTGTTCCAGCTGGCTGAATTCCAAGGGGTGATGGCAACAAGTGTCTTGGGAAGGTGCTCTTGTCGTTCTCAAAGGGGTCAGGCCACCAGGGAAAGGTGGACAACAGAATTATCCCGACCTTCCCTCCAGGGGAAAGAATCCCAGCGCCTCACCCACTGTCTCTCGCTCCCTTGGGAATATCAATTATTTGAACTGAGCTTGGAAAAGCCCTCCAAGATCATGGAGTCCAACTGTTCCAAGGCCACCACTGACCCACGTCTCCAAGTGCCACATCCACACGGATTTGAAATCCCTCCAGGGATGGGGACTCCACCCCTGGAGCCTGTCCCAATGCCTGACAACCTTTTCCATGAAGGAGTTTTCCTCCATGTCCAATCGAGACTTTCCCTGGCACAACCCGAGGTTGCTCCCTCTGTGCATTCCACAGAGAATTCCCACCAAACCACGCAGTTTCCAACAGGAATTTGGGAGGCGCTTTTAAAAACCACAGCAGCAGGCATCCCCGTCCCCCATTCCCGTGTCACCGAGCGGGAAGCGCCTGTGTTTGCTTCCATGGTGGTGGCTGTGCCTTCCCAGCCCTGCCTCCCTCCCTTCCCAGCGCGATTCCCGCCCGCGGTTCCCCGGAGCCGTCAGCCTCCCTCGCCTCCTACCAAAGCGCTGCTAATCCAGTGCCTCCAGACTGCTCCTGCTCCTCAAATCCTTCGTTATCCCGGCAGATCTCCCCAGAAACCCGCTCTTCCTGGTTGTCCCCCGAGCCAGCACCTCCCGGCCCCAGCCTCCGTGTCATTCCCGGCCCCTGGGAAGCTCCCAAGGCAGGGATGAGCGGCTGGCAGAGTCCCCCCAGCAGGAGCAGCTGCTGCAGCTCTGCAGAGGAGCGGCATCACTCAAACCTTAACTAAAAATCATTCCCTAATGGAGAGGCATCTCCCGCGCTCCGGCTGTTCGGAGAAATCTCCCCCTGCAGCTGCCTCGGGTGTCCGTGGTTCCTCCAGCACCGGGAGGGGATTTGGGGGGGGGCAGGCTGCTGTCCCACCCCTGAGCCTGAATCCCTAAAAAACAGTTAATTCAGAGGGGAGACATCCCAATCGGAGCCAAACCTGGGGAGAGCTGACCCAGGGATAAGCTGGAAGCCCAAATTCAGGCTCAGGCTGGCACACCAGAGGCTGGAATGCCACCCAAGGGCAGGGCAGCAATTGGGAAACCTCTGTCAGGCACCTGAAGGGATCAGACATGGAATTCTGGAATGGGTTGGGTTGGAAAGGGCACTAAAGCTCATCCAGATCCACCCCCTGACATGGGCAGTGCGTTATGGAGCCAGTGTCTCGGCAGGCAGGGACACCTCCCACCATCCCAGGTGGCTCCAAGCCCTGTCCAACCTGGCCTGGACCACTTCCAGGCCAGGGGCAGCCACAGCTTCTCTGGGAAAACCATTCCAGGGCCTCTCCACCCTCACAGGGAGGAATTTCTTCCATAAATTCCCAAGGTGCGGGTAGCACCGCGTCCCACTGCAGGTGAGACGGGCAGAGCAAGGCTGGCGCATCCCCAGCTCCTTCCCTCGGGCACAGCTCTTCCCATTCCCGCCTGTGCCTTCCTTGGGGACCCCCTTTCCAGCCTCCGAGCCGCTTTCCTAGCGGGATCCCTCCCTTTCCCGAGGGGTTCCCACGCCGTGGGCTCACTCTTGGCACGTAGTAAACACGCCCGAGCGCACACGGATGGGGCTGGCTCCGCAGAAAAAGCCTGGAAAGGATTTCTCCCGCAGGTTGCATCCCGGAATTCGGCACAGCCCTCGCTGCTCACGATTCCAAGCACAAACTCCTCTTTCCAGCTGCTTTGCTAAATTGGTGCCAGATCTAACTCTGGAAGCCAAGCCTCCGAGACTCGCTATCAATCCCGCCAGCACTTCCCCCTCCCAAGGACATTATCCAGTATTATCCAAGCTGTGACTCCTTAGCCCAGAAATTTCTCCCTGGGAAGGAGCCATTGCCATGGAAAAGGACCATTAAATAACAGTTCGCCGGGGTTTCTCAGCAAAGCTCGGGGCATCTTGCTGCCTGGAAGCTCCAGGTGGCTTTTCCTTAGGGAAAAATGAGTGGATGAAGCAGTGCTCCGGGCTGTCGGGACATTTGCCAGCATCCCCCTTGGATAAACCCCTCTTTCCAAAGCTTTTTCGCCTCATGTTGTAAGAGCCTTGTGGTTTTGCAGGGAATTAAAACCGAAAAAAAGTGTGGAAACGAATCCTATAGGCTCAGAGGGGAGGAAAATGCAAATTCCCGAGCTCCCCTGAGTCACAGGGCTGTGCTGGCAGCGCAGGCAGCCGCTGGAATTCCCGGCTCCATCCATCCATCCCGGCCCTGCCTAATCCAGGTGCAATAACAACGTGTCATTCTCCTTATCTGCTTCACCCCCGCCAAAATTCCTGCGAGTTATTCCTCCTCCCCGCCCACCTTTCGGATGCCCTTGGCTCCATCCTCCTTCGGGAGGAGAGCTCCAGCCCGGGGATGAATCAGGATTTTAGCAGGAGCTTGAGGGATGTGGGATGCCTTCACCCCCACAAGCAGGAGCGCTGGCCTTTTCCCAGACTTCACCAGGACACCAAACCACAGGAATTTACCCCGAGGATGAGCTGCTTCCCGATTTCCCGGAGCCTGCTCACCTCCCGTGGTGGGAATGGCTGCGGCAGGACAGGGAAATTTACGGATCAGCTGCGTTGTTCCCGCCAGTGCTCCAGGGAAGCGGTGCCGGGGAGCTCTCCCTCAGCAGGCAGCACCTGCAGCCTCCCGTTGCAGGCTCTCCAGGAAGCCTGGAATGCCGCTGTCGGATGCGGGCACAGCGCGGAGGATGCGGATGCTCCGCGGCGGAGTCGATCCCTCCCCGCGGGCCGCGTCTCTGGACATCCATCGGATGCGACTGGAGAGCAGCAGCTGGAGCCAAGGCGCTGGGATAATTTCATTAGGTCAAATCCCTCCCTCCTCTGCTTCCTCAGGATCCTGCTCCTGCTTCTGGAGGCAGCTGGGCTGAACCGGGATGTTTCCCATTAAGGATTCCTCCCTGGCTCCGCTCCTGGCTCCTTTCCCGCTCCTCACACCCGGCTGCAGAGCCATTCCCCACTTCTCCCGGACCTCAAAGCCTCGTCTAACCCACTTGGCTTCATCCCAGCTCCGAACTGCCGGAGGGGGAAGCTCGGCTCTCACCGGGAGACACCGCTGCCCGCGGAGATCCCAAATCCTAAATTGCGGCACAGCTCCTCCACAAAGTCCTGGCAGAGGCTTTGGGATCACAGCCCAGCAGGCAGACGGGAGAGGGACCTCGGAGCAAAGCAGAGGTTGGAGGCCAATAATAGGGAATAATTATCCTAAGGAGAAGTTCCCAGCTCCCTTCTGTACAAGTCCATGAAATATAACAGGGAATTTTATCTTAACCCGGACAAAAGGAGGCTCAGGGGGGACTTTCTCCCTCTCCGTGATTCCCTGATGGGAGGGTGGAGCCTGGTGGGGGCCAGGCTCTGCTCACAGGGAACAAGGGACAAGCCTCAATTTACCTCAGGGGAATTTCTGTCAGAATATTAGGGAAAATTCCTTCATGGAAAGGGTTGGAACAGGCTGCCCAGGGCAGTGGTGGAGACCCCATTCCTGGAGGGATTCCAAAGCTGAGTGGATGTGGCATTTGGGGACATGGATTAATGGTGGCCGTGGCAGAGCTGGGTGGCTGAACTCAATCCTGGAGGTCTTTTCCAGCCTGAACAATTCCCGAAAGAGAGGAACTGGGAAAGATCAGGCTGGAAAGAAAAAGGCAGCAGGCAGGAACGTGAGCAAACAGCCCCTGTCCAAGCTTCGTCCAAGAATTCCTGGGAGAGGAGCGTGCTCCGATGTCAGGACTGTGCCACAGTGACAGGAGATGGGAATGATCCAGAGAGGCGAAAAGGGAAGCGGGAGAGGCTCTGCCAGGCGGGATCCGCCTCAGACACTCCATGAAGGAGAAAAGGACGGATGGTTGCTAAGGGAAATGGGACAGATGGCTGGCACCGGCAACTCGCTGACTCTCGGAGCCTCCGAACTCTGCTTTTGGGAGGCGGCAGGGCCGAGCAGGCGAGCGCACAGCGGCCGAGCCCGGATGACCGCTGCCCCTTCCCCGCTCCGGGTGTCAGCTCGGATCGCGTCGCAGCGGAAAGGCCACGGAGGCGGCGGGAGCCGAGGCGCGTTTGCGCTTCTGCCCATCAGCAGCGCTGCCCCCGGCAGCCCCTCGTCCTCCCCTCCTCCAGAGCCACCGGCACCATCCCACGGGCAAAAACCAGCGGGCCCCGGGACAGCGACCGGGCAAAGCCGCGGCTCCCAGAGCGGGAAAGCCGCGGGGTGCTGGCTCTGGAGCTGCTGTCTGTGAAATCCCATGGCTCCTGGACATGCTGTCTCCCAGATCCGTTTACACCTCTCCCTGACATTTAAAACCATCTGAGCCTCTTGGCTTCTGCTGCTGTCATCCCTGTGCCAGGGCTTTTCTGGCTCTAAAAAAAGGCTGGGAGTTGATTTCCCGGCAAACGCAGCCCTCCCAACAGGTCTCCAACCGCGGCGGCAGGGCAAGGGAAAAGGGGGAGAGGGTGGGAATTGCTGCTGCCATGGGGGTGGGAGACGTGCCAAGAGTCTGTCAAATCCTGACGGCCACAAACAAGGCTCTGAAAGCAGGAGCTGGGGAGAAAAGAGGGGGAAAAATCCCTTGGCAGCGAAGGTGGTGGAGCTCAGGAACTGAGGCACGCGGCTCTCTGCGGCTCCGGGCTGGGATTTGAGGGATCCAACGGGAAGAGCAGGGGGTTTGGGGAACCTCTGCCCACCTCGGGCTGGCCCCAAGCACTGCCACATCCACGGACATAAAACACCCAGGGACTCAGGAAGGAAGCACCTAGAAGGTCACCAAGAGAGATGGAGAGGGACTCTGGACAAAGGATGGAATGACAGGACAATGGGAATGGCTCCTACTGCCAGAGGGCAGGGTTAGATGGGACACTGGGAAGGAATTCTTCCCTATGAGGCACTGGAATGGATTTCCCAGAGGAGCTCTGACTGCCCCTGGATTCCTGGAAGTGTCCAAGGCCAGGCTGGATAAAGCTTGGAGCAACCTGGGATAGTGGAAGGTGTCCCTGTTCTTCCTACCCAAACTGTTCTGGGATTCCCTGGAGGGAAAGCTCTGGAAGCAACAATTATGTCTCCCCCATCCCAATCCCTTGGATTTAAATCACCCCAAAAAGTCCATGAGGAGCTGCAGATCCCTAAATTCAGTGAGCAAGAGCCCACAAGGAACCTTCACCAGGCACTCATTCCCAGCAATCCCACATCCCACACAGCCTGGGGGAAGTCCTGAGCTGCAAGGACAGGATCGTCCATGCCCCGGGATTGCTCCGCTCCTGCTGACAAGTGGAGGAGGAGGAATTTGCTCCGGCCACCTGAGCAACTACAGAATCCTGGGATCACAGAATGGTTTGAGTTGGAAGGGACCTTAGAGATGATTGAATTCCAATCCCCTGCCATGGGCAGGGACACCTTCCATTATCCCAGGTTGCTCCAAGCTCTGTTCAACCTGGCCTGGAACACTTCCAGGGATGGGGCATCTACAGCTTCTCTGGGAAACATTAAAAGGCAGCTGATGCTCCACAGAAGGATGGAAGGACGCTGGACATGCCACCATCGCCCTCTGGATTTCCTTTGGGCCACCAGAGATTCCCAGGGAGGGAAGAAGATGAGGAGAGGTGCCAGTGCCAGCTGCGAGCTGCTCTTCCAGCCCATGCTGCTGGCTGTGTGGGCAGCTCCATCTTGGAGCCACATTCCAAGGAGCTGCTCGGAGCAGCAGCTCCCGGATCCCGTGCCAAGCTGCCGCTGGCTGCTGTTGAGATAAACCCACACAAACAAACAGATGCCTGGAGAAGCCGGGAAGATATGGGATGCAGCAGCAGGGATGGGCTGTCCCAAGGCTGGCCGCTCTCCAGCTTGTCCCTCCCGCTGATCCCAGTGTTCGGAGGTGTCACCAAGCACAGCTCGACCCCATCCCTCAGAGCAACAGGGAGTTTTCCAGGAGGTCACGCCCCCTCTTCTTTTCCAGCGGCTCCAATTCAATTCCCAGGGAGTGGGAATGCCCAGGGATTGGGTGGTAGAGGTTGGAGAGGAGCATCCACCTCCAGGAAAGGAGGATTACGGCTCTCCCTCACCAGGAGCCAAGGGAACAAACCCCATGGACACACCCTTGTCCCAACCCCACCTGACTGGTGGCATTTGTGGGAGCAAGCACGGATGGATTTGTGTCACCCAGGCCACTTCCAAGCAGGACACAAAGCTGAAGTCCCTCATCCCGGGACACTGACACGGAATGTCTCCCAGGAACAAAACTGCCTTAAAATTCACAGGAAGCATTCCAGGAGAGCCTGATCCTGCAGACATGGACAAAACTAAACACAGACCCTAAAAATCCCAAGGATGCTCTCCCAAACCTTTTAAACCCTTTGCTTTCCTCTGCATCCACAAGGAATTCCGTGTCCCCTGTCGCTCCTGACAGGTGCTAATGAGGGTTCCCCTTCCCCTCAGGCAGCAAATTCCCTTTCCTGGGGGAAGAGGGCCAAGGATTTGTGCTGTGTCCACCCCTGGCAGGCACGGAGCCAGGGACACGCCGGCGTTCCAGATGTCCGGCTGCCGGCACAGCGACTCCGGCTGTGCCGGGGTTGTCCTGTAAATGAGCCCGGCAAGACACAAAGAGGCTGATTTCCCAAATTAAGCTGCTGGAATTACTCATCCCAAAATCAGCGGCATCAGCTGCTCGCGGTGACACCAATTACACGCAGTCACTGCCCGGCGCTGCTTCCCACTCATCCCAGCACATCCCTACTACAGGCATTCCCAAGGCACGGGGCAGGGGAAGGTCAGGCAGGAATTATTTTAAACCAAAAAAAAAAGTTGGATTTAGATGGGATATTTGGAAAGAATCTCTCCCTGTGAGAGTGCTGAGGCCCTGGCACAGGGTGCCCAGAGAACCTGTGGCTGCCCCATCCCTGGAGGTGTCCAAGGCCAGGTTGGATTTGGCATGGAGCAGCCTGGGATAGTGGAAGGTGTCCCTGCCTATGGCAGGGGGTTGGATTTGGATGGGCTTTAAGGTCCATTCCAACCCAAACCATTCCAGGATTCTTCCAGCAGAGGTGCCAACAGCATGGGACATGGAATAGGCAGGAGGTGACAGGAGAAGCTGGGAGAGCTCCAGAGTTCTCTGCTGCTGGACATGGTGAGGACACACCTTGGAGCCCCCGGAGCAGGCAGGGAGCAGGGGGAGGCTGGGCTGGAGCAGGCAGCTCCAGGGAATCGTCACCGGCGCAGAGAGGAGCTTCACTGGAGCCTCTCCTTGAAATGTTTTCTGCTGGATCACCAGCCCGGTTTTCAGGGACACTGACTCATCCTCAGGAGTGCTCTTGCTGCCGCTTGCACTCCGGATCAGGCAGCAATTCCTGACACACCTCCCAGCTATGGGGGAGCATCCCTGAGTCTGCCAGCTGCATTCTTCTCCTTGCCAGAGGCCAACTGGGACACCCAGAGTCAGGGAATCACGGAATGGTTTGGGTGGGAAGGGACCTTAAAGCCCATCCAGTGCCACCCTTGCCATGGGCAGGGACACCTTCCACTGGCCTAGGTTGCTCCAAGCCCCGTCAGACCTGGCCTTGGGCACTTCCAGGGATGGGGCAACTTCAGCTTCCCTGGGAAATCCACTCCAGGGCCTCAACACCCTCACAGGGAAAAATTTCTTCCCAATATCCAGCCTAAACCAACCCTCTGTCAGTGGGAAGCCATTCCCCTTGTTCTGTAACTCCATGCTCTTTTCCAAAGAATCTCCAGCTCTCTTGGAACACCTTTAGGCACTGAAAGGGGCTCTGAGGCCTCCCTGGAGCCTGCCCTTCTCCAGGCTGGACACCCCCAGCTCTCCCAGCCTGGCTCCATCCCTCTGGCACCTCTATGGCTTCCTCTGGACTCTCTCCAGCAGTTCCATATCCTTCTTATAGTGAGGCACCCAGAGCTGGACACAACATTCCAGGTGGGATCTCATCAGAACAGGATAGAGGGGGAAAATCCCCTCCCTCGACCTGCTGGCCACGCCAGGGAAAAATTTACATGGGAGGAAAAATCCTGGTCCATCCCTAGGGCCCCCTGCTCTGGACATGATCCAGGAAGTAACTCACCTTTTCCCGATGCACTTCCAGCAGCTCCAGAGCCCCAGCCTGCATCCATCCCACCGGCACAGCAAGGAGCCCACCAGGCCTTCCAAAGAGGGGAATTCCCCTTAATTCTCCTTTTATCCCATCGCTCCTCTGCTCCAGCTCTGAGGCTGATGGGCAGCACATGGGATGAGAGGGGAGGAAAAACAGGAAAAGCTTTTAATGAGGGCAGGACCCCAAAAGCTCAGGAATTAAAGGTGTTTTGGGAGCCTCCCACTGTTCCTGGCCTGTCCATCCAAACCTGACAACGCCATGCCTTCCACCTCCTCAATTTCCTTGGGATCATGGGCCCATCCATCTTCCCTCCCACTCAGGGGTGTCCAAATCCCCTCCCCGATTTCTGCACCCTGGCCCCGCGTAGGTGCAGCTCTAGAGGCTCTAATGAGGGAGCTCATTTACCGTGACCTAAATATTCCCTGTGCTCTGCTCCCCTGCCTCGGCACCTCCGGAATCCAAGGAATAGGAGCAGGATTTCTACAGGGGAAGAGGGGCAGCGCCTCCCCATCCCAGGCTTTTTCCTGCCATCCCTCTCCCTGCTCCCAGCACGAGCTCCTGGTCTGGGGCAGCCCCATCTTCTCCTCCCTCCCACATCCCTTTTTCCCTCTGGGAAGCGATCCCAAGGGAAAGAGGGGCTGGGACTGCTGGCAGCCACCCCACCCCACTGTCCAGCCATGCTCTAGGAGCGGGACAATCCCATCAGGGACTTTCCTCCCTGTGGAAACCGCGGCCAGCAAGGAACAATGGATGGGGTGGCTGCGGTAGAACATTCCAGCACAACCAAGCTCCCTTCCTGCTTTTCCAAGGCTGTTTCTCTCGGGAATTCGCAGCTAATTTAGCCAGAGGTCGGGCTCCCTGGGCCGGGGCTGAGGGAGGATGCAAATGGGACAGATTGCTATAAAAAGCCACCGGCAGCTGCTTTTTTTGGAAGTCAGGTATCGATTTTTCCTTGTGGAGCTCTGACTGGAGGGCACAGCATGGAGAGGGGGGGACCTTTTCCCGGATAACAGGGCTGGGAGTGATCCCAGTGGTGGCATATCCTGCTTGGATGGGGTGGGAAGGATGATGAGCGAAGCACAACCCCACCACTGGCTCCCAAAACGACCCCAGTCCCCCTCCTGGTCCCTCCTTCCCTGTGACACTGCCAGGCCCTGCTCCCCAACAGGGATTCCTGGATATTCCCACCGCTTTAGGGACATCTCCCGCGGAGGAGCAGCAAGGTGCTGGGCTGGGGATGCGGTGCAATCCGTTTGAGCATCCATGGAAAGCTCTCTGGAAGTGCAGCTGCAGCTGCCCTGAGGGTCCTGGATGTTCCCGTTCCTCCTCTCTCCCTCTCATTTCCAATACCTTTGCCAGCAAAAGGAAAAAGAAAGGAATTGCTGCTCGCAGCAGAAGTGATTTTCCACTCCCGCCTCTCTCCCACACTTGGATCAGCCAGGACCGTGGCCTGAAATCACATTCCGTGCATGAACATCAAGCCTTCCCAGAATCCCCCCATCCCGGTGGCGCTCCGCGTTTTTCCGGGAGGGTTGGTGGCTCCGTGCGGAGAGGGGTCCCCGCTGGTGGCGTTCCCATGGGAAGCGAGCCGGGATGCGGCCCCGTCCCGTCCCAGGTGGTTGCGGGGACAGCGAGAGCCTCGTTGTATCCCGGAATTCCCGTCGCCCCGTGTTTCCCGGGATACTGGGACGCTCCGTGTCCCGGCGCCTCGGCCCGGCCCGTGCCCCGGGGCTCTCCCGTGGATCCCGGGCCTCTCCCGGTAGTTCTCCCCGGGAGCCACGAGGAGGAGCTTTCAGACCGCACCGCCGCATCCCGGGGCTCCCGGCGCATCCCGCTGCATCCCGCTCCATCCCGGTGCTCCTTCTGTTCCCAGACGTCCCAGTCCTCCTGGAGCATCCCTGTACCCCCAGGGATCCTGATGCTTCCCGAACTTCCATCATCCCATCTGTTCTCAGGGTTCCCGGTGTTCCTGGAGCATCCCTGTGCTTCGAAAGGAGCCAGTTCCAGCGCATCCCAAAGCTCCCAGTGCATTCCAGTGCTCCCAGTAAATCCCTCTGTTCCCAGGGTTCTCAGTGCTCCTGGTGCATTCTAGTGCTCCCACCATTCCCAGTGCTCCCAGTGCGTCCTGGTGCTCTTCCCAGGGATCCCGATGTTCCCAGTGCATCCTGAAGTTCCTCGTGCTCCCATCCCAGCACATCCCAGTGCTCCTGGTGCCCCTCATTCCCCCTGGCCGTTCACGTCCATTCCCAGGGCTGCATTCCAGGGATTCCATTCCCCAGCCCTGCTCTCCCACCTCGGGGCGCACAGCTCGTCCCTGTGGAAAACCCCCCAGGAAGGGCTGGATTCAGGATGGGGCTTTACCAGAGTCCTCCGGAAGCTGCTCCAGCTCCTGCCTCGTGCTGCTGCCCTGGGGCTTCCCCATGTGTGCTGGGATAGTGGCCCATCCCATTCTTTCCCACTCCTTCTCATCCCATCTCACTCTTTCCCATCCTTTCCCTTCCCATCCCGCCCCGTATCCCATCCCATCCCATCCCTGGTGAGAGTGTTGGCATGAGGGACGTGGAAGCACCTCCAAGATGGGCGCCCACATTCCCACTCCTGCCCAGCCCCACCCATCACAGCCTGCCGTGGGATTTGCACTTCCATCTCCTCCAGGACGGATCCCCATCCCGTTCCCGCCGGCAGCCGGGGGTGTCGGATCCTCCCTGGCACCGCCGGTGGAGCCGTTCTAAATCCGGCACCTGGCATTGGGGTGGGAGGATTTGCGTCAGCCGGTGACACTCGGCTGAGGAGGGGGATCCCGGCGGGATGAGTCACGCGGGGAGGAGTTCCCCGGAGCGGGATGGGGCCCAGAAGGGGTGGGACACTCGGGATGAGGTTGGAAGGAAGAGGAAGAGGAGCCTTTCCTGTTCCTGGAGGAAAGGCAGGCCGGGACTGTGGGATGTGCCACCCTCCTGCCTCCTTCCCGCAGCCCCCTGGGATGGGGAGACTCCCCGGAGCCCAGCAGGGCTGAGCTCAGCCACACTGCTCCCCTCTGCATTCCCAATGGGAATAACCTGCCCTGGGTGTGTTCCTGCGGGACATGAGGGAGTGAGAGCTCATCCACGCTTGGAACCCCAAAACATCGGCAGTGGATGGGGAAGCCCTGCTTGGGGCTCCTCAGATGGGCACTTCGACATCCCATCTCTTCCCATCCCACCCCA
>VZRO01000592.1:145904-159680 GCA_013397915.1 Daphoenositta chrysoptera | reverse complement strand
GGAGGGGACGGGCGGGAAGGCAGACAAAGAGCGCAGGGAGGGCAGCGCACGGGCCTCGCCGGGAGCCGGGCACCTGCTGCAGCCCCGCGTCCCGCGCGGCGCCGACACGGAGCGGGAGCTCCAGCCCCCCCGGGACCCCCATCCTGCGCGGCTCTGGGGTCCTCCCTCCCTGCCAGCCCTCTGCTCCAGCCCGAGGGATGCTCCTGCCGGCGTCTCGGAGCATCCCCCGCGGCCTGACCCCGGCCCTTTGTCCCCCGCGGCGGCTCCATCGCGTTTTCCGTGGCGGTGGGGGGTCCACGCGGATGCTGAGCCCCTCAGGGTGGGGGTTCCTTGCTCCCAGCAGCCGCCACCAATTCCGACCCTTTCAGCCTCCCCACGCCCGCCCTGCCGTGTCCCAGGACCCCCCTGAGCACGGCCGGGCCACAGCAGGGACAGGGAGTGGGGGGCTGCCCGCCGGGCGGGGGGTCTGGCAGGGAGGTCTTGCTGATCCCCCCTGACTCCAAGGAGCAGGAGAGGAGCCGGAGGCGGCTTTTCCAGCGCCTGATCTCGCGGCTTTTCCGCCTGCCGAGGGAGGAGGGGGGAGCGGGGAATGAAGACAGATGCAGATAATATCGCTGCCACCCCCCGGCCCCCGGGGGCTCAGCTACAATATCCATTATGGATGGATCCGGCTAGGGAACGGCTCCCGGAGAGCCGCGGGGATGATGGGCAGAGGCCCAGCGTCGAGCAGGGGGACGNGGCCCCCCCAGCGCCCCGTCCCCTCCTGCTGTCCCCGGGCCTGGCTGCAGGAGGGAGAGGGTCACCTTGGGGGGAGTTAATGAGGTTTGAAGGGAAGCGGTCGCGCCGGCGGGGACGGAGCCGGCGCGGCGGCGGAGGGACAGCACAGCACAGCAGCCCCGCTCCCGGCCCTCCGAGGCGGGCACAGCCCGCGGGATGCACCCCGGGGGGCTCCGGGTGTCCAGGGAGGGAGGGGAGATCGGCTCTTCCCCTGCGGAGGGGCTGTGGGACTCTGGTGGCTGCGGGGGGCGATGGGTCCTGTGCCCGCTCCAGCGTGGATGTCCGTCCCTGGTGCCCCATGGATGACCCTGCCCGAGTGTCCCTGGAGGATGCAGCCCCGGGATCGGGCTCTGCTGGAGGATTTCCACCACCCCCACCTCCCCCGGGCACCTTGCCGCACCTGTGTCTGCAGTCCTCCCCAGATGGGGCCTTCCTCGGCCCTTCATCCCCCTCCTCTGCCCCCTCCCTCCGAGCTGCGCTTCTCCATCTTTCCATGTGTTCCCCTCCAAGCCTCCTCTTCCTCTCCCAGCACCGCCAACCCCCGGGTCTGAGGGCTGCGGCCGACCCCGGACTCCCTGCGGGAATCCTGTCCCCTCGGTGGCCCTGCTGTCACAACAGGCGGATCCCGGGTGGCGGGACCGGGGGGCACCGCCCGCGGGGACCCGGGGAGCTGGGGAAGCAAGCAGGGGGCTGGTGGAGCCGGGCTGGGCTGCACGGAGCCCGCCCGCCCCTGTTCCCTGCGAGCCGCTGGCTCTCTGCCTTCCCTCTCTCCCGCTGTCACCCGAAGGGCTCGGGAATGATGGAGAGCCCTGGGGCGAGAGGCTAAGTGGCGACGGCGTAAAGAGCTGGCAGTGCCACTCGGGATGAGAGCCCAGCCCGCTCCGCCGTGCCCGCTGCCGGAGCCAGGAGAGGATTCTGCGCCAAGGGAAGGGGGGCTGGGGTGACTCCAGGGTGGGGAGCGATGTCCAAGGGCTCATTTTGGAGCAGGGATGACGTGGAGCACCAGCCTGGCGGGGGGATGAGCGGCGTCCTCTCGGGAGTGGGGGTTGGAACTGGGATGGGGATGGATGCACACCGCGGGAGCAGAGGGGGCTCCGGGGTTCTGGGTGCTCCTCGGGAAGAGAGACGCGGTGGGGACCACGAGGCAGAGAAACCACACGGCTCTCCGGAAATCCTCGGCCAAAAATAGCCCGGCACCAGGGAAGGAGCGCCTTCCGTTGCCAAATTCTCCCTCCATCCCCAGCTCGAGCTTGCCGTGGCCACGGAGCGGGGACGGGTGGCATCAGGGCTGGAGGGACACGGGAGGGACACATCCCTGCGCGGCAGCTGGTGGGGATAGGGGATGTTTGGGAACATCCAGCCGGAGCTGTGCGGTGTTTTGGGACGGTGTCCACCTCTCCCAGCCCCCCGCGGTGGGGCCGGTGTTGGTGGGTTCTGCCACCCGAAGCCCCCCAGGACCGGCAGCTCGGCGTGGGGGAGGCAGAGCCGGCCGGATTGACAGCTCCGGGGGATGGCCAGATGGCTGGATGGAGAGGCAGATGTGTACGAGGGATGGATGGACGGATGGATGGATGGAGAGATTGATGGATGTGTTGGAGAGGGGGACGCACGGATAGACAGACAGATGGAGAGCAGACGCCCGTTCTCGCCCAGAGCACGCCTGGGGCGCCGAGCTGTGGCACCACTCCTCTCCCCCGAGGCTCATCCCAGGATCCTGCCGGGCAGCGGGATGGCCGAGGGGCTTCCAATGATCCCTTCACGTCTACAGAGCCCCTGGCAGCACGTGGGCAGGTGGCACCACCGGACCCAGCTGGCCCAGCCCTCCAGCTCTTCCACGTGACACGCCAAGCCTGGCTCACAGCATTCCCAAAATGCCCACTGGGTTGTTACCAGGGATGGCAGCAAAGCCTCGTCCCCCTCTGTGCCCATCCCTTCCCTCTCTCCCTGTGCCAAGGGCTCGGATTCCACGCTCCTGCTGTGCCCGCGGGGGTCCTGCCCCGCTCCCCCCGCCCCGCGCCCGGGATCCTGCACAGGAGCGAAAGCTGCAAATTCACAGCTTTTCAGCTGCATCCTAAAAATAAGAGGTTTGGGAAATATCGAGCAAATGAGTGGGAGGATGAGAAGAGGAGGAATTAATGGCCTGGCGCCAGGCAGGCAGCATCTGGGAAGCCCCGGTGTGACAACGTGGCCACCTCGCTGGGCGCCGCGTGGCCCTCCGCCCCGGCGGCACGAGGGGCTGCTCCGACACCGCATCCCTGCCCTGTCCCTTCCCATCGACATCCCTCCCCTGGCACCACCGTCCCCTTCCAGGCTCGGTGTCGCATCCCGTCCCGGCTCCACAACTCACGACGACGGCACAGGGCGGAATGCTGGGGAGGGGACGCGCTGCTCGCTTGGCACCTTCTCCCGCTGCCCTTTTCCCGGGAATGCACGCGTTTCCGCTGCCGGTTTGGCGGCTTGGCACATGGAGCCGCTTCTCCATGTGGAGCTGTGGATGTCGGCTTTGATCACCACTTCCAGGGAGCTCAGCGGGAGCTTGGCCTTGGGGGGCTCCCCACAGCTTTGATTTTCCCCCCCAGGGTACTTGGCATCCGTGGATCTCGCCACTGGAACAGGGTGAGTGGGAGGATGCTCCAGGAGATGGGGCTGCGATACTGAGCAGCTGCCAGGGGGACGCCGTGTCCACAAAAGCTGGGAATTTCAGGGTCTGGATCCAAAAATACGTCCCTGAGGGCCTGGACAGGGCCATCCTCACTGGGACACCCGCAGAGAGGTCGGTTCCAGCCGTGGTGCCACAGGTGTGAGGCTCTTTCCAAAGCCTTTGCTCATCCAAAGCCGCTGGCACTCCATGGAGATTCCAGCCTCTCCATCCTGTGCAGGAGCTGTCACTTGGGAGAGGAGCTGGAACCATCCCTGGATGTCCCTCGCAGGGGCTTTGCCCTCCCAGAACTGCTCCAGGGCCGTGGGCTTTGGCTGGAGGTGGTGGTGGAGCCATCGAATGGGTCTGAATCCTGGGACGGGCACAGGGAAACAGAATTGGGGGAAAAGAGGTGGAGCTGCCCTGGAGCCTGAGGGTCTCACTGTGCTGGGCTCAAGCGAGGCCTGTCCTGGAGCTGAGTGTGCACAGGGCCACCAGCCTCACAAAGCCACCAAGGTGCCCAAGGCCACCAGGAGGCACAGGGACACCAGGATGTGCATGGTCACTGGGAGGCACAGGGACACCAAGATGCCCAAGGCTACCAGGACGCCCAGGGCCACCGGGATGCACAGGAATGCTGGGATGTGCAGGATCACTGGGATGCACAAAGCTACCAAGATGCCCGAGGCCACCAAGATGCATAGGATCACTGGGATGTACAGGGCCACCAGGATGCTCAGGGCCACCAGGATGCTCAGGGCCACCAACTGGATGACAGAGGCCGTGGAGGAGTCACTGGGAGCAGGCTTGGACAGCTCCGGGTGTCCCTGGAATGGGCTGTGCCACGGCTCCCACATCCACCATTCCTGCACCCGCGTGTCGGATCCGTCGGCATCGGCAGCTCTTCCCTCCTTCGGGCGCGTCCTGCCGGATCTCCGGCTCTCACACCGCTGGAGAGGACTAATCCCTCTTGGATCTCCGCGCCTCTCCTTGTGCCGGGGTCGGGTCTGAAGTGTTTCCTCACATCCACAAAGGCCGGAGCTCGCTCCTGCTCCGGAGGCAGCTAATCCCGCGCCCGCAGGAGCGGCGGATAAAGGAGGACAGGCACGTGACAGCATCCCTGTCTCCCAGACATTTCCCGTCTCCCAAACATTCCCCATCTCCCACTCCGAGGTGGGCACTGTGTTGGGTGCGGGGGTTCCCTGCCTGTCCGAGGTTTGCCACGGAGACCCTTCCCCCGAATCCAGAACTCTCTCCACTGGCACAGGGACCCTCTCCCCTGCCATGGGGACCCTCTCCCCGCATCCAGAGCCTCTCCCCCTGGAACAGGGACCCTCTTCCCTGGCTCCTGCTCAGGCAGCACCGCACAAATCCCGCGCTGGAGAGCTGCGGTGCTGAGGAGGCAGGTAATCCCCTCATCAATACCGGCCTGGAAAAGTGGAATTATATCCCGTCAAGTGGCTTTGAATCCTGATGAAAGAGCCGCAGGGATGTTCCACCCCCTTCCCAGCCTCCGCAGCATCCCCTGCTCTGCCAGCACGTGGGACGGGATTGGGACCTCGATCCCTCCGAGGAAGGACGGGGGGGTCTCCGCCTCACGGCCCCCCCTCACTGTGCCCGTGGGATGAGGCAGGAGCAGCCAAGGCCCGGTGGGATTTGGGACACGGCCGCAGGTCCCCGAGGGCCGTGGACCCTCAGGTCCCACCCAGCCGTCCCCACGCTCCCGCCTGGATCCGCGCTGGCAGCCGCGGAGATTTATGGAGAGCGGCGGGGAAGGAGGGCCAGCGGCGGCGTAAACAAGCGCCGCGTTTGCCCCTTGTCACCCGCTCCGGGGCCGTGTCCCGGTGCCACGCAGCTCCCCGCGTCCCCCCTGGATCCAGCCGCCCCAGGGCATCCCATCCCCCCCGGCACAGGGACCCCACACCGCGCCCCAGGGCTGGGGACGCGCCAGGAGCTCCGAGCGGCTCCGAGTCTTTAATTAACCGAGTGCTAATTGCCTGGAAAACGAGTCATTTAAGTCATGCTGAGGGCGGCGCAGCCTGGGGGCCGGAATCCCTCCCCCCGCCCTGGGGACACGGCGTGATCCCACTGGGGAGGGCCGGACCCCCCCGTGCACGGGGACACCCCCGGAGCCCCCCAGGCAGGATCCCGCCGCCAGGTTTGGGGGTGTGGCGGCCCCTCGGCACAGGGAATTTGGCCCCGGGAACCGGCGCTCCCTGATGTCCCTCTCTGGCCACTGCCACGGCCGTGGTGGCTTCCGCAGTGCCCACCCCTTCCCTCGCCTTTTCCTTTGATTCCCTCTCTCCAGATTAATTTGAGGATGAACTTGACCCCGCACGGACCGAAGGATCCGTTGGAGCTCCGGGATAAACCAGAGGGGTCACGGTGTTCCCAAGCTGGAGCAGGGAGCGCCAAGCGGCGGGGCAAGGAGGGCTCATCCCAAATCCCAGCCCGCCCAGTACGCCCAGGTGCCACTTGAACTGGTCGGGGTCCCACCCAAGGAGGGGTGCCCGGTGCTCTCCGGCCGTGCCGGCTGCTTCCCATTCCCCCGGCAGCTTATCCAGCCGGGGTTTATAAATGTTGGAAATTAAGGGCTGGTCCCAAATTCCCTCCTAGGCAACAGTTGCTATGTGAGTTTTATACACAGCTCCTCGTGATCCGGGAGCGATGCAGGAGCTGCCTTTGGATGGAGGGAGCGCGGGTGCTGCAGGGGGGACCTGTCCCCAAAGCCACCCCCACCTCAGCCCACCCTCGTCTTCTCGTTGAGAAATTTTTATAATCCCTTCACGGTCACCATCCCTTTTCCTCGCCTGATTCCAGCGGGGATGTGGGAGCTGCGGGTACCTCGGCACGTGCCGGGGGCGACTCCAGAGCCCCAATCCCCCCTCCCGGTCCACTCTGACTCACCCCGGCCTCGGAGCCGCCGGGAAATTTCGTTACAATAACAAGGTCTGCGGGCGAATTAATTATTAACATTTATTGTTTAATATTTATACTGCAGCACCGCTCCCGGCGCTGCTCCGGCCCCGCCGCCTCTCGCCGCCAGCTGGGGCTCCCACCACGTACAATCCTGTCCCAGCGGGCGCGGCGGGATGCGGAGCATCCACAGGGATTCTGTGGTGGGGGTCCTGCCTGGAGACAAAGCTGAGCCGGTTTGGGGCCCCACCGGACCCCTCCGAGCCGCCTGGGGTCCGCGTTCTCATCCCACAGTGGTCATTCCGCACGCTGGGAGCATGGACGTGAGCGGAAGTGTTGGACGGGCTTGAGGGGTCCTTCCCACCTTTTTGGGGTCCCCAAGGTTGTCCCCACGACCAGGCTGGGGAGGAGCAGGTGGGCACCGGCGTTTGGGATGAATCCGTGTGGGACTGGCTCACAAAGCAGCAGCCGCGGCCTTTGCCGGCCGTGCCAGCGCTCCCAGGGTGCCAGCGGGGATTAAAGCTCCAGCCTGAGCTCCCGGGAAGCGCTCGGGGCCGGATTCCTCCCAGGACACACCCCACTGGGAGCCCAGAAGCCGCGGAGGTGGCCACCATGACGGGACACTGCACGACAGGGTTGGAGCCTGTTGCACCACATTCCCCTTGTTTTCCCTCCCCGTAGCCCCGCTCACGCCGGGAACACCTCGGGATTTAGTTCTGACCCCCGCTCTGTGCTCTGCTCCCCCCAGGGACCCCCTCCCGCGACGTCCTCCTGGTCTCAGCCATCATCACCGTCAGCCTTAGCGTCACCATCGTCCTCTGCGGGATCTGCCAGTGGTGCCAGCGGAAAATGGTGAGCGTCCGGCTTCCCTCCAGCCTTCCCGGCATCCCGGCGTGCCCCCTGTGCCGGCGGGCAGGGGGCAATTCCCGCTTCCAGGGCAGCAGCCAGGCGGAGGCAGCTCCCCGGAGCCGCCGGCTGCAGCTTTTATTTGGGCTTTTCCAGATGTGCTAATGAAATGTTTGGTCGAAACTGTTTGTGTGGCACAAAGGGAAGTTTCCAAATATATGGATATATATTGGTGACGAGCCGGAACGAGCTGGCCCCTGTCCTGCTGGGCACGCTCCTGCCTGGAAAAGCCCCGCGGGAAGGCGGCCAGCCCGTCCCTGGCAGCGCCGGGTGCCGTGAGCCATCCCTGCCGCCCGCTGTGCATCCCTACTTCCCTCCCCGATTCCCGCCGGGGGCTTGGGACGGCGCTCCCTCCTGCATCCTTCCTCCTCCTCCTGCTCCTCCTCTCCCGGGAGCAGGACGTGCTCGGCCACGTTTCCTTCGCCATCGGAATCGAATCTGGGTCAAGTGCTGCGATGGCAGCGGCGCTTCCCGCCAGGGAGATGCCCACCGCGAGCCGTGGGAAGGCAGCATTCCCTTGGGAATGGGCGAGGGGGTCCGCATGGCCATGAGGCAGCGGGAGGGCGCCGGCTGGGAAGGGCCCTTCCAGGTGCCACCCAGGGGATGGGGAGAGAGCGCTGGCGGGGGAAGAAGCGCTGGAAAGGAGGAGGCTGGAGCTGGCAGAGGAACAAACAAGTGTAAATTGGCCGGGAAGGCACATCCCAACCGGCCCTCGACAGCGCCCGGAGCTGGAGCGGCTGTGTGGGAACGACGGCCAAGGCTGGCCCGCCGGCTCCGGGCCGTGCCCACGCGGCCGCCGCCGCCCTGTCCTCACGAGCCCCGAGCTGCCGCGGCCGGGCACACAGATGAGCGCAGGGTTGGGGGATAATTCCCTCCGGGATGGCCCGTGAGCATCCAGGGAGGTCAGGCATCCCTGTGCCTCCCGGCAGGATTAGCCCATGGGCATCCAAGGAGGTCCAGGTGTTCCCCTACAGCTCCTGGCAGCATTAGCCCTTGGGCATCCAAGGGTATCCAACACCCCTGCAGCTCCTGGCAGGATTAGCCTATGGGCATCCAAGAATAACCAACATCCCTGCAGTTCCTGGCAGAATTAGTCCATGGGCATCCAAGGAGATCCAGGTGTTCCCCTGCAGCTCCCAGCAGCATTAGCCCTTGGGCATCCAAGGGTATCCAACATCCCTGCAGCTCCTGGCAGGATCAGCCCATGGGCATCCAAGGAGGTCCAGGTGTTCCCCTGCAGCCCCCATCAGGACTAGTCCATGGGCATCCAAGAATATCCAACGTCCCTGCAGTTCCTGGCAGGATTAGCCCATGGGCATCCAAGGATATCCAACATCCCTGCAGTTCCTGGCAGGATTAGCCCATGGGCATCCAAGGAGATCCAGGTGTTCCCCGGCAGGATCAGCCCCTGGCTGCCCAAGGACACTGAGCTGAGGGTCCAGGTGTCCCAGCAAGCCAAGGAGATGGCTCCATGTGGATCTGAAGAGGTTGGGAAGAAGGAGAAAGGAGAAACATGCCCACTCCATGGGCAGGCTGGATGCAGGCCTGGCTCCTGAGATCCAGGAGCAGAGTGATGGAAGTTTTCCACCCCATCCTGCTCCAGCAGCTGTTCCCATCCCACCTCATCTGCCCAGCACCTGCTTGGAGCATCCTTGGCTCCCAGTTGTTGGGTAATTGGCATTAATTGGCTCCTGCCCACCCTGGCTCGGAGCAGCGCTCGGAACCTGCCGGAGTGCCCTGATTATCAGCCCCAGTTAGGAGCCAGCTCCGGCTTCATTATCCTATGGCAGCGCTTCCCTGGCGCTGGGAAAGGTGAACTCAATTAATTCAGGCCCAATTAGGCCTAAAATTATCCACTCCTTCCCAGTGAGGCCATGGAATGGGATGCTGGCGGCGGTGGCCGTGCTGTCCTTGGGGTGACACAGGGCATGAGCCCCCAAGGAGTAAGGGATGGAGCCTTTGGGAATTTTGCTGCCCGGATGGGTGGGATGGAGCCTGGAGACCATAAGGGAAAGGACAAAATCCAGGTCAAACCCTCCAGGTGGTGGCAGCTCCCATCCTCCACTGGGATACTCCGGGGGTCCTCTGCCACCCCCTGACCCCCCCTCCTCTCTTTTCCACAGGGAAAGCGTTACAAGACTTCCCTGGAGACTGTGGGAACTCCGGATTCCAGCCGAGGCCGCAGTGAAAAGAAAACCATCAAGTAGGTGCCAGGATGGGGGGGGAGAGGAAGGACAGAGGTGGCCGTGCCTTCTCCCAGTGGGAGAGGGGCTCCGGGAGACTGGGAGAGCTGGTGGGTGTCTCCAGCATCCTCGTGTATCCCACCGAGCCGTGGGCACGACGGAGTCATGGGAACCTCGGCGTGGGCGTCCCGGGGCTGCTCCGGGCCTGGGCGTGCGGATCCCGAGCACTGCCCCGCGGGGCTGGAATGGCTCTGCATCCCACGGGCACTTCACGGAGAAGGAGAGCGAAGCAGGGGCATCCCACGGCGCTGGGTAGGGAGCGAAGTGGAGGCTGGAAGCTGGGGAGGCTCTCCTGGGCATCTCAGATCCAGCGCTGCCTCTCCGCAGGCCTCCAGGGAGGAGGGAGCTGGAACACCAGAAGGGAAATAGCTCCTGCCTGGAATAAGCCTATGGAAAACCTCCTCCCAGGGCTGGCCTGGGTGTTATCGGGGTGCAGGGGTACCTCGGGCACCTGGCCGGCTGCTCCCAGCCAACCGGGATGAGCTGGAAATGGAGCGGGAGGCACATCCTGCCCAATGTCACGGCACGGGCAGCTTTCCCAAACTCCAGTACATTCCGTACAGCCAGGATCAGCCCGGAGCTGTAGGTGGGCACTGGGGGCTTTTCCAGTCTCCCATCGCCAGCGGGGAGCTGCTGGGCCCCCCAGCCCCTGGTGGCTTCCCAGAGCCAGGAGGTCCAGGTTCCGTGCCGGCAGCAGGCCAGTTCTGCGGGCAGGGATCCGCAAGGGAAGGGATCCGGAGGGGAGGGGATCCGCAAGGGAAGGGATCCGCAAGGGAAGGGATCCGGAAGGGTCTCCAACTCGCAGCAGTGCCATGGTTAACCAAGCGCTTGCAGGACGCGGCTGCTGAGCAGGCGAGGACACACGGACACGCGTGCCGAGGGCGCACGGACACACGTCTGGGAATGCCGTGCCGGCACCGCGCTCGCCGCCACCTCCCTAACCCCCCACATCCTTCTCTCCTTCCCAGCCGGCCGAGCCGCCCGCTCCTGTCTCTCCACAGCTCTTCCCATCCATCCATCCTTCTGTCCGTGTCCGTGTGTGTGTGTGTNGTGTCCGTGTGTGTGTGTGTGTGTGTGTCGGTGTCCGAGGGGTGGGCTCCCCGTCTCTCTCCGCAGGATCCTGGCGCTCCGGGGGCGGAGGGCTGCTTTTCCTTCCCTCTCGCAGGAATTCAGCTTGTCTCTCTTGTATTTCCCTTTTCTTTCTCCCCCGGAATCCGGCCGCTGTAGCGATCTAGACAGAGACTTTTGGAATAACAATGACAACACAGTGCAGCAGAAATGGAGCTCCTACCCTCCCAAGGAGTTTATCCTAAACATTTCTCCTTACGCTCCGTACGGTGACCCGCGCCTTTCCCTCAAGTGAGTCTCTCCTTACCTGGTTTGCTCCGTGTAGTGAGTATATGGGCAGCACCCACTCGCCTTCCTCCTCCTCCTCCCTCTTCTCCTTCTTCTCCTCCTCCTGCTCCCGGGCTCCCCGCACGCCACCCCATGGGCCGTCCCATGGAGACGAGCAACCCCTCCTTCCCGCATTCCCGGGGCCGGCCGGGATCTCCCTCCAGGACGGGGTTGCGCGTTGTGGGCACCCCCTCGGCGCGGGGACGGGTCCCCCCGGGGCTGGGCTGCCGGCGAGCGGGACCCCCCTCCCCGACCCCTCTCCCTCCTCCGCCCTCCCTCTTGGACGTTTTGCCGAGGCCCCCGCGCACCCCCGGGCCAGGACCCCTTTTTTTTTGCAGTGCTGATGTCTCTCTCTCTCTCTCTGTCTGTCTGTCCGTCTCTTGTCCGTCTGCCCCTTCCGGCTCTGTCGCCCTCCCCTCATTCCCCGACGGCTCCCCACGTTTTCCACGTCCATCCGTGTGTCCGTCCGGCTCCCTTCGTGTCTGTCTTGGGGGGGTCCGGCCGCCGGCCCGGCCCAGTGGCTCTCTGTTATCAGGGGCCAAGCTGACGGCGTCGGCCGCCGCCGGGCTGTCCGGGGACCGCGACGGCCGGCCCGGGGACAAGCAGCGGCTCGGCGAGGATGGAATGAGGAGCAGCGTGTCCGCCCACAGCGAGCCCGGAGCGGGAAAGGCGGCACGGGGCCGCTGGCACACGGTGCAGAGCCACTTGGCCGCAGGGAAGCTCAGCCTGTCCAAGTGAGTGAGCACGGCACGGTCCGGCACGGCACGGCCATGGACACGGCCGGCGGGCCCGGGCGCCCGCTCCCCGCTGCGGATGCGCTTGGATGGGGGCCACCCACAGGTCCCCGGGGCCGCCAACAGGTCCCCAGGACCGCCGTGCCGAGGGAGAGGAGGGTTTCCCGTTCTCCCAGCGGTGTTTTGGCTCAGGGGCAGCAGAGGAGGCAGCAGGGCAGGAGCAGCGCCTTTGGGTGCTGTCCCCAGCGTACTTCCAGCGCTGAGGGTGGCTCCGCCCAGTCCCGGTGGGAAGCGGCTCAGCATTCCCAGCTCGGCTTCTCAGGGCAGGCAGCGCTCCCTCGGTGTCCCAGAGGCAGGAGGTGCTGTCCCACGCTCCCATGCCTCGGGGACAGTCAGGGACAGTCCGTGGCGTCTTCGCTCCGTGCGCTCCCCCGACCCCCGGCACAGCCACCGGACCCGGCGCCGGCACCACCACCTGATGCCGAGAAAAGTTGGGCGAAGTCCGGGGCCGGTCAGGTTTAGGGAAAATCCGGGCTCTGGCAGGCTCTGCAGGGCTCCAGGCCGGGGTGGGGGTCTCGGCGAGACCTCTCACTGCCGGCAGCGCCCTGGCTCTTCCGGGGGGTGACGGGGCTGTGCCGGCTGTGGGCTCCGGCCGGCATTCCCGGTCTCTGCTCCGGTTCTCCGCGCTGGGATGCGGCAGCCGGGGGGTCCCGGCGGCAGCGCCGGCACCCCGGGAGAGCTGGGTGACACCGCCCATTGGGCGTGAGGCTGCTGCGCTCCCCTGGGCACTGGGAAGCAGGAGGGAGAGGCGAGGAAAAGCGGGAGCGGCGCAGCCTTCAGCCGTCCCCAGACGGTGGAGAAACGAATCCCGCTGGGAATCCGGGCTGGAGGACGGGCTGGCGCAGGCGGCGAGGGCAGGGTTAAGGGGATGTGGCGGAGCATCCTGTTTTCCAGCGTCCCTTTGGCGCAGCGCCGCCGGGATGGGGGTCTCCCGGGGGTCCAGGCCGAGGGTCTGGCCGTGCCGGTGCCAGGGGATCCATCCGGGCACGGGCAGGGCGCGGTGCCGCCTGGCACGGCGCTGGAGGAGCCCGCGCCTCCAGCTGGCGCGGGGCCGACAGGAGCCAGATTTAGTTTCCTGTGACTGAGAGGTTGTAAATTGAACTAATTTAGGATTCGATAGGAAAACGAAAAGGAGGTCGGCGGCGGCGCCGGGGGGGAGGCGGCAGCGTCCGGGCAGTGCCTTCCGCCCCGGCCGTGGGGCTCCGTCCATCCCAGCTCTCCGCTCCTCTCCACTCCCTTCCCTCCTCTCTCTCTTTCTCCCACCTCTCGCTCTTTCTTCACCTCTTTTTTTCTTTTTTTTTTTTTTGTTTTTTTGGAGCTGATTATCCCTCCCCGCTCCCTCTCTGTCCCGCTGCTGGCATTGCACGATGGCACAGCTTCGCCCTGCGGTCCCAGCCGGCAGCGATGGGACCAGGACAGGGTCGGTGGCTGCTGCTCAGGCCGCTCCTCGGTGCCAGGCGTGGTCCAGGGGGGACTTTCCTCCCTGATCTCGTGGCCACGAGCTTGCCAGGCTGCCGTGGGCAATCCGGCGCGGCTGCATGGGCTGTGCCACGCATGTGCTGCATGGCCAGCGCCGGCCAGCGCCGCTTCCTTGGGGCATCCCGCCTGCTCTCCCCGCTCCGCCGCCCACACGAAGCCCGTCCGCCCCGGGCCGGGCCGCTCCGCTCTCCGTGTCCCACCAGAGCCGCGTCCGTATGCCCCAATCCCAGGATCTCCCGCCCCGGTGGGAGCCTGGCTCGGCCCTGGGGACGCCTGGCTGGAATGTCACCACCACGGGGGTTCGGCCCCCGCCGCGGCGCTGCGGGATTCCCCCCTTCCCGCAGCGTCCCGCGCCGAGGGGATGGGACGCCGAGCCCCCGCGGCGCCGCTGCTGGGTGCTGGGCTGGACTGGGAGGGACTGGGACGCTGCGATGGGCTGGCTGGCAGCACGTGAGCGGGCGCCACGGGATTTGCCTCCACGCAGCAGCCTAATTATCCCGCAGAGCAGGTCGGCCGGCGTGCTGGGAAGGCGCCGGCGGAGCGGCGGCCGCGGGAGCGGGTGGGCATCCGGCCCTGGCGAGCCCCCCGGGAGGCAGGATGGTGGCGGCCCGAGCCCCCCGCGCCGCCG
>VZRO01000592.1:96589-109230 GCA_013397915.1 Daphoenositta chrysoptera | reverse complement strand
GATGGAGGTGCCGGGGGGCGCCGGGGGTCCCGGCGCGGGGCACGGGTTGGGGGCACCGGGAAGGGATTGGGAGTACGGGGAGGATTTTGGGGTAGGGCAGGGTTTGGGGGTCACGGGTGTGTTTTGGGGTACCGGGTTTTTTGGGGTACTGGAGGTTTTGGTGTACCCGGGGATTTTGGGATAGAGGGAGGATCAAAGTGGTCCTGAAATCTATACTAGGAGTGAGAGGGAGTGGGATTTGGGGGAGCTGCGGGAGCCCCAGGAGCCCTGGGAGTGCTGGGCGTGGTGGGAAGAGACGCCAAGAAAGAGGATTCCTGAGGAAACAGTGGGAAGAGCATCCCCGGGGCTAAACAAGGAGGGAAAGCAGGCAGAGGGAAAGCAGTTGTCTGAGAGCTGGGCACGGCGGGAGGGACGTGCTGGGAGTTTGAGATGCTCCGGGGAGGCTGCGGGAGCGCAGCCCGAGGTGCCAGCTGATCCCTGCTCCGGGATCGCCTCCCGCTGCTCCCAGGACACTTCACCTCTGCCGAGGACCTGAACCTGCTGATTGCCAAGAACACGCGGCTGGAGATTTACGTGGTGACGGCCGAGGGGCTGCGGCCCGTCAAGGAAGTGGGAATGTACGGGAAAACCGCTGTCATGGAGCTCTTCCGCCCCAAGGTGGGAGCTGGGAGAGCGGGGACGGAGCTGGGGCAGGATCGGGGGCAAGTTCTTACCTCGGGAATTCGCATTGTCCGGGTTTTTTCGGGCAGGGGGAGAGCAAGGACTTGCTGTTCATCCTGACGGCCAAGTACAATGCCTGCATCCTGGAATACAAGCAGAACGGGGACAGCATCGACATCATCACCCGTGCCCACGGAAACGTGCAGGTGAGGGGCAATGCAGCACCTGGAATGGGAATTCCCTTCCCTAGGGATGGTCTTGCCTTCCTGGTGCAGCGGGGGGTTGGATTCCTGCTGTTCTGTCGGTGGTTCCTTGCTGGCTGCTGCATCTGGAATGGGCCACCTGCAGCCACGGGATGTTTCCAGAGTTAGTCTTGGTCTCTGTGAGGATTCAGGGAATTCTGGGATGGTTTGGGTTGGAAAAGGGACCTTAAAACTCATCCAGTTCCCTTCTATGGGTAGGGACACCTTCCCCTATCCCAGGTTGCTCCAAGCCCTGTCCAGCCTGGCCTTGGACACTTCCAGGGATGGGGCATCCACAGCTTCTCTGGGAAATCCATCCCAGGGCCTCACCACCCTCACAGGAAAGATTTTCTCCCCAATATCCCATCTAAACCAGCATGTGGAATCCTGGAATGGTGTGGGATGGACAGGACTTACGTATCATCATTCCACCCCTTGCCATGGACACCTTCCACTAGACCAGGATGCTCCAAGCCCAATCCCATGCCTATGGATTCAACCATATTCTTGGGAGAGTTTGTGGAATAACAAATTAAATTGAAGGAAAATTGAAGCCTAAACTCCTTGTAAGGCCGAATTTTCCCTGGGAAATGAGCCCTGTGGGAATTTGCAGTGAATGTGGGTGGTGTGGGAGCTCTGCCAGGTGCAGCAGCTGGAAAGGCATCTCCTCCTTAGGCTTGGTGGCTTCCCAGCTGGAATTCTCAAGCCCGTTGGGAAGTGTGCAAGGAGCCATTCCTCACCTGAGGGCTGGCAACCGCTGTCCCTGTTTTTCAGGGATATTTTCCTGGCACTTCTCACCTTTTTCTTTCCCCTCTCCGTGGAATTCTCCTCAGGATCGCATCGGCCGCCCCTCGGAGACCGGGATCATCGGGATCATCGATCCCGAGTGCCGGATGATCGGGCTGCGGCTCTATGATGGCCTCTTCAAGGTCATCCCCCTGGATCGGGAGAACAAGGAATTAAAGGCCTTCAACATCCGCCTGGAAGAGCTCCAGGTCATCGACGTGAAATTCCTTTACGGCTGCCAAGCTCCCACCATCTGCTTCGTCTACCAGGTGCCTGCTTATCCCTGGGTAACCAAGGTTTTCCAAAGGTTTTTTGGAAGGCAGAGTGAGGGATGAGTCCAGCTCCTCCAGGTCCAGCTTTATTCCAACTCTGGGAGAGAGGAAGCAGTGCTTTCCCACAGGATTCCTGGGGAAATCAGCTCTGCCTTGGATGGGAATGTTTCCTTGTTAGACCCCCAGGAGGATCTTAGGGATCTTTCCAGCCAAGTGGATTAGATCCAGAACCCGTCGTTTTCCATAGTGAGCCTTGAGCCTTTCCTTAAAAACCAAGGTAGCAACTTGCCTGGTACTTTTGGGTGCAATTCCAAGTGTGCAAAGAGAATCCATAACCTTTCCCATCACCTGGCTCCTCACGGAGGGAGCATTCCAGGCCTTCTCCAGATGCCTGCGTTGATCCTAAGAGCCTTTGCCGTGCTGACTGAGCGAGGGATTAGCTTTCCTTTGTTAAATTCCAGGCTATCCCTGGATTGGCTTAGCTGAAATCCCACGCCAGCAGCGGCTCCGTTATTCCCTGTTTGGGCACTGCTGGATCCCCCCCAAACTTCTTGCAGGAAAGAAACCACTTTGTCACCGCGTACTTGGAGTTGGGGGAACACTTGGAAAAGTGCTTTTCCAACTTTTACGATTCCAGGATTCCATGTCAAAACAACCTGCATCCTTGGAGCAGGAGCAGGATGTCAGTTCTGACTCGTAAAGCTCTGGATTGTTTCGATCCCTGCCTGGGGAGAGCAGGATGTTTCCAAGCTGTTTCCTTGATTCTCTCTCCATTTATTCCCCATTATCCCCGGATTTGGTCTAAATAGGACAGCAGGGGCTGGCATAATTTTTGGGAAGTTCTGAAACCAGGGGAGGAATATGATAAAAAACCCCTGAATTCCTGAATGTTGGCAGGAGCTGGAGGAGGGGGTGATATTCCATAGCGCCACTTGTTCCCAGGTTGTCAGAGGAACACAAATCCCAGAAAATCAGTTGTAAAACAACGGAAAAACACTTTTCCAGTCTCTTCTGGCACAGGGATTTCCTCAGGGGGTATTTATATATGGAAAAACTTGGGAGGATGGTGGTGTGTGGATGTGAGGGAGGATGAGGAGGTGGGAAGCCTCAGCAGCTCCCCGGAATGGCGTTTTTGCTGGAGATGAGGTGGAATCTCCTCACTCCTGGAATCTCATCCACCTGTGGCTTCTCCTGCAGGACCCCCAGGGCCGGCACGTGAAGACGTACGAAGTGTCCCTGCGGGAGAAGGAGTTCAACAAAGGCCCTTGGAAGCAGGAGAACGTGGAGGCCGAAGCCTCCATGGTCATCGCAGGTTGGGATGACCTTGTTTGTGAAAGATCTTCCCATGTTTTTCCAGGCTGGATGGCTCCTGTTTTTTAGGCAGGTTGTCTCATGTTTGTTGTGTGTCCCACAGTGCCGGAGCCCTTTGGAGGTGCCATCATCATTGGGCAGGAATCCATCACCTACCACAATGGGGATAAATACCTGGCTATCGCTCCTCCCATCATCAAGGTGAGGGGATCCAGGACTGCATCCCAAAAAATCCCGCCTTTCCCAGGCCTTCCAGACAGGAATTCCAACCCCTCTTGTCCCAGGTGTGGTCTAACAGCGCCACTTACTTGGACTTTCAGAGGTTTGGCTTCCCGGTCACTGAGGGACATCCGTGATCCCTGTGTGCCTCCAATTTCTGTGGAGTTCTTGGAATTTTGTTTGGGCCCCAGGGAATGGGATTAATTAGGAATTAGTACATGGTCTGGGCACAATTCCAGGGTGGAGCCTGGTTTTATTTCAGGCAGTGGAAAACATGGACGAGTCCCTTGGAGACTTGTTCAGAGGAGAAAAGGCTCGAAGGTTTTGGGACAGCAATTGGACTTGTGGGTTTTGTGGGAATAACAGGCCACTTCCCACATTTAATCAGAGTAGGAAGCACCAATGCCATGGCTGAGCTGCTACTCCAAGCTGAAAAAGGGCTGGAATTGCCATCCAAAGGTCCTTTTAAGATGGAAATAAGGACAGGCTGAAAATCTTGGGGGAAAAAACGGGAATATTGGTGCCTCAAGGTCCCAGTCTGCTCCTGGAACTCTGGAATGGGGAATCTGGGGTACTGGATCTGGAAGTGCTTCACCTGCACAGACCTTTAGGGGAGCAGTTTGGGGCTGCTCCAGTGGAATCCTAGAATTCCCTGCTTTCCCTTCAGCAAAGCACCATCGTGTGCCACAACCGCGTGGATCCCAACGGATCCCGGTATTTGCTGGGAGACATGGAAGGGCGGCTCTTCATGCTGCTCCTGGAGAAGGAGGAGCAGATGGATGGCACTGTCACCTTGAAGGACCTGCGTGTGGAGCTGCTGGGAGAGGTAGGAATCACCTGGGCCATCCCTGGGATTTTCCCAAGTTGGGAAAGGCTCCATTTAGGGATGAGTGGGAATTTCGGAGCCGGGGGTGTTCATGCTTCACGTTTGTCACAGCCCTGAACTGTTGGTGGCTAGAAAATTTCCCTGTGGGCACTTAAACTTCTACCTTCTCCCCATTTTTTACACCATCTTCCCAATTTTTTTTTCTTGGTACTTGCACTGGGAGGAGCTTGGTCTCTGGGATTTATGAAGGGATTAAATCCCTTTCCCACGCCCAGGGTTTCCCTGTTGGATAACAGCTTAATGGTGGAGAGTGCGGGTGTGTGTGTGCCAGGACCTTTCCATGCCACATTCCACCTGCCTCTTCCCGCTTCCCAGACATCCATTGCCGAGTGCCTGACCTACCTGGATAACGGAGTGGTGTTCGTCGGCTCCAGGCTTGGAGATTCCCAGCTCGTGAAGGTACATGGCAGCTCCCGGTCGTGTGTTCCCACAGGACTCGATTTCCATCACAACCTGGAGATGGGGATGCATTTCCCCATCTTCTCCTTGCTCTCCCTTTCCCTGTCCTGGCTCTTCGAAAGGCAAAAAGTGACTCCAGTGTTTATTCCCAGCTCAACGTGGACAGCAATGAGCAGGGATCCTACGTGGTGGCCATGGAGACCTTCACCAACCTCGGGCCCATTGTGGACATGTGTGTGGTGGACCTGGAGAGGCAAGGCCAAGGCCAGGTAACATTCCTGCTTTTCCCTCCTCACTGCTGGGAATTTTTGGCTGGGTGTGTCCCTCAAATCAGAGAATCCCAGAGTGGTTTGGGTTGGAAGGGACCTTAAGGGTCATCTCATTCCATGGGCAGGGACATCTTCCTCTATCCCAGGTTGCTCCAAGCCCTGTCCAATCTGCCCTTGATGGATCTTTCAGGTCCCTTCCAACCCAAACCATTGCAGGATCCCATGATTCTGGAATAGGTTCCCCATTTCCATGATCCCAGAGAGGAGTGGGAGAGCTTCCCAGCCACAGCTGGTAAAGTCCATCTGCTTTTCCCCCAGCTGGTCACCTGCTCCGGGGCCTTCAAAGAGGGATCGCTGCGGATCATCCGGAACGGCATCGGGATCCACGAGCACGCCAGCATCGACCTGCCAGGAATTAAAGGTGTGGGAGGTGTTCCACAGCCTGAGAGGGGACATGGTGGGCACAGATGAGGCTGGGATGTGGAAGTGTGAGGAACTGTGTGAGGAATTGTGGCCTCCTTGTTGCAGGATTGTGGCCACTGAGGTCGGATCCGCACCGGGAGACGGACAACACCTTGGTGCTGTCCTTTGTTGGCCAGACCAGGTAAAGGTGGCACGAGCTGATCCAGGCTCTCAGCCCTGTGTTGGAGCAGGAATTAATGGGAATTCCCGCCCCTGCTCAGGGTTCTGATGCTGAACGGAGAGGAGGTGGAAGAGACGGAGCTCACGGGATTCGTGGATGACCAGCAGACGTTCTTCTGTGGCAACGTGGCGCATCAGCAGCTGATCCAGGTAATTCCAGCACGAGGAAAACATGGATATGGCTCTCCAGGTGCTGCATGGATCATGGCTTATCCAGGGCGGGGGTTGGAGTGCTTCCCTGAGCTGATGGGATCAGCAAACAGGATCCTGGGTCCATGTTTCTAAGGGATATGGAAAGACAGAGGATCTTGCTGTGCCACCCACCTTGGAAACGCTGTTTTCCATGATTTTTCCTGTCCTTCTTCCCAGATCACCTCTGCCTCGGTGCGACTGGTCAGCCAGGAGCCCAAATCCCTGGTGAGCGAGTGGAAAGAGCCCAACGGGAAGAACATCAGCGTCGCTTCCTGCAACAGCAACCAGGTGGTGGTGGCCGTGGGAAGAGCCTTGTACTACCTGGAAATCCGGCCCCAGGAGCTCCGGCAGATCAGGTGAGCCCACATCCCGAGGGCTCTTGGGATGCTGGGATTTGGGATCCAGGCGGACACCCATCCACCCTCCCTCCTCACAGCTGCACGGAGATGGAGCACGAGGTGGCCTGCCTGGACATCACTCCCCTGGGAGACTCCAACGGGATGTCCCCGCTCTGCGCCATCGGGCTCTGGACCGACATCTCCGCCCGCATCCTGAAGCTCCCGTCCTTCGAGCTGCTGCACAAGGAGATGCTGGGAGGAGGTAGGAGCCTCCCAAGGGTGTCAGGGGTCACTGGCCATGTCCTGAGCGACCTCATCCATCCCTTTTCCCACTTCCCACAGAGATTATCCCTCGCTCCATCCTGATGACGACCTTTGAGAGCAGCCACTACCTCCTGTGTGCCCTGGGGGATGGAGCTCTCTTCTACTTCGGCCTCAGCCTCGAGACAGGTGACCTTTTCCCTTCCTTTCCAGTTTTTTGGGAAAGATCCTCCTTGCTTTCCCAGTCTTGTGCTCAGGTGGGACTGGCTGTGGGCTGGGGGATTTCTCCAGCATGCCAGAGGAAGGAGATGGATTCTTCAATTCGGGATGTGCTTACCCGCACTCCTTTTTTCCCTGAGGTGTTGTGGCAGATCCCAATCCCTTTTCCCTTTGAATCCAGGCTTGCTGAGTGACAGGAAGAAAGTGACCCTGGGCACGCAGCCCACAGTGCTGAGGACGTTCCGCTCGCTGTCCACCACCAACGTGTTCGCCTGCTCCGACCGCCCCACCGTCATCTACAGCAGCAACCACAAGCTGGTCTTCTCCAACGTCAACCTCAAGGAGGTCAACTACATGTGCCCCCTCAATTCCGACGGATATCCCGACAGGTGAGCCCGCCACGAGTTCCTGTTCCTGAGGAATGTGGAGGAGAGGGAGGTCCTTGCTGTTTCACCCAGTGTTTTCCATGATTTTTTTCCCCACCAGTTTGGCCTTGGCCAACAACAGCACCCTGACCATCGGCACCATTGATGAGATCCAGAAGCTGCACATCCGCACTGTTCCCCTCTACGAGTCGCCCAGGTGAGGATTCCTGGGATGAGAATTCCTGGGATCCAGGGGCTCCCCTGCACAGGACAAGGGTTGGGTGACGTTGCCATCTCAGGAGCAAACAAACAGCTCTTGGTGCTTCCAGAGCTCTTGGAATGGCCTTTCCCAGCTCTCCCACCCACATGGCCCTGTTCATCCCACAGGAAAATCTGCTATCAGGAAGTATCCCAGTGTTTCGGGGTGCTCTCCAGCCGGATTGAGGTGCAGGATGCCAGCGGGGGCACCACGGCGCTCAGACCCAGCGCCAGCACCCAGGTGAGACCCCAGGCTGGGTCATCCCTGTGCTGTGGGGATCAGAATTCCTGATCCGGGTTTTCCTTGATGGTCCTCCCTTCCAAAGCTGTGAGTCCAGCCCAGTTCCTCAGCTGGGGCGGAATGGGATGGTGGGATCTCTCCGAGGGGATGGCACAGCCACTGTTCCACCTAATCCCCGTTATTTTTGGGCACTGCTCCTTCGGTATCCCATACAGGCTTCTGTGTGGTCTCCAAGGTTTTCCTTTTCCCAGGAATCCAGCTCTGGAAGCCACAAGAGCTCTGTGTAAACTCACATTACATCCACTCAGCCCTGCAGGGGCAGGAAATGTGTCCCATTACTCATTCCCTGCTCCACCTGCTCTCCCATCCCTTTTCCCACTCCCTGGCTGCCTGGGGCTGTGTGGATATCCCGAGTAGCACCGGAATGTGACAGATTTTCCCATTTCCCAGGCCTTGTCTAGCAGCGTGAGCACCAGCAAGCTGTTTTCCAGCAGCACGGCTCCGCACGAGACATCCTTCGGAGAGGAGGTGGAAGTGCACAACCTGCTCATCATAGACCAGCACACCTTCGAAGGTACCTGTCCCATCCCAAAATCCAGCTCTTCCTATCCTGGAGAAGCCCAGAGGAGCTTCAGCCAAAGCATTTTCCTGGAGGAACATCAGCCCTATTTAGGGAATAGCAATTTTTGGTGGCACAAGGTGGTGGGGAATACAACAGAGAATGTCTAGGATGTGTCTTACACTTTCACTTTAAGGACTTTGGGATCCCAGTTGTTCCTCCCTTTCCCGCTTTTTTTTTTCCCAGTGCTCCATGCTCACCAATTCCTGCAAAATGAGTACGCCCTCAGCCTGGTCTCCTGCAAGCTGGGGAAGGATCCCAACACCTACTTCATCGTGGGCACTGCCATGGTGTATCCCGAGGAAGCAGAGCCCAAGCAGGGCCGGATCGTTGTCTTCCACTACTCCGATGGTAAGAACGAGGTGTTCTCACCTGGAAAAATCCCACTCTTTTTGATGGGAGATCAGGGATGAGCTCCTCAGACCCCGGAGAGATTGTGTCCCAGGAGCAGGCGGTTTTTCCCAAGGAATTTGCTGTTGGGATCTGTATGGGCTGTGTTCCCTTTCCCCCCATCTCCTAGAGAAGCCCAGGAATCCCTCACCAGCCCTGGATTCTGGGATTTGCTTTCCACATCACTTGTGCCCCTCAGAGGGAGTTTTTTGGGAAGAAAAATTCAGGGCGGCTCAGCTGAACTTGCCACCCTTTGGATAAACAATCCAAGTAATGCCCAGCTTTATTCCAGGGAAGCTGCAGAGCCTGGCTGAGAAGGAGGTCAAGGGAGCTGTGTATTCCATGGTGGAATTCAACGGGAAGCTGTTAGCCAGCATCAACAGCACGGTAGGCAAGACCCTGCCTTTTTTTGGGAGCCTGTTTGTGGATCTGGGTGTCAGCCAGGTGTCTGTTGAGGGGCATATCCCAGCTGCCACCCGGAGTATCCCGATCCGCGTCCCGTCCCGCAGGTCCGCCTGTACGAGTGGACAGCGGAGAAGGAATTGCGCACGGAATGCAACCACTACAACAACATCATGGCCCTGTACCTGAAAACCAAGGGGGATTTCATCCTGGTGGGAGACCTCATGCGCTCCGTGCTGCTCCTGGCCTACAAACCCATGGAAGGGAATTTCGAGGAGGTATGGAAGCGGCGCCGGGAATCCATTCCGACAGCTCTGGGCACGGGGAATGGTGTTGGAGGGGATAAAGGGAAGAAGTTGGCTTGACTGGATAAGGTTTGACACGGATCCCTGTGGTTTCTGGAGGGATGGATGCCTCAGCTTCCAGGGAACTGGCTGTGGGAAGAGCAGCTGGTGCCTGGTGGGTGGGAGGTGCCATCTGGGATGCCTGGTGTCCACTTGGAATGGGGGTTTAAATTGCTGGAGTGGCTCTGGCACCGGCTGCTCCACGCTTTCCCAGGATGTTATCAGAGTGCCACTTGGACCAGGACCATCTCCAGGAGTGCCTTTCCTGCTCAGCTGCTTCCTGGAGCAGAGAGGGCCATGCTGGATCCCACCTCGCTCCTGAATATTGATGTTGGGTGGGATGAGGATGCAGGATCCCAGGCCAGGCCACCTGGACACAGCGTGTTCCCTCTCGGCCCTTCCAGATTGCCCGGGATTTCAATCCAAACTGGATGAGCGCCGTGGAGATCCTGGATGATGATAATTTCTTGGGAGCGGAGAATGCTTTCAATCTGTTTGTGTGCCAGAAGGACAGGTGAGCTGGATGGGATGGATTGGGGATGGGATGGGATGGGGATGGGGTGATGGGATCTTGAGGAAAACTGGAGGAGCAGTCCCAGCTCTTGGGAGCAAGGGAAAGCTTTGGAGTGCCCCCATCTGGGACTCAGGAGAGTCTTTGGGATTCCAGCGCGGCCACGACGGACGAGGAGCGGCAGCACCTGCAGGAAGTGGGATTATCCCACCTTGGAGAGTTCGTCAACGTCTTCTGCCATGGATCCCTGGTCATGCAGAACCTGGGAGAGACTTCCACGCCCACACAGGGATCCGTGCTCTTCGGCACCGTCAATGGAATGATTGGTAAGGAGCAGGGCCTGAGGATTCCCTGTGGAATCTTGGAATGGTTTGGATTAGAAAGCTCTTCCAGCTCCACCCCCTGCCACATTCCGAGCCCTGTGTCCGTTATTCCCGTGCAGGCCTGGTGACATCCCTGTCAGAAAGCTGGTACAACCTGCTCCTGGACATGCAGAACAGGCTCAACAAAGTCATCAAGAGTGTGGGGAAGATCGAGCATTCCTTATATCCTTTGGCATTCCAGCCAGGAGCTGGCGCCGGGTGGGGTTTACCAGCTGGAGAGGGTGGGAGCGGGTTTGCTGGCGCCCTCAGAAATCATGGAATTAAGATTGGGAAAGCCCTCTGAGACCACAGAGTCCAGCCATTAACCCTGCACTGCCCCCCCACCATTAAACATGTCCAGGGCTGGCGTTATTCCCTGTGGATTTGGCTCCTTGACGGTGGCACCTGGAGATCGTTCCACACCGAACGGAAGACGGAACCAGCCACGGGATTCATCGATGGGGACCTGATCGAGAGTTTTCTGGACATCAGCAGGCCCAAGATGCAGGAAGTGGTGGCAAACCTGCAGGTGAGCTTGGGAATGTGGCCTTGGATCCTTCAAGGACCTTGCTCAGGAATCCAGGCTCAGTAAATCATGGAATTGTAGGGTTATGGAATGGTTTGGGTGTGAAGGGACTTAAAGACACCTCCCACTAGACCAGGTTGCTCCAAGCCTCATCCAATCTGGCCTGGAGTATTTCCAGGGATGGGGAAGACACAGCCTCTCTGGGAAATATTAAATCCACACCTTCCCAAATGATCTGGGAATGTTTTTTGGCACTTGCCAATGTCTGCAATGCCTCTTCCTCCCTGCACAGATCGACGATGGAAGCGGGATGAAGAGGGAAGCCACCGTGGACGACCTGATAAAGATCGTAGAGGAGCTGACCCGGATCCATTAGCAGGATTCGGGATCGTTCCCTACCCCTTCCCTCCTCATGGAGCAAGGGAATCCTTCCCCAGCTGTGCCCAACACTGGCAGCAGCGGCCGGAGGGGGACGGAATCTCCCAGGGGGAGCAAGCTTGTTAGGAATTTGTGGGGGGTGTCAATCATCTCCCGCTGGGATTCACGGATTCTGAGGACTTGGTTGTGCCCAGAACTGTCCCTTTCCTTGGGTGATCCACCAGAATCTGATGCCCTCGCCTCGATTCCCTTTTCCCCCCCACGGTGTCCTTAGATATTTTGTTACTTTTTTTGGCTTTTGATTTTGCTTTTGATCCTGGGTTTTTGAGGGGTTTTTTTTTGATTCCTTGTGGTTTTTTGGAAGAGGAATCAAAGCTGGAGGAGCAGCTGAGGCTGGAGCTGAGCGGGATAACTCTCTCTCTATAGGATCCATGCCTTGCTCAGGGACGGGAGTTCTGGGAATTTCAAGCTGTTGCTGGTTTCAGAGTTTTACCAAATAAAGTAGTCCAAGAGGAAAGATCTGTGTCCTGAGGAATGATGATATCCATGTCTTTGGTTCTGGATTCTTGGGGACACCTGTTTTCCAGGTGCATTTTTCTGGCTTTTCTTGGATTTGTAGGGAATTTTACTTCCTTGCCTGGTTGCCAGTGGTGCTGTGAGTGCTTGGAGACACAGATTTTAATGGAATTTTTTGGGAAAGCTGGATTTTCCAACCTCTGGCTGCTCATTAATAGTTCTCCTCCTGGTCTCCCACCTCCTTCACATCTCTCACAGAATTTGGGGGTTATCCTGGATCTTTGTGCTCTCCCCAGCCTGGATATCCCCTGTAACCCCTGGTTAAGTGCCTCCCAAGTCCCATTCCCTGCGGGTTTTTCCCAAATCCTTCCCTCCAGAGACAGCTGGTGCTGGAAGCATCCCTGGCTCCCACTTCCATCCCGGATTCTCTGAGGAGGCTGCAGGGAGAAGGCTATATTTGGACATCTCTTCCCAGAGCTGGGGGAGCAGGGACCTTGGACTCTGTGCTCCTGCTTTTATTACTTCGGGCTCTGTTTACCTGCCTGGAGCAGCCTGTTCCCAAAATTTGGGAGGCCCAGGGAGCGGCACAGGCTGCTCTGGAAGCGCTCTGCTTTTCCCACCAACACTGGGGGTGCTGGTGCCAGTGCAATGTTGGCACCCTGCTTTTTTGGGGATAAAAGCACTGCTGGCCAGGGCTGGACCATTGTTTATCCACTGCCACTGGTCACGGAGCTGCCTCCCAGGGTTTTGGGATCACATTCCCTTAGGACAGGAGCTTCCCATGGCTGCACTGGGATTCCTAAAAAAGCGGTGTGACCCCCCCAATGTGGATTTCATTGGGAAATGAAATGGGCTGTGTCTTGTCTGGGTGATCCCAACCCTTGGGAATGATTTCGTAGGGAGAAATCCCTGCTGGACTGGGAATTTTGGAGGCAGCAGCGCCCTTTGCTCCATGGGATCAATCATTTACCTGCCTCCGACCTTCGTCTCGTTCCCTGCCCTGCGATGGGGGGCGCGGGGCCAGGGGGGTCTG
>VZRO01000592.1:67438-90565 GCA_013397915.1 Daphoenositta chrysoptera | reverse complement strand
CCCGATCCCACGGGCAGCCCCGAGGCTCAGGGATCCCCCGGGAATGAGGATCCCTCTGCAGTGCCATCGGACAGCCCCAGGCTCCAGGTGCCAGGTGTGCCTGGAATGCCGTGAGGAGGAGGAGGATGAAGGAGGAAAAGGAGGTCTGCAGGACCAGCAGGCCTGGCCCTGGGGAGGGGGAAACTGTGTCCCTGCCGCCAATAAAGTCACTCTGGTATTTATTCCCTGTCCTGTCATCCCTGCACCTGGCAGCACGTGGAGCCCTGGGGCTTGTCCTCTGGGAATTTTGGGATGAGTGGCTTTCCAGGATGATGAGGGCAGTGCTGGAGGTGTTCAGTCCCCTCAGCCTGAGTGGGGTTTGGGGACAGAAGGGACGTGTCCTGCCCCAGGTCCCCAAGGCTGGGAGCTCCCCAAGGATGAGCAGAGCCACATCCAGGCTCGCATCCTGGGGACACAGGGCCATCCCTGGCGGTGGAGCTGAGGGTGGCACCAGGGACACGCCACATTTCCAGCGATGTGGTGGCCTTTCCCAGAGAGACACGGCACAGGGGGGCTTCTCCACACCTTTATTGTCCTCGGTGGTGGCAGGAGCGCCGAGAAAGGGACAAGTCCTGCCAGCCACCGAGTTGGGAACACCTGGGATTCCCATCCCAGCTCAGGGCAGCCGGGACAGCCCCACCTTGTCGTTGGCCCTGTCGAAGATGACGTAATACTCCCGGATAAAGACATCCCCCAGGATCCAGAGCTCGCCCTCCTCCGTGGGCACATCCATGCCTTGCAATCCCAGGGTGCAGATCCCCTCACTCTGCTCCACGGACATGGAATGGGGTGGTCACCAGCTGTTGGATCCCTCCCTGTATCCCTGCAAACCCCTTCCCAGCGGGATGCTCACCCTTAACACGTAGGCTCTGGGCGGCACCGGGAATTCTTTGCCATGGATGTGGAAGACGAGGTCAGGAAGGTTCCTGGCGGCCTCACAGCTGATCTGGGGAGGACACGGGGGGGTCAGCGGCCATTCCAGCCGGGATAAAATTCCTAGGGGAGCATCCTGAGGCCTCACCTGGCCACTGGAGCTGGCGCCAAGGCGGCTCAGGAGGGTCCGGAAGGCCCGGATAGGAACAGCCAACAGCGTGGTTCCCGTATCCACGATGGCCTGGCATCCCGAGGAACAGGCCACCGGAGCCCCGCCAAAGGAAACGCTGGGAAGAGGGATGCAGGGTGAGCCTGGACTCCCCAAAACACGGGCTGGAGGGCAGGAAATACCAGGAATACCTCTCCATGCTGATCTGCCAGTAGGTTTCGGAGGAGAGTGGGATCCAGGAGATGCCTTGGGTGGTGTAGTAGGGATCGATGGCACCGAAGAGGACAAAGCTCCCACCTTGGCTGTCCCTGGAAAGGGAGATCCATGCGGGGTGGTTCCCACCATGCCAACGCCCCCATTCCCACTGGAAAATGGGGCCAGTGTGAGGGAAAAGGGAGAAATCCTCAGCAGCTCCAGCTGGGATTTACCTGCTCAGGTAGACCGAGAAAAGATGCCTATCCACGAGGTTTTCCATCATCATGTTGTCGAAGACTGGGGTGGCTCCGGAGGAGGCGATGCTCGGGAATGCCAATCCCAGGATGCCGTCGAAGGGGGTGTAGTAGAAGAAATCCCCCGGCTCCGTCTCAGCCAGCCCGAAAATCTGGTTGCGGACGTTGATCCCGGCGACCTGGGAGAAGGGAGACAGGTGTGGGATTGGGCACGGTCCCACGGGATCCCAGGGGATGAGGGGCTTGGAGCACCCGGCCGTACGTTGACAGTGTCGTATCCCAGGACCCCGGTCATGCTTCCCGTGCCGTAGGCGATGAACAGGGTGTCGTTGGTGCTGAGGAACGTGGAGGATTCCGCGGGGTTGAAGCGGTTGTGAGTCCCTGTGGGGGTGGGAAGGAGGGGGATTGCATGATGTCCCTTGGGAAAGGCTGGGCAGAGCCATGCAGGGCTCCCAAAGGACACATTCCAGCCTCATTTCAGACACCTACTGCAGGCTGGGCTGGAGCAGAAGACTGAGGGAACCCAGAGGTTGGAGGAGCCGGTGTCGAAGACCACAGTGAATTCCTGGGGTGGGGTCCCGATGGAGATGGTACCGAAGTACTCATCCTGTTGGAATGGGGTTGGGAAGGGGTTAATAGGATGGGGAAAAGAGAATGGATAAGGGGCTAATGGGATGAGTTAAAGGGATGGGGAAGGGACCAGTGGGATGGCAAAGGAGCTGGTGCCCCTCCCCATGCTCCCTGATCCCAGTTCCCAATCCCAGCCCCTCACATCCATGTAGTTCTCCAGGGGCTCCACGGCAATTCCTGGGAAATACTTGGCAGCCAGGTTGTAGGGATGCTGCTCCAGGTAACTCTCCAGCAATCCCTGCTCCTGCAGCCTCTGCCGCAGCGACTTCATCTTCCTCAGCGGCACCCTGCGGACAGGGACCGGGATGTGCCACCGGGATCATCCCGCATCCCACATCCCTGTTTTGGGGACCCCCCCGGGGCTCACCTGGTCTGGAGGCCCTGGGCCAGGCCCACCAGGGCAAGGAGCAGGAGCAGCTTCATGGTGGGAGCTCACGGAAAATGTGCCTCCGATCCCGGCCCCGCTCCTTATATCCCGGCTCCGGTGTTTGGCCGGAGGCCCCGATAAGAAAGGCAAACTGCTCCTGGGATGGTTATCAAAACGTCCTTAAGGAAGGTGGGGGGGAATGTCAAGCCAGGGGATCCCCGTACTACCGGGGGAATTCAGGCCACAGGGATGCTGGGATGGGCAGGAAGCACTCCTGGTTATTCTGTGGGAGCTGATGGGAACGCAGGGTTGTTTGTCCCCTGAACCCTCCAATTCCTTGCTGAAGGGTTTGAGCCAGATGCTTCCAGGAATGGGGCAGCCACAGCTTCCCTGGGAAATCCATTCCCAGGAATGCCTCACCACCTTCGCAGGGTGGGATTCCCAATATCCCATCTATCCCTGCTCTCTGTCAGTGTGAAGCCGTTCCTCCTTGTCCTGTCACTCCAGGTCCTTTTCCAAAGTCCCTCTCCAGCTCTCCTGAAGCTCCTTAAGGCACTGGAAGAGGCTCCAAGGTCTCTCCAGATCCTTCTCTTGCCAAGGCTCCATGAAGGATTTTCAGGCTGCCAGGTCCAGATTTTCCATTCTGGGAATCATCCAAGACTTCCTCCTTTCCAGCACCCTACAACACATCCCATCCTGCCTTTCTTCCTCAGGGATAATCCAGTGCTCCATCCCTTTTCTCCCGACATCCCCCATCCAGGTTTTTCTTCATTTCACTCCCCCAGCACAACTTAGCATCATATCCTCGGATCCTTCCATCATTGTGAGCTGGGATGGGGCCGATTCCAAGGGAGGAATGCCAGCTGCAGCCCTAGGGAGCCTTTGATCTCCTCCAGGACAAGGTGACCGCTCCTGGAGCCACGGATCCAGCACGTGGTGCCGTGACCGGAGCCAAGGTGCCCAATCCCGCTCCGGTGACCTTCATCCAGAGGCACCCAGAACTTGGCTTTCCCCCAGGTTCTCCCCCAGTTCAGGGACTTTGGATGTGGGAATGGAGTGACAGGACAAGGGGGAATGGCTCCAAACTGGAAAGTATTGGGAAGAAACTCTTCCCTGTGACGGTGCTGAGGCCCCGGAATGGATTTCCCAGAGAAGCCGTGGCTGCCCCGTCTCTGGAAGTGTCCAAAACCAGCTTGGAGAAACCAACCCGGAATGTCAACCTGTAGATTTTGGAGCTGCCAGGTTTTCCTCCTTTTTTTGCCAAATTACTAGAGAAAACAAAAATATGAAGTTTTCCCAGAGCTGTTTATCCATTGAATTCCCAGAACTGCCATCCCCGGGGATCAGGATTCCTGTTTTTTTCAATGGAAAGAAAACCCATTTGTCCAATTATGGGAAGTTTTAGGACAAGCTTATTGTGCTGCTGGTAAATCCCATCAAAGCAGAACAATGGATCCAACAGGGATGGATTTTTGGATGGATGACATCCACAGAGGGAAGAAGCTGTGGAACTAAGGACTGGGAAAAAAATGGGAATTGCTATTTAGCACTAATTAAATCCAGAATAAAATCCGGGAGGATGGACAAATAACCCCTTTTTAGGGCATGAAATGGCTTCCTCGGAGAGAAATCCTACATTTTCCCAGCCTTGGTGGGGAAATGGAGGGAACGAGATGCTGGATCCTGGAATAATCCATCCCGGTGCTGGGAGCCCGTTGGATGGGAGCAGGTGGCCCCTCTGCCACAGCTTTCCTTGGCACCAGAGGGCACCAAAGCATGGCGAGATCCCAAAAACCCCCAGCTGGAAAGACGGATCTAGAAGCTTTTCCTCCTGGTTGATGCAGCCGGGGATGGGTGAGGACTCCCAGGCCAAAAACCCTCCCAAAATTTAGGATTTTTACCGGGAAAATTCAGATTTTTATTGTCATTTTGATGTGGAAACACCCCTTGGGATGAATTTAACTTCCATGGGAATCACCCTCTGGATCAAACAGGGTTTTCAGGCTTTTGGGAAATAGAACCTGCTCTGACAAAACTCCCTTAGTTTTATCTCTGCAGCCTCCACCCAAAAAAATCCCTTTATGGAGACAGATCTTATCTTGGGAATGGACTAAGGAAGTCAACTTTTCCAGGCCCTGTTCCCAGTTTTTCTTGTCCCTTCCCTAAAGGCTTTTATCACCCGGGTGCTTTATCGGAGCTGTCAGATGAAAGGAGGGAAATCTGACGCTCCTGAGGTGTCAAATTTCCGGGATTGGATTGAAAATATTTAATTAACTTATCAAGGAAGCCCAGGGATGTTGGCTGATCCCTGTGGGAAAGGAATTCTGCGGAACGAGACCTCAGGGTGCTCAGGTCACCTTTTCCTACCTGCTGTGGGTGGTTTTGGCTGGGATTAAGAGGCCATCCAAGGGGAAAAAACATGTGGAACCATCTTTTGTGGAAATTAAGGATATTAGTAAGCAGATAATGGGAATATCCTTCCAAAACCACCTGTTTATCCTGAATTTATTTCTGGATAACGCTTTTAAACGGGTATTTTCCCATTTCTCCCATGCAAATCCACTTTTCCTTCTCCTCAAACCTTATGCTTTGATATAAAATGTTAATTAAACATTTTCCAGCTTTGTCAGGTCTGTGGAAACTGCTCCAAAAGAAGCCTGGAAAATGTTGTTTTCCCTCTTGGAAAGTCAAGTCCCTTTCCCATAGCACGGGGGGTTTGACCTGGTTATCAGCCACGCTGGGAACAAATTGTCCTTGATTTATCCGGAATTATTTGGGATCATATGACTCCCGTTTGTTACACAACAGCTCTCAGGTGACGGGATCAGAGGTGCCTTTCCCAGATCCCGGCACTTCTGGAACAGCTGGGTGACCTTGGCCGGCCTTCCGTGGCCTCCTGAAGGAGCAGGAACCATGGAGCTCTTCCCCTGCCTCATCCTCGCCTGGGTTTTGGGAATGTGGAGTTACGCCTGGAAAAGCGGAGCGTTTTTCCAAGCACACTTTGGAAAAGTCGGATTTGTGGAGTGGGTGACTGGATTGGAGCTTTCTCAGGAATATTCCTCTTTCGTGCGAGGAGGAGCTAAGCAGGTATTCCAGAGGAATTCGCTTTGATCTCTTGGATCCAGCTGGAAGAACCCGACATTTTACGAATTTTTGGGATGTTGCCACGGTCTGTACGTGCTTCCTAAACCACTTCCAACCTGGCCTTGGACAGGCAGGTATGGGGCAAGCATAGCTCTCCGGGGCAACTTGCTTTGCCACCCTCACAGGGAAGGATTTATTTTATCCCCTGCGGCCATGGGGAGCCTTTCCCCCTTTCCCTATCGCTCCACGCCCTTCTCCAAAACCCCTCTCCAGCTCTCCCGGAGCCCCTTGCAGCCCGAAAATACGAAGGATATAATTCCTAGAGTAGCTACAGCTCGCGGAGAGGCCCGCGGGTAGCCAAAGCGCGATTATTGATTAAAAAATTCCATAAAATTGATCCCTGCTCCCGCACCGCCCAACATGGCGGCGCTGGCAGGAACCACCCCCCTCACGCCCGGGGGGGAGGCCCCGCCCCTCCCGCCCTCCCCGCCGTGGCCCCGCCCACTTCCGGTCCGTGCCGGAAGCCGGAAGCGGCGGCGGGCGGAGGGTCCCGGCGGCGCCTCGGTGAGTCCGGGAGGGGGCCGGGGACGGGAATAGCGGGAATAGCGGGAATAACGGCGGGATAACGGGCATCAGGGCGCTGCTCCCGCCGCCCGGTGCTCGCTGCGGCCCCGCAGGTGCGCAGACCTTTGTGTCCGCCTTCCTGAGCGCCCGTGGGTGCTTCCCAGAGCCCACCCGGAGCTTTCCCACTCGCATCATTCCCGCTTTTCCCTCTTAAACTCCATGAAACCTAGCTAATACCCCACTCCCCGAAAAAAAAAAACAAATCAGGTGATTTCTGCCCCACATCTGCAGCGCGAGACTTAATTCCCGGTTTTTCCCTCGGACAGGTTTATCTGGATCGTGGATTGGGCAACCCTGAGCCTCAGCGTGGCTGTTGCGGCATTCCCGGCGTGATATCCTTGGGATGTTCCAGCTGGATGAGAGGTAGAAGAGCTGGGAGCGAATAGGACGGCACAGGTGGGTTGTGTGTCCTTGTTTTTTCAGGACATTCCCACGTTATCCCATCCCACCTCTTGGAATTCTCACCAGACACGGGATACTTGCTAAATACACCCGACAGCTGGGAATACTTGGGATAAATCACGGATACAGTGCGGGAAATCCATAATTTCCCTGATCTTTGTGTTGTTTCACCGAATTCCATGGCGAGAAGGTGGAATTAGCTGATCCCTGAGGTCCTTCCCAGCCCTTTGGGCACGGTGGGATATGGCCAGATCCCGGTTTCCGTGGTAGAATGGGAACCTGGGGTGGGATGGAGTCCGGAACAAGGCGGGCCCTGGAATGGGATGGAGACATCCAACTGGAATTCACAAGCTGGGGCTGTGGGTGGGTTTTTTCCGTGACAAAACACCCTGGGACACGCAGAATCCCATCCCAACAGGCTTGGGAAAGGGGGAAGAAGTCTTTTCCCAAGCAGGAATTAGTGGGAATGCTGTTGCTCCCTCTCGGTTAACGGAACCCAGCGCAGCTGCTCCAAGGGCTTGAACAAGCCTGGATTTCAGTGGGAAGCCCCTTCCCAGCTGGACTGGGGCACTGATTTGCCTCTTTTCCACGTCCCAGGAACCTGGAGGATGGACACGCTGAGGGACCGGACGGTGGAGGAGCTCCGGGAGCTGCAGGAGGATTCCCAGGAGATCGAGCGGCTGGCTCTGGAATCCCAGGAGGTTTGTGCCGGGAGGTGGCTCCGGGGTGTCCCCTCCTGCCCTTCCCGCCCTCACCATCCCGAATTCCACAGGTCCAGGAGCTCCAGCTGGAAAGGGAGATGGCCCTGGCTGCCAACCGGAGCTTGGCCGAGCAGAACCTGAAATTCCAGGCGCCGCTGGAGACGGGACGCAGCGAGCTCTCCAAGAAATACCAGGAGCTGCAGGAGCTGGCTGGGAGGTGCCGGGAGCAGAAGGAAAAGCTGGGTGAGCGCTGGCATCTTCCCCCAGGAAGGATTCTGCTTCCTGGAAAACTGATATCCCTTTTTTTTCCAGCAGCTGAAGAGATGGAGGATGTTGTTCCTCTTGGATTTCCCTCCTTCCAGCAGCAGTTCCCAAGCCCTTTCCTGTGGGCTTCCTGCTGGTTTTTCCCTGGTTTCTGTCCTGCGATAGTGATTTTTCCTTGTTTTTGTTTTCCTTTTCCCCCTTGCTTTTCCCAGAGAAATTCTCAGCAGCGCTGCAGCCTCAGACTTTGCTGGATCTCCTCCAGGTGGAAAGCCAGAAGATTGAAGAGGAATCTGAGGTGAGTTTGGGGCTTAAATCCATTAGGAATTCCAGTGATCCATCCCCCAAGACTTGCAGTTAAACCCAATCCCTGAAATCACGGATTGTCTTTGGAGTTTGCCAGGTTTTCTTCCGGAAAAGAACTGGATCCATCCTTGTTTGCATGTGGGTGCTGCTCTCTTGGGATGTGGCAGGGAGGGACCTAAATGGGGATTAGGGAAGAGGAGCAGAGGGACTCAGGGATGAGCCCCAGGCTGTTCCTCTCTTCCAGAAAATGGCTGAGAAATTCCTGGAGGGCGAGGTGCCCCTGGAGACGTTCCTGGATCAGTTTTCCGGGATGAGGAAGTTGTCCCACCTGCGCCGGGTGCGAGTGGAAAAGCTGCAGGAGATCGTGAGGAAGTCGGAGGGATCTCAGGAGCGCGCCAGGGACTCTCAGCCTTCTCTTCCTCCTCCTCCTCCTCCTCCTGCTCCTGCTCGCGTTCCCACGGATCCAACAAAACCCTTCCCATCAGGATCTCCGGCCTTCCCTCTGCCCTACAGCCCGGCTCCCACCCTTCCGCCCGGCCCCGCTGCCCACGGAGCGCTGCCTCCCGCCCCTTTCCCGGGCTCTCCGGTCACCGTGGGACACGTGGCTTCCTCCCAGCCCAGCTCCCACCCCACCTTTCCCTACCCCATTGCTCCGGCTCCCGGGTATCCGGCGGCTCCCGCTGCCGACTCCGCGGCCGGGTTTCCCAAATCCACCTCGGGGGGCTTTCCCTGGTCTCCATCCCGGGGCCCGCCGCAGCCCTCGCCCTATCCTGCTGCCCATCCCTCTCCTCCCCCTGCCAGACCGGGATACTCTCCCTACATCCCGCCCGGAGCAGGCAGACCGCAGTGTCCCTACCCCACCCAGCCCCCTCTCCCGAATTTCCCCATCCCAACGCAGGCTCCCTATCCCGGGCCTCCCCCACCCTTTGGATACCCCCCACCTCCGAACCCTCAGCGTCCTACCTGGCCTGGATATTAATCCAGGACTTCCAGGGAGCATCCTGTGCTGATTCCTCCTCTTTTTGGGGACTGAGGAAGAGGAGGGATCCCAGAGCGTCGCTCCTGGATCCGTCGGTGCAAAGGAATTACATGGGATAAGAGTCGGGCTCCGGAGGTCGGAGCGAGAGGCAGAGCCAGCCCGGCAGAAATCCGGAGAGGAGAAAGCTCCAGGGAAACCTTGGAGCACCTTCCAGTGCCTAGAGGGGCTCCAAAAGAACTGGAGAAGGACTTGGACAAGGACTTGGAGTGATGGGACAACAAGGAATGGCTTCACCCTGTCACAGGGAGGGTTTAGATGGGATTTGGGGAAGAAACTCTTCCCTGTGGTGGTGGTGAGGCCCTGGAATGGATTTCCCAGGGAAGTCATGGCTGCTCCATCCCTGGAAGTGTCCAAGACCAGGTTGGACAGGGCCTGGAGCAACCTGGGAGAGTGGAAAGGGATTGGAAGTGGCTGATCCTTAAGATCCCTTCCCAAACCATTCCAGGGCTGTCAGTGGGAGTCAGCAATTCCCAGCTGGGCTTGGGCAGCCTCTGCTATTCCCGACCTCCTGCGTGGTTTTTCGGGCTCCTCACATCCCCCTTCTCAGGAAACACTCGGAAACGGAGGGAATGACGAACGATGGAGATGGGATTTGCTTTGCTCAGCACTTTATCCTACAAATCCTGCCTGTATCCCTGTAAGTTATTTATAAGGAACGATTACTAATGGACTAGGACAAGGGATTGATGGAAGCAATTCCATCCCTGTGGTTAGTTAGAGTAATAAAACTGGATGAATTAATTGCACTCTGGAGTCACGGCCGTGGTTACTTTGGGAACATCCGGCTCAGGATTGATCCCTTTATCCCTTCCTGGCATCCACCTTCCTTGGGATCCCATCAGTGAAATCTTTCATCCTCTCTCAGGACCATCTTCAACCCTGTTTTTCCTGCTTCTCTTGGTGTTATTCCTGGGATAAAAACCAGGGAAAACGTGTTTCCCTGTCCTGCTTTTCCCTCCTGCCTGGGAGTTTGGAATCCCACTGGGATAATGGAAGGAAGAGGATGAGGTGTAATTAGTACAAAACCCCAATTTTATTATATTTGTTGGTTATTAAATATCTCGGACTCATTCCCAGTATTCCCACCCTCGCATCCCTCTCCTTTATCCATCATCCCAACTCTTTATCCTGGTTTGGAGAAGCTGGTGATCCCACTACTCCAAAGGGCTCCTTGCCCCCCACCTGCCTCTTAAATTCCTATAAATAGCTTTAAAAATCCCCCCCAAAAGCCTCCTTTTCTCCCACGAGGAGGCTGGGAAGCGCTCCTGGAAGGGCACTGGAATGCCGGGATGCCCCCAGAGCTGAGGTGGGAGATGGGATCAGCTCCCTTGGGAAGCAGGGAATCACACCCTGCGGGCGGAGTGCAGGTCGTAGTCGCTGTCCGAGGAGTTATCCGGAGGGTTGGAACGCCGGCACGCTGCTTCCAGAGCTGTGGAGGACATGGATGCAGCTCACTGGATGCACATCCATGGAAAAGGAGCGGGAAGGAGCCGCTTCCAGCACTCACCTGGGTAAGCGGAGAGCTGGGAGCTCTTCTGGGGGGGCTGAGCGTAGTCGTTGTCCCCTCCCTGTCCCCGAGGCCTCGGCGCGGTGCTGGAGCGGTGGAAAGACACTGGAAAAGACAGCGGGATTGGGATTTTGGGGTTGGAACAGCAGCTTGGAGGGAACAAACCCACCCCCAGAAGGGGCTGAGTAAAACCGGTCCCTGCTCCAGGCCCTGATCTCCTGGGTGAGTTATATCCCAAAAGGAAACAAAACCCAGGGCTCTTGTGCCAGGATCCAGGGGAGAACAGCCCGCCCAGACCCCAAATCCACCCCCAGGAGCTCCAAATCCCATTCCCAGCCCCCCAGGGAGCTGCTCCTCACCCGTCTGGTTGAGTCCCGTGGGGCCGATCCACTGGCGCTGCTTCTTCTTGGAGACTGAAAGGGAGGGGGAATTGTGTCTCCAAGGATCTTCCTGATCCTTCCTCCGGCTGCTTCCCCCCTGCCAGCCCCATATGGCATCCCGAATAATCCCCCTCTTCCCAATAATCCTCCCCCAGGATCCTCCACCTGCTCTTTTGTGTCTGCTTGGAGCTTAATCCCTGTTCCCGCTCCCACACTCCACGTGGGACAGACTTGGGGATAATGGGACTGACTTGGGGACAATGCGACAGGCTTGGGGATAATGGGACAGGTCTGGGGACAATGGAACAGGCTTGGGGACAGTGGGACAGGTCTGGGGACAATGGAACAGGCTTGGGGANTGGAACGGCCTTGGGGACAGGCGGACAGGTCCGGGGACAATGGGACAGGTCTGGGGATAATGGGACAGACTTGAGGACAAGGGTACAGGTCTGGGGACAATGGGACAGGCTTGGGGACAATGGGACAGGTCTGGGGACAATAGGACAGGTCTGGGGATAATGGGACAGACTTGAGGACAAGGATACAGGTCTGGGGATAGTGGGACAGGGGGATCTGTCAGGCTGAGCAGCCAAATCCCCTCCCAAGGAGCTTAGGGAAGCATCCGTGGAGCTGCCAGCCCTGAGCCGGCACGTGGGGATGCCGGAGCGGGAGGAGGAGGAGGAAAAGGAGGATGAGGATCCCGAGGGTGTCCCTACTTCTCTTCATCAGCTTCCTGTAGGCAGGAGGGCCACAGATCAGGAAAAGGATGAGGAAAAGCAGCAGCGCCAGGCAGATGCTCACGATGGTTCCGGCAGATGTTCCAGCAGGAAGCGGCTTCGAGTCCCGGCCTGGGAAGAGCGTGGATGTCACTATGGGTGTGCCCAGCTGGAGGCTGGTGCCGGGATGGGAGCACCCATCACGCTGCCAGGAGCCCAAATCCCACGGGCATCCACGCCCATCCCCGCCCGCTCCAGAAGCGGGATGCTCCCTGCTCCCAGCACCGCACGGATCTGGTGGCTTACACACGACTCTGGTCCGGGAGCAGCTCCGGATGTTCCCGAGCTTGGGCTGGCAGAGGTGCAGGGGACCGAGCCCACAGGTGACTCCCGTCGAGGGAGGCTCCCGGACTTCCGTGCTGGAAGTGAGATTCCCGCAGCCCAGCTCCCGGCAGATCTGCCGGCCACGCTCGGCTCGCTGCGCCGCTCCGGAGTCGCACAGATCCCGCCACTGTCCCTCGTGGAATACCTGGATGTCCCCTTCACAGGGAGTGGGGCCGGCCGCCAGCCTCCGCAGGGCCCGCGGCTGGGAATCTGCGGGAGAGAGGAGCAGATCCGTGGGGAGAAGGGTTGGATCCACAGGGAGGGGTCAGACCCACGGGGAGGGGTGAAATTCACAAGGAGAGGGAGCAAATCCATGGGAAGACAAGGGTTGGATCCATGGAGTGGGGTCAGAGCCACAAGGAGAAGGGAATCATGGAGAGGGACCAGACCCGTGGGAAGAAGAGCCAGATCCACAGGGAGAGAGGAGTCGGAGCCACAGGCAGACAGGGATGAGATCCACAGGGATACCACTGGCACATGCTCCTCCTTCTCCCAGCACCGGCTCCTGGCACAGGGATGCTCCCAGCATCTCCCCCTGTGCCACAGGGGCTGAGCCAAACCAGAGCCAGGCATGGAGGAGCTTTGAAGGCTTCCCATGGGAAATGCAGCATGGAAGCCGGCTCTGCCAGCTGCCACATCCCGTTAAACCCCCCCAAATCCCACGGGATTCCAAGCTGGGGCAGATGGAGCGTGCTCCGAGCCTCGTGGCTTGGCTCTTGATGCCACGGAGCTGGCACTGAGCTGATCTCCAGGGAAACACTCGTGGAAAAGGACAGGGAGATGCCTGTGGCAGGGAAGATATCCAGGGCCATGCCCGAGGCCGGGAGATGATCGGAGCAGGGAGATGGAAGGTGCTCAGGGAGCTGATCACAGCCTGGTTCCTGCCTGCATTCCCCATTCCCAGCTGGAATTTGGGGTGCTGCCATGGCTGCTCTCCCTCCCCGGCTCATCCTCCTCGGAACTGCCGCGCTCGGCACTGCCGGGAACCGAGATTTCCTGTTCTGCCTTCGCACCCCGGAGAGGAAGAGCGGGAGTGGGTGGATGGGGCCCGTGGGGCGGGCGGGGATGGGGCTGGTTCCCTGCTCCGGCCCCAAAAATCCCCCGGGGTATCCCACCGGAGCAGGAAATCACGGATGCTCCAGGTCGGCTCTCACCTGAGCAGGTGATGAAGGCAGGCGCTCTCCCCCGGGAGCTGGTCCTGTTGAAGCAGTCCAGCAGGGAATGGTTCTCACAGGGAGCCACCGCCTCCCACCGCACCGGCAGGTGGATCCCTGGATCCGGCTCGCCGTGGCGGTTCCCGGCATCGCCACAGCGCAATTCCCGGCAGATGAGGGTGGCCAGATGCTGCTGGATCTGCGGGGCGCTCGCCACAGCCCCCCACAGCCCCTGCTTGTGCAGCTCCAGGAAGCCGGAGCAGCTGAAATTCCCGTCCACCAGCCGCAGCCTGGGCGGTCCTGCAGAGGGATTGGCGATGGGAGAGGAAGTGTTATGGATTGGGATGGTGTTTTTTCCCATCATTTAGTTGGAATTCCCCAGAGTCGAGGCTAGGGATCCCACAGGATGGGGTGCTTACCCGTGGGCTCCGGGGTGGTGACCGGGGGTGCCGGTGGGGGCCTGGGAGTGGTTTTCACTGGCTCTGGAATGAGAAGAGAGGGGCCATGTGGGCATGGATGGTCCCTAGGGATTGAGGTGGGCAGGCTGGGGGTCGGGGCTCACCCCTGCAGGAGACGATGACGTGCTCCGTGCAGTTCTCCAGCTCCCAGTAGCATCCCAGCGGGCTCGGTGGCCTCTGGCACCTCGTGGCCTGCCTGAGTGGCCCATTCCCACCGGGAATGAAGAGCTCCAAGGGCTCAGAGGTGAGGGGGCCGCACTCCAGCCGCTGGCAGATCCAACCCAGGTCGTCCACGCTCACACTCTCCCAGCAGATTGGCCTCCATCGGTTTTCCCAGTTCACCTCCAGAATCCCAGTACAGCGGCAGCCGCCTCTGGTGAGTCTCAGGGTGGGCTCTGCGGGAAAACACCAGGAAAACACCGCCATTGGGGGCTTTCCTTCCCTTCCCGGCAGGTTGTCACCCTGGGAACGATGCAAAAGCCCCCGGTGGGGGTCTTGGGAAGCGGGGCAAGGAATGGGAGCGTGGAGGGGTCGAGGGAATGTGGGGGGCTGAGCCGGGACCCCGCGGCGCCGCTTCCGGATGATGCAACTGCGGCGCCTGCCATGCTCACGGAGCAGGGGTGGTATTCCCGAGGGGCTGCTCCCCAAATTCTCACCTCCAGGGATCCAGGTGGCTGCTCCGTGGTCAGAGGTGGCTGTGAGAAAGAGCGGAAATGGGGTGTCAATCCCGCAGCCCACCCTGGGGACCCCCGGGTTTGGGACAGTGGCTCCGTCGATGGTTATTTTGGGGAAAAGGGGGATTTTGTGGGAAAACTGGGAATTTTGGAGGAGAAAGGTGATTTGCTGCCTCCCCATCTGTCTGCTGGGGGATCCTTAGGGCTGAGAAAAGATGATGGATCTGCTAATTACCACTAATTGGCCCCACTCCTGTGTGGAATGTTCGGGAATGGCACCATGTGGAGCAAGGGAAGATTGGGAGCCGGCAGGGAGTGAGGACGGGGGGACACCTGGATACCCCCAGCACCATTGGCTCAATCTTGGGGACCCTGGGGCCCCCCAGAGTGGTGTGGGTGGAGGTTTGGGGGATCACCAGGGAGCTGCCCACCCGAGCCCCGAACTGTGGCTCACCCAGGGTTGGAGCCGTGACTCCACGGAGCCGATCCCGCCCGGAGCGGGAAAACCGAGGGGCTCTGCCACGAGATTTGAGGGATGCGCCGAGGTTGGGGTGCCCGATACTCACCCCACATTCCCAGCAGGAGGCACAGGATGGGCAGCCGCGTTGCCATGGGCTCCGGTGCTGGTGGGACGGGGGGCACGGGGGGCTCCGGAGGCTCCGCCGCCTCCGCTGCCCGGCCCGGCGCAGGCGAGGGAGGGGGCCCGGGCAGGAACCGGCTGTTTTTCCTCCCTCTGTGGTTATTTGACGTCACCTCTGGGCCCGTTTGAAGGCTCCGTTGCCTCCCCGGGTCCCGCCAAGCACGAGAGGAAAGGGCTGAGAAACTTGTGGGTTGCAGCCCCCACCAGATCCCGGGATATCCACAGCTCTGGGAAAGGGAGGTGGTGAATCTATCCAGTGCCAAGGGAGATTTGGGGGTCCCCGAGCCCCTCAGGGCTGCAGAGGGGTTGATGCCCATCCTGGCATCCCCTAAAAGCCTGTGATTTCCCCCAGGAATGGGATGGGGGAAGGTTTTATCCAGGCACATCCCAGGTTCTGGCATTCCAGGGACACCCTACACCCCTGCAAGGGCACGTTGGGCACCAGCGGTGCTGGAGCTGGGGAGGGCAGAGGCGTTAATTGATTGCGCCCTAATTAATTGCTCCGAATCCAGGTCAGGCATGCTAATGAGGCAGCTGTTTTCCATTGTCCCCGTGGTGTTCCTGCTGGAAGGAGACACGGGTGGAGCTTCCCATCCCGTCCTGCTCCACCATCCATGGATGCTCCTGTCCGCAGCCCTGGAGCAGGATCCCAGCACCTGGGTGCTCCAGTAGCCACCACTTTTCCCCATCCCAGTTATCCCAGGGGTCCTGACGATCCTGATGGGAGCAGGCCCTGTTGGGATATCCCACATGGGGATCCCACCCACTTTAGCTTTGAAAATTCCCTGGAAAAGGGGTGCAATTCCCATGCCTGCTCCCACAGGGCTCAGTCCACAAGCCCCAATCCCCCTAAATCAACCTGAAATTTGGGATTCACCCCAAACATCCCAGGATACCAATAGGAAAGGTCCTGTTATCCAGGGGGGCGTGACCCCCTTGGGGATATGGGGTTCCCTCAGAGCCGTGGCTGCCTCTGGAGGCTGTGAGATCCCAGGGATAGGATTTGGGCTCGGATTGAGCTCCCGCATCGCCTGGGGCGCTGCGAGTCAGCTCAGCATCCTGAGCGTGCCGCGGCAGCTCGGGATGATTGGAATCCCTTCCCGGGGGGAGTTCGGGGGGCGCCGGGAAGTGCTGACAGCGCTGTCTGCCGCGAGGAGCCTTCCAAACGCCAGGAGCTGCCTTTGGAGCGGGCGGGAAGGGGCTTGGCGGCTGTCGGCACCCTGCTGGCACCGCACTGATGGGGAAAAGGGGGATTTTCCGGGCGGGAGCAGCTCGGAGGAGCGGTTGGCACCCATGTGGCTGTGTGGCGGTGGAGGTGACACCTCGCCTGCGTGGCCGTGGGCTGGGTTGTCACGCTCCAAAGGCATCGGTATCCCCAGGGAATTGGTGCCCTCCCGGGAACCAGCACGCTCAGGACACCGCTCCCCCTCTGGACATTGGGATCCCACCCAGGACACCGATACTCCCGGGACTTTGGGACCTCCCAGGGCATCAGGACCCTTCCCTCCGACTCATCCATCCCCCCAGGCCTGTCCGTGCCACAATCCCAGCGATCCCAACATCCTCACCGCCCTCCCAGCCCCCTCCGGCAGCCGGACCCGCCGTGCCCGCCCCGCGCCCGCCCCGTGCCCGCTCCGCTCTGGGCCCTCGCCTCGCCCCGTGCCCTTTGTCGGGGTTTTGCTGCTATTTTGGGATTTCCTCCGTTGTTGCGGCTCCTTTGTGCGGGGCCTCTCGCTCGGCAAACAGCTGGAGGATGTGGGGGGGCCGCATTTTCCACTTGGGGTGCGGCTGAACCCCGACCTCCTCCCCGGGGAGGCAGAAATCCGGCGGCGGGGCCGGGGCGGGAGCAGCCGGCTTGGGATGGGCGGCGGGAAGTGGGGTGAGGGTGGGGGCAGGGGGTCCTAATCCCGGGGTGATGGGTGGGTGCTGTGCCCCCTCCCAGCCGGGAGCACCCCCAAATCCCAAAGCTGGGATGGTGCCTGGCTGCAGCTTCCCGCTGGGATATGGATGGATCGGGAGATGCTGGAGGGTTTGGGGGCTGTATCCCACCCCTGTAGGGCACCATCCGGTGGGTTTGGGGTGGCACCTCAGTGTCGTCCCTTCCAGCATCCCTGGAGCCGCCCTGGACAGGATTTATGGACAGCGTGCTGCCGGGATTGGGACTGTCCCAGCGGGGTGTGGGGGAGCTCTGAGGGGCCAGGTGGGGCATCCATGTCCCCCCTTCCTGGGGTTTAATTTCCACCCCCGGTTCTGTGGAGCTGGATCAGGGCCCTGCTGCCCCCTTTCCTGCTCCCATGGGCTGGGAATGGGATATTTGGCCATCTTTTGGTCACCTGGTGGACGACTGGGAGCACTTGGTGGCTGGTGACAAGCCCCTCCTACGGACAAGGGACACGGTGGGAAAAGCTTTTAATGGCAGCACAGAGGAGATGGCTGGAGAATTCCAGGAGATTTGGCCTCTGGAGCGGTGGGACAGGCTCAGTAGGCAGAGCCCTGGATGTCGTCGTAGTCGCTGCCCTCGGAAAAGTCGGGGTCTTCCATGTGTTCCCCCGAGGGACAGGACGGACCTGACCAGCCTGCGGAGACAGAGCCCGGCAGGAGGATTTGGGAATTCCCGGAATTTCCTGTGTCCCCCCGCTCCAGCGCAGGATCCTCACCAGGATGTGAGGAGGGGTCTCCGGGGGGCTCCTTGTCCTGCGTGTTCTCGTACCACTCCCCCGAGGAGGTGCTGGAGCTGCCGTCGGGATCGGGATCTGCCGGAGCCGCAGGTACCCGGGGCTGGGAGGGCGCTGGGGCGGGCGCTGCCGGGGCAGCTGGGAGGAACAGGGTCACTGACCAGCACTTCCCATCTCTGCTCCCACTCCAGGGGGTCCCGTTTCCTCACCGAGGTTCAACCCATCCCTGCTCCCATCCCTGAACCCCCATTCCCTCCTCATCCCTGTGGTCTCTGCACCCCTTGCTCCCATCCTTGGGCTCTCCCCATCCCTGCTCCCATCCCTGCTCCCACACTTCCCACCTGTGCCGTAGCCATGGCCGGGGCCTGCCGGGTGCCACTGGGTGCCCTGGGATGGAGGGGGAACGCTGCCATTCCAATAGGGCTCCGTGGATGAGGATGAGCTGGAGGAGCCACGCAATGGGGGCCCCAACCTGGCCGGCTCTGTGGGGACAAGGACATCAAATGTGGGAACAAGGATATGGGAACAGGGGGTGGCCACCCTCCCATCCATGGGATAGGCCCCACTCGTGTCCTACCGCCCTCAGGGAATGGCTCCATCCTGTCCTGGGTGGGTCTCAGAAGGAGAAGATCCTCCCTGGGATGCCGGCGCAGGGAGTCTGCGGGAAGGGGAGAGAGATGGGGACATCCTGGGTGACAGGGATCCCAGGACAGGGTGTCAGGGATCCCAGAGGAAGCGGGATGCTCACTGTAGAAGGTGGAGAGGGCGACGGGAGGCTTGCTGCTGAACTCATAATATTCCGAGTCGGAATCAGAATCCTTGGAAATGGCTGTAACCAGCGGGTCTGGGGGGTGACAAGGGCATGTGGCACCTGTCACCAGCCGGGACCTCCTGCCCCACAGCCCCCAGGGGGACCTGCCAGACGCACCTGATCCTTTGGGAAGGCTGGTGGGATTCTGCCTGTAGTCGTTGGGAATGCCGGCGAGTGCATTGGGGCTCTGGGAGCTGTGGGTCACCAGCACTGGCGTGGGGATTCCCAAGGAGGACATGGCTGTGGGGACAAGGGGATGCACCCACTCCATGGCTGAGCCAAGCCCAGAAAGTGGGGATTCTGTCCCAATTCCATGTCCAGATCCAGAATTCCTTACCATTCCTCTTCCTCAGCCTCAGCAGGGCGGCGGAAAAGGCCAGCACGGAGAGCAGGAGCAGCGCCGCCAGCACCAGGCACAGGACAAAGAGGGGACTGTCCAGGGCTGGTGTCCCCAAGGCTGGGGTCCCCTCCTCGGCTGGGACAGAGAACGGACACAGCTCATCCCACATAAATCTTTCCCCCGTGGAATTTCACCCCATCCCAGGGAACAGCCGAGGGAGGGCTCGGACACTCACCGTGCAGGACGGTGACATTCCCGGGTGTCCCCTCAGCCGCGGGCGTCGGCGTCTCCAAACCCTGGGAGCCTGGAAAAGGCGGGGACAGAAATGGGATGCTGGGGAGAGGGCAGGAGCCAGGCCGTGCCTCCAATCCCAGCGGGAAGGATCCCGATCCCGTACCGTTGCAGACGACCCCGGCGGCCCAGGACTGGTAACAGGGGGCGGATTTATTGAAGGTCCAGCGGCACTGGGCCAGCGAGGGCCGCAGGCTCCCGCACAGGTACACCATCTTCCCAGGCAGCGTGTGCCCGAAGGACGGCCTCTGGAGCGCCTTCCCGCATCCCAGCGTCCGGCACAGCACCGTGGCCTCCGTCTCGTACCAGGTGCTGTTACACACCGTGCTCCAGACGCCGCGGAAGAACACCTCCACCCTGCCGGCACACCCGTCCCGGCCTCCGGAGAGCCGCCACTCCTGGTGCTCTGCGGGAAGAGCGCGGAGCTCGGCCTGCGCCATCCGCACCCCCGGCTCCGGAATGTTCCACACCCACCTGAGCACACCACGCCGGCGTCCTCCTTGTGGCTGCAGTCGTGCTCGGGCGCGGCCGGGCATTCCCAGAGCTGCCGCTCGTGCCCCTGGCAGCCCACCTCGTCCCGGAGGATGGGGCCGTGCCCGCGGCCGAAGGCGGCGCCGCCGTGGGCNGGCGTCGGGAATGTCCCAGCCGTCGTCGCACACCGTCCCCCAGGTCCCCTCCTGCTCCAGCTCCACGCGGCCCTCGCAGCGGCTCCGGCCGCCCGCCAGCCGGAGCGCTCTGGCACCTGGGAGAAGCACCGGGAAGGGTGAGCTGGCCTTGTCCCAGCGTCCCAAACAGGGGGATGAGGATGTCCCTCGCCCTCCCGCACTCACCCGGTGTCACCGAGGTGTTCCTGGTCGGAGTAGTGGGAGGTCTCGGCGTTTCTGTGGGGGATGTGGGGAGAAAGAGCAGAGGAATGAGGGGCTGAGTCCCCCAGGATTCCCAGTTTGGAGGGGAGCATCCCAATCCCACCCCAATGTGGCCGAGAGGATTCTCTTGTGAGTGGAAATCGCCCCAGGCTCTGACAACGTGGTCACGGAGCTGTTGCATCCCAAAAATCGATCCCCTGTGTGCCCCAGGATGTTTCCCAGGGCTAAATCCTGGTGTGGAATCTGCTGGGAGAATTTGACTTTATATGTGCGAATGCTGGGACACGACTCACCGGTGGAAGAGCTGAAATTTGGGATGCCATCCCTCATCCGTGTGGTTCCCGCCTTCTGGCTGATCCCTGTGGACACAGAGGGGCTGGACCTGCCTGTTCCCCCCTGCCTACACCCATTCCAGGGCCACAGGTGAGTGGATGACCCAGTTATCCCTAAACATTCCCCATTTGGCTCCTCCAGGGGGAAGGATTCACCCCCGGAAGCGAGGCATCCAGGGGGCTGCTTGGGTGGGAGTCCTGGGAAGAGCCAGCAGAGCTGGTGGGGTGTGGGTTGGAGATCAAATGCTCAAGGAAAAGGTCAGGGATGAGGGGAGGAGGTGGGAATGAGCTGCCCCCGGTGGGGATGGGGGTGTGAGAAGGGCGGAAATGGGGTGATTGGGCCGTTCCCCGATTGACTGGAGGCCTCGAGGCAGCTCCTGGCAGCCATTTCGGCAGCCAAACCATCCCAAATCCTGCCAGGATGGGGGTGACAGGTAGCATCGCGTCCCAAAACCATCCAGGGGGTACATGAGAGATGGGATGGGCTTCGGGCCCTGAGTGCCACCCCATTCCCACAGGGATTGTAGGTAGGATGGCTCCGAGAGCACTTTTAGGGGCTTGGGGTCCTCTTTTAGGGGTTCCCAGGGTGCTTTGGGGGGATCCAAGGGGCCCCTAACCCTTAGGAGGATCCCCAAGCCTTGGGATCCTCTTTTAGGGGATCCCTTTGCCTCCATCCCAGTGGGTTGGGGGGCAGCGTCCTCCACCCATGTTGGGGACCCCCCAGGACCCCCGGTGCTCCCCATCCCAGGGAGGTGGCAGATCCCCGACCCCCAAATCAGCGGCTCCACCACCCCCAGGTCCCAAGAGAGCGACGGGAAGGGCCAGGATGGGGACAGTGACGTACCTTGCGCAGGTGCCACGGCAGAAAGAGCCACCAAGAGCAGGCAGAGCCCCCCCATCCCGTCAGCAGGGCAGCCCCATGGGGTTCAGGGATCTGGGATTCGGGGGGATCCCTCTCTCAGCAGCTCGGGGACATGGCTTGGCCGTGTCCCCGCGCCCCGGCAGCTCCAGGAGTGTGGCGGAGGGCAGGAAGCCGACTCAGTGCTGCGGGGTGGAGGAGGGTGATGGGGTGGCTCCATCCTGCCCCGCCGGGGAGGAAGCGGCGTTTCGGGCACCCTGGAGACCCTCTGGGGCACGGGAGCCTCGTGGATCTGGTGCTCCCACCCCGGGGGACACGGATCTGGTGCAGCCGTCCCGACCTGCAGCTCCTTTGTGCCTCCAGGCCGCGGGTTTGGGGCGGTGGCATGGGGGGACTCGGGGTCCCCTGAGCTGTGGGGTGATGGAGAAGAGCCAGGAGTTCTCCCCTTCTCCCTGATTTCTGGAGTCAATGTTACCTGCAGCTCCACATCCTGAGCATCTTCCAGCACGTCCAGGACCACCCCAGGACCCTCCAGGAACATGAGGTGAGGGATAAGGCTGGAATTTCCATGGGTGGGCGATGGGACATCCCAGGAGATGTTGATCCCCACCGTGGGTGAGGGCTGGGATCCAGCTGGACACCTGGGGACCCAGGGTGCTGGGAATGGGGGCCAGGACCCCGGTCACCCCACCTCAGCAGGGTTTTGGGAAGGTTTGGGAAGCTGGGAGCAGGGTGATGGGGTGGGGGATTTCCTGCTATTACCCAGGGTGTCTTGGGATTGCTGGGATTTAACGGGAAGCTGGAAGAGTGGGAATCCCCCATGGTACTCCTAAATAAAGGGATGTGCTGGCCAATCCCAGTTGCTGAGGGGCCATCTGGGAATGTCAGGGACCAGCCACAGGCAGGACATGCAGGACCAGGCTGGTGTTTGGGCTGGGAAGGTGGAGGAGGAGGATGGCAGGAGAGGGAGGAAGGAGATCCCTTATCCCAAGGTGACCCCGGCTGGGCCAGGGCCAGGCCCAGCCCAGGATCCAATCCCGTGACCAGTTCCCACGTGGAGCCAAGGTCAAGGGAATGTGCCCATTCCTGGGAGCCTGGCACCACCACGGGGGCAGGGTGGGACCCGGTGTCGGGATCAGAGGAGACAGCACCCAGGGGGAATCCCAATTTTTTATTTTTTTTTTTAAATACTTTATTTTTGTAACAACGTCAGAATTAAAAATTTTCCATAAATACCAGCCCCTGGCAGCCCCTTCCCGGGCGTTCCCGGTAAAAAATGTGTACAAAACGGATGCGTGGCCGGGGTGAAGGTGGGGGGGACACGCGATCCTCCCCGGGATCAGACCACAGGAATCATCACCACCATCATCATCACCACTATGAACACCATGTCGCAATGAGACCCAAAGCAGTAAGAGCATCCCAAATTCCTCCCCGGTGCCGCCGGGATCCAGCCCCCGCAAGGACGGGGCTGGGAGACCACCCCACTCCACCCTCTGTGGGCGCCTCGGGGCGGTCCCAGGAGGCCACCAGTGGTCCCCGGCACATCCCGCTGGGAAGGGGGGTCGGTGTCCCCCCAGCGCGGCACGGGGAGGAGGTCGGACCCTTACTGGTTTGCCCGGGAATTGGGGGGGTCCGGGAGTCGCCTCCTTGGGGTCAGGAGCTGCCGCGGATCCTCTCCATGTAGCTCCGGAGCTCCTCGGGATCCCGCAGCCCCATGTCCTCGCACACCCAGCGGATGTCGTCCTCGCTGGCCACCAGGATGGACTGGACGTGGGGGGTGGCCGGGGGGGGCTNCCCCGGAGCCGGTCCCTCCTTGCGGGGCGGCGGCGCTCCGGGACCCGGGGAGCCGGGGGGAGCCCCGTCCTCGCCGGAGCCCGGGGGGCCCCCGCAGCCGCAGGGGGGGCCCGGGGGTGCCGGGGGTTCCGGCTGCCGGCGATCCAGCTGCGGCCGATCCAGCTGCGGCCGATCCAGCTGCTGCCGATCCAGCTGCCGGCTCAGCTCTTCCTGGTCGGTGCCCAGCCAGACCCAGTTGTGGGGTTGTGGGGCCGAGGGGGCCCCGCCCGGCTCGGGCAGCTCCTTCTGCTGGTAGCGGA
>VZRO01000592.1:22145-59008 GCA_013397915.1 Daphoenositta chrysoptera | reverse complement strand
GGGAGGCGCCGTTCCCGCCGGGGGGGCGGTGCGCGGGAGCTCTTCCGGTTCCGGCGGCGGCGCCCGCGTGAGCGCTCGGGAGCGGCGCGGGGGCCGCGCGCGCCAACCGGAACCGGAACCGGGACCCCGGACCGGAAAGGAGAACCGGAAACAGCCTCGGAAGGGCAGCGGGGCCGTAACGGGAGCGCCGCGACCGCCCGGCCTCCGCCATGGCGCTGATCTGCTCCAGTGAGTGCGGAGAGAGAGCGGCCGCGGGAGCGGCGGCGGGGTCGTCCATGAATGGGGGATCCCGGGCTGCGGGGCGGGGAGAACCGGGGTCACCGGGGGAGCACCGGGCAGGGCGTTCCCGGAGCCCCGTTCCCGTCCCATCCCACCGTTCCCTTTTCCCCCGCAGTTTCCAACGAGGTCCCGGAGCACCCGTGCGTGTCGCCGGTGTCCAACCACGTGTACGAGCGGCGGCTGATCGAGAAATACATCGCGGAGAACGGCACCGACCCCGTCAACAACCAGCCTCTGTCCGAGGAGCAGCTCATCGACATCAAAGGTGCCGGGATCGGGAGTGGGAATGGGAATGGGAATGGGAATGGGAGTGGGAGTGGGAATGGGAGCGGTTCTCCCGGGAAAAGCGGCTCTCCCGGGGGAGGCGGCTCCGCGGCCGGGAATGGGGGTGCCCGCGGTGTTTTGGGGCTGGCCGAGGTGGGCGTGAGGTGCCCAACGCAGCTGCGGGGGCTGGGAGAGGGAGGGGCCGAGCAGGGATGGTGGCGTGGGAAGGGTGGGAGCGCCGGGATCCACAGGGACACCCACGATGTGTCCACCCCTCTTGCAGTCGCCCACCCGATCCGCCCCAAGCCCCCCTCGGCCACCAGCATCCCGGCCATCCTGAAGGCGCTGCAGGACGAGTGGGTGAGTGCCGGGCGGGCGGCCGGGGCCGGGGCCGGCGCGGTCCCGGCTGACGCGGGCGCTCCCGCAGGACGCCGTGATGCTGCACAGCTTCACGCTGCGGCAGCAGCTGCAGACCACGCGCCAGGAGCTGTCCCACGCCCTCTACCAGCACGACGCCGCCTGCAGGGTCATCGCCCGCCTCACCAAGGAGGTCACCGCCGCCAGAGAAGGTGACGGGGACGCCTGGCATTCCCGGGAAGGGGCGCCGGGAAGCGTTGGATCCCGGTTTCCCCTCGAACTTGTTGTGTCTTTGCAGCTCTGGCCACGCTGAAGCCTCAGGCCGGGCTCATCGTGCCCCAGGCGGTGCCGTCGGCGCAGCCCAACGTGGCCGTGAGTGCTGCTCCCCATCCCGGCCCTCCTCCCGCTCCTTCCCAACCCTTTTCCCACTGGTTGCACCCAAATCCCCTCTCTGCATTCCCTGTCTTCTCTCTGTCCCTCTCAGGGTGCTGGCGAGGCCATGGATCTGGGAGAGCTGGCGGGAATGACCCCGGAGATCATCCAGAAGGTAAGGGGGGGTCTTCCGTGTGTCCCCTTCTCCGCCTTCCCACGGCGGAATTCCCGCTCTGTGCCCACCCTCCTGTTGTTTTCCAGCTCCAAGACAAGGCGACGGTGCTGACCACGGAGCGCAAGAAGGTGAGTGGCCTCATCCAAGGATTCCACAGGAGCCGGGATGTGCCGTGCTCCAGCAGAGGCTGATGTTTATCCCTGTTGTTTTCCAGAGGGGCAAGACGGTCCCGGAGGAGCTGGTGAAGCCGGAGGAGCTCAGCAAGTACCGGCAGGTGGCCTCGCACGTGGTGAGTGCTGGGATGGGAAAGGACTGGGAAACTCCCCCCGTGGAGCTGGGAATCCCTTCTTGATTCCCTTTGGGAATTTTCCTGCTTGCGGCATTGACGTGGGGTGCTGCTCCCTCTCACAGGGGCTGCACAGCGCCAGCATCCCGGGAATTCTTGCCTTGGATCTGTGTCCTTCCGACACCAACAAGATCCTCACTGGTAAGGGAGCTTTCCTGGGGGTTTCCCACCTGGGAGTGGGTCTCCTTCTCTGTGTTGCCAGGAATTTGGAGTGGGACAAGGGACCACGGGGCAGGTGGATTTGGAGTTGGTGGGCCCCACGCTCCCATCCCAGCGTTTCCTGCTTGGTTTTCCAGGTGGGGCCGACAAAAACGTCATCGTGTTCGACAAGAGCTCGGAGCAGATCCTGGCCACGCTCAAGGGCCACACCAAGAAGGTCACCAGCGTCGTCTTCCACCCATCCCAGGTGCGTCCGGCTCTTCCCTCACTTCCAGGATGCCTCAGACCTGGATGTCGGCACCGTTCTTGGGTGGAATCTCCCACCGGGAGCTCTGGCAGAGCTGAATTATTCCCGAGTGAACCTTCCCGTGTTGTCCCTGTGCAGGACTTGGTGTTCTCGGCTTCTCCCGACGCCACGATCCGGATCTGGTCCGTTCCCAACGCCTCCTGTGTCCAGGTGGTCCGTGCCCACGAGGGCTCCGTGACCGGGCTCAGCCTCCACGCCACGGGTGACTACCTGCTCAGCTCCTCGGATGACCAGGTGACTCCCTCCCCGTCCCACAGATCCCACCTCTGCTTCCCAGCCCTTCCCTTCCAACGCCCTTCCTCTCTCCCAGTACTGGGCTTTCTCGGATATCCAGACGGGCCGTGTCCTCACCAAGGTGACGGATGAGAGCTCTGGATGTGGTAAGGCTTGGAGATGATTATCCCCATCCTGGACATCCCTCAGATCCTGGAGTTCATGGGAACTCCTTTCGGGGGGGTCTTGGTAGCCTTCCAAACCTTCCTGAGTCTTCCCAGCCTTTCCAATGTCCCCAACCCTTCCAATCTCATCAATCCTCTTGAGTCCTCCCAACTCCCTGAATCTCCCCACCCCTCTGAGTCTCCCCAACCCTCTTGAGCCTTCCCAGTCTTCCAAACCTTCCCAGCCTTTCTCCTGGGGAGCCTTCCCAGCCCTCCGAGTCCTCCCAAGCCTCTGGGTCTCCCGCTGTCTCCGCAGCTCTCACCTGTGCCCAGTTCCACCCGGATGGGCTCATTTTTGGGACGGGAACGATGGATTCCCAAATCAAGATCTGGGATCTGAAGGTAAGGGCTGGTGGGAACATGCAGGAACAGGGGGTGGTTTGGGGATCAGTCCAAGGAGCAGCGGGACTTTGAGGAATGTTTTTGGGAGTTTTCTCCAAAAACCCCAAGGTTCCAGCTGCAGAGCAGCCGCTGGTGACTCGGTGACGGCGCGGGTCGGTTGGGAACGATGCCCGTTCCAGCGCCGTGATTCCCTCTGACCCCCTTGTCCCCAGGAACGCACCAACGTGGCCAACTTCCCGGGACACTCCGGGCCCATCACCAGCATCGCCTTCTCCGAGAACGGATACTACCTGGCCACGGCAGCCGACGACTCCTCGGTCAAGCTCTGGGATTTGAGGAAGCTCAAGAACTTCAAGACGCTGCAGCTGGATAACAACTTCGAGGTGCGTGATGTCCCCGTTTCCCCCCCACAGCCTCTCTGCTCCAGGAGTTGTGGCATCCCAAAAAAAGCAGTTTGGGAGCTTTTCCAATGCCTCCTTGTGCTTCTTCTCCCCAGGTGAAATCCCTGATTTTCGACCAGAGCGGGACCTACCTGGCGCTGGGCGGGACCGACGTCCAGATCTACATCTGCAAGCAGTGGACAGAGATCCTGCACTTCACAGGTGAGGGATCGTGGGAATCACGGAAGCGGCCGGGGTGGGAATGGGACAAACCCACTCGGGATTGTGACCATGGACTGTTTTCCATCCCCAGAGCACAGCGGCCTGACCACGGGAGTGGCCTTTGGCCACCACGCCAAGTTCATCGCTTCCACAGGCATGGACCGCAGCCTCAAGTTCTACAGCCTGTAGCCCTGGGAGCAGGGCTGGCATTTTTTTGGGATTCGGGGGTGGGAGGTGGGTGGGAATACCCGTCTGGGATTATCCAAGTGGGATTAAGCTCCTCTGTTGTAGCTGTTGGTGCAGGGGAAGTCGGACGTTGCCTTCCCCATGGCTCCATGAATCTATTGTTTAGTTTTTCCCCCAATTCTGTGTGTTTTCCGCCTTTAGATTGTTTTGTGCTTGTAACTGGTTTGACAAAAAAAACCCCAATCCCGGTGCTGGTGGAAGTTTGAGGCCGGGACGTGTGAAAGGAGGGAGGGAAAGGGAAGGGAGCACTGTGCAGGTTTTGTAAGCAGTTCCTTCGTTTCAGTATGGAAATAAAGAATTATTCCCTGTCATCCCGGCTGGAAAAGGCTCCTGTGAAGGGCTGGGTGGGATGTGGGGGGCTGTGGCTGCTTCCAGCTTGGGAATGGGGATGAGGGACCCTCTTTCCTCCCCTCCCGAGGACAAACCACCCCTAGAGCCATGCTCTGCACTGGTTTATTTTTCCATCTTTCCCAGAGACATCCGGAGGCATCCGGATAGAGTCTGGAGCTGTGAGGAGGAAGAGGAGGAGGACATAACTTAGGGGGATGAAGGGGTTTTTGGGGTGAAGGGGTTTTTAGGGAGCAGAAGGCACTCACCCCTCAGCCTCTCTGCCGAGCTCCCACTCTCGCGGGAACCTCGGGAAAGACGACGCATCCCTGGGATGTGACTGTCCCCACGCTGTCACCTGTGCCCCTGTCCCCTGGAGACCTCCGTGCTCCTGGGGGGAGCAGCAGGTTGGCTTGGGAAGAGGGGGACACGCAGAGCTCCCCCCCAAATCCCTGGACTCACGTGAGGGCACTCCCAGCTGGCAGGAGGGCCGGCAGGGCTCCGGCTGGGCCAGGTGGCACACGGAAGCGCTGCAGGAGATGTACACCTGGGAGCCACGGGAACGCCAGCGTCACCTGGGGACCCCCAGAAAGGGTCCCCAAGCCTCCAGGGACCCCCAGAAAGCATCCCCAAACTTTGAGGTACCCCCAAAAGCAGCCCGAGCTTCCCAAAAGGGTGCGACCATGGGAGCAGGGTGGGTGCTGGGGTGGGGGATTCCCAACACTGAAGGATTCCCAACAATGAGGGATTCCCAACACTGGGATTCGGGGGGATCCCCCTCACCTCTCCCTCCAGCACATCCATGCTGGGGGGCTCCACGAAGGCGAAGGTGGAGATGACAAAGCGCTGGTAGTGGCTCGGGAAGGGCAGCTCTGGAGAGGCCGGGCCCACCGGAATCAGCCGCGTCCTGTAGTTGTCCCCTTGGAAGGGACACCTGGGCGGGAAACAGGGACGCTGTGTCAGCACAGTGACCCCCCCCCATTTCCATCTTCCCGTCCTTTTCCACTCACCCCTCCACCAGGATGGGCCACTGGGGCTGGGATGTGGCGTGGGAGCCGGGGGAGGCCCAGCAGTGGTGCAGCACCAGCACCAGATTGGGATCCGTCTTCTGGAGCAGCCGGACTTCCACATAAATGGGGTCCCGGAGCACCCTCACCAGGGGGAAGTCGCCCACAGGGTGGTAGGAGCTGTAGGACTCGTCTGTGGGAACGTTGGGAGGGTTGGAGCGGGACGGGGAGCGGGATGGGGAGCGGGGTGGGCAGCACTGACCGGTGGCGATCCGCAGCTGGAGCCCCAGCGGGCCCGGCATGGCCAGGGGGGCGGCCGTGGGGGGCACGGCCACCTCCATGCCCAGGGGAAGGAGGTCGCTGGCGTTGTAGATGCACCGAGCTTGGAGACTGGGGAAAAGACGGAGAGAAAGGCGGGAGACTCCCCAATCCTCCATCAGCCCCCTCAGCCCGAGCTGTGGGGACACCACCGGGGACGAGGCAGGAGCGAGGATGGGGTTGATCCAAGAGGGATTTTCCCCCCCTTTCCCTTACATGTAGACACTGTCCCGGGTGATGGAGCCACGGGGGGACCCCTGGACATCGATGGTGGAGATCAGCTGGTTCTCATAGATCAGCTTGTCCTCGATCACCTGCACGGGGAACACGGGAATGGGAAACGTCCTGGGGGGGATACATGGATTGGGATCTGAGGCGGGAGGCAGCGTGTGGGTGAGTTCTTTATCCCGGAGATTTGGAGGGGGAAATGTGGGGCTGGGAGCATCCCGGGGGATAAATGGATCAGGGTTTGAGGCACTTCCCCCCTTAAGTGACCCCACCCGGGGGTTCTCTGGGGCTTTCCCGCCCTACCTGGACGGTGGTGCCGCAGTGGGTGACGGGGAAGCGGAACATGACGAAGGCCTCGGACACGTGGAGGGGCTGGCAGCCCGCCTGGCTGCTGGCCAGCCGCACGCTGTCCAGGTTGTACGGCGGGGCCACCATCCCCCGCGGGACCACCAGGACGAAGTGTCCCTCCAGCAGGCACTGCACAGTGGCTGCCACACCACGGAGAGGCTCCGTCAGCCCCGAGCACCCTCTCCCGGCGCCGGGGAAGGGATTTTGGGATGTGCCTCCGCCTGCCCTACCGGTATTCCCGTAATAGCAGGGGGTGGCTCGGTCCATGTCGTCGTAGCAGCAGCCAGCCTGCAGGCAGCCATCCCGGCCCTGCGGGGCCACGCACGCCATGCGGCCCGCCGGCACCTGGCACTGCTCCCGCGCCAGCTGCGCGCCTGCGGGAGCAGAGACGGGGCACGGCCTGCAACCCAGCTTGGAAAAGCACCTTGAGGCCGTTCCCCGTCGTCCCGGCATCCCTCCATCCCATCTTCCCGCCTTACCTGCCCCTGCCGAGGGGTAGAAGAGCGCCGTGGACTGCAGCAGGCTGGGCTGGGAGTGAATCCCGGCGTGCAGCAGTCCTGGCCGGGGCTGCAGCCCTGGGCGTCCCAGGCCCGGCTGGGGCTGAGCCTGGAGCCCAGGGCCGATCCAACCCGGCCAGGATGGGAGTCCCGGCTGCACCAAAGCCGGGCTGGGATGGCCGGCATGGAGCAGCCCGGTGTGGCCTTGGAGCGTGGTTTGGGAGTTGGAGTGATGGCTGGGACGAGATATTCCCAGCTGGTTTGGGGGCTGAGCTCCCGGGCGCAGGAATCCTGCTGGCGTCTGGGCACCCGTGGAGGTCAAGCCAGGCTGGTTGTGGGATACAAGCCCGGGGCGAAGCCCTGGTTGGTTTTGACCCCTGGGAGGGTTTTGGGATATAAATCCTGGGCGAATTCCTGGCTGGTTTTGACTCCCAGGCTGGTTTTGGGATATAAATCCTGGGCGAATTCCTGGTTGGTTTTGACTCCCAGGCTGGTTTTGGGATACAAATCCTGGGCGAATTCCTGGCTGGTTCTGACTCCCAGGCTGGTTTTGGGATACAAATCCTGGGCGAATCCCTGGTTGGTTTTGACCCCCGGGATGCACCATCCCAGGCTGGTTTTGGGATACAGACCCTGGACGAATCCCTGGTTGGTTCTGACCCCCGGGGTGCACCATCCCAGGCTGATTTTGGGATACAGACCCCGGACGAATCCCTGGTTGGTTCTGAGCCCCAGGATGAAGCATTCCGGGCTGATTTTGGGATACAAAGCCTGGACGCAGGTGCCCCGGCTGGGTCTGCCCCCCGGAATGAACCAAACTGGGATGGTTTTGGGATACAAGCACTGGGCGAATGACTCCTGGCTGGCTCTGCCCCCCGGGCTGGGGCGGCTGCACTCCCGGGTGGATGAAGCTTCCCTGGATTGGGGTGACGGGACGAACCCCACTAGGCTGGGACACAAGCCCTGGGCGAGCCGGACTGGAATGGTGCCAGATCCCGGGAAGCTCTGGGTTGGGCGGCTGCCGTCCCACGGTGTGAACCTGCTCCAAGTGGTCTCGGGATGAGAGCTGGGATCCCGCGAGGGTGAGGGAGGACTCGGAGACGCGGTGCAGGAGGCCAGTGTGGGAGATCAGGGCTCCGCCGTCCCGGCCCTGCTCCCGGTTTCCATCCGGGATCATCTCAGAGCCACCTGGCTTGGGGCAGGTCATGTTGACCTCGTAGGAGGTGACCGGCATCCCGCTGGACAGCAGCTCCTCCAGCTGCACCCGCAGCACGTAGTGGTTCTCCTGGGGGGGGACACGAGGGACAGTCACCCCCATCCCGCTGGAGGGGACCGTGGGGGGGACAGCAGTGTCACCTTGAACAGGACGTGGCAGCCCTTGTAGCCGGAGGAGAAGATGATGGAGCCGTCCTCCCTGGAATTCAGCCAGTGGAGGCAGATGGAGCAGTTGGCCACGTCAAAGCGGGAGCCAAACTCGTCTGGGGGGACACCGTGGACACGGGGAGGTGACACTTCCCGGTGCATGGAACCCCCCTGGCTCACCAAGCCATTGGGCTCATCCCACTGGGACACCACCACCATGGAACACGCCGGTTTCAGGGGAATCCCAGGGAAATCCAGCACCCCAAGGGGGTCCAGGGAGTCCCCCCACTCACCCAGGACCTTGAAGCGGACGGTGCGGCCGTGGGGCGGCAAGACCAGGAGCTGCATTCCCAACTCTCCGCAGTCGTGGCGGTACTGCAGGAGCGCCACGGTGGCTCTGGGCCACGGGGACAGGATGAAGAGGAGCAGGAGGAAGGAGCAGCTCCGTCCCATGGCGGTGACACGGCCGGAGCACGGGGCTCTGCGGTGGGGATTTATATCCTGGGATGCGGGGGGGGGATCAGGATCAGCTGATCCCGTGGGATGAGCTCTGCCCAGGGCTCCTCGCTCCCGTGCCGCTGGTGACCTCAGTGCCCTGGCCCTGTGGTCACCTCCCGTGGCCATGTCACGGTGACCAGGGACAAACCAGGCTTATCCCAGGCTTGGAGACTCTGTCCTGGCAAGCAGGGAATGGAGCTGGCAGCGGGCAGGATGCCCAGCTGGATCAAGTTATCCAGGGGGAAAGGAGAATGCTGGTGTGTGCCCACACTGCAGAGCCGGTGGGGACAGTGGTGACATCTGGACATGCCACTCCTGGGACAGCCATGGGACCAGGGCACACAGTGGCATGGCCCCAGTGGCATCTGAGGGACTGCCAGTCAGTCAGTTGTCCCAAATCCCTGCTGCGCCCCGGCTGTGCCCTGCTGGCAGTGCCACAGGGAATCCAAAGTCCTCCACGGGCATTCCCTCTGCCTCCCTTTCCCCAAGTTTCCCTCCTGGGATTTATCTTTTCTGTGGATTAAACTGCATCACCCCTCCCCACCCTTCCCAGAGTGCCGGTCATGGCCACTCCCAGTCCCATGCCCTGGGACACACCAGCTGCCAGGGCCACGGGGATCCTGGCAGGAGGGTGTGAGGAGCTGGGGGCTGGATGTGATTCCCTCAAACCTCCTCGGGAAGCGAGCGCAGCTGCAAAGAGAGCGGTGTGTCCCCAGAGCCACGGCTGGGCCGACAGATATATGGCCAAGAGATGTTCTGTAGGGGCTCCATATTTGTCCTATACACATGTCTATGTCTAATGTTTTATATATGTGCTATGTATACCCAATATATGTCTGAGCTGTCATTCTGTATCCTATATATGTTCCATATGTATCCAGTATATATCCTATATATAAATGTCCGGTGTATATCTGATACATATATATCCCATGTGTCCAATATATATCCTATATGCAGCCAATATATATATGATGTATCTCCCAAATACCTCCAATATATCTCCAATATATCTTCCACTATATCCCAAATACCTCCCAAATACTTCTGATGTACCTCCCAAATATTTCCAATATATCTCTCAAATATCTCCCAAATATCTCCCAAAATATCTCCCAAATACCTCCAACATATCTCCCATCTATCTCCCAATACATACCAAATACCTCCCAAATACTTCCCAAATATCTCCAATATATATCTCCCAAATATATCCCGAATCTCTCCCAAATCTCTGTCCAATCTCTGTCCCACACATCCACCCCCAGGAGCACAGGCAGCAGCCTGCAGCGACACTTTATTCCCCGCGGTGACAATCCCGGTGACCCCAACCCCCTTCGTCCCCACCCCTCACAGCTTCTGGGTGGCCACCGATCCCAGCTGCAGCTCCAAGAACCGCAGGATCTCCCGCCAGGAATCCTCCTGGGCGCGGGCGTGGGGCCGGGGCTCTCCCCCCCAGGCCACCGGCCGCGGGGTGCCGCGGATGCCGGACACGCTGCACAGGGGGGACCCGGGGGGCTCGATCAGGTGCCCGGCGCCGGGATAGGACAGGATCCGCCCGCTCTCCGGCGGCATCCGCGCCAGGGCCAGCTCGGCGAAGAGCTTGCTGTTGAAGCTGCGGTCGGCCTCGCCCACCACGAACAGGACCCTGCCGCGGATCCTCTCCACCGGGATGGCCGAGGCGCGGTACGCGGGGTCCCGGGGGTCGGCGAAGATGGCCGAGTTGTCCATGGCTCCCAGCTCGGTGAAGAGCACGCGCTCGGTGAAGTAGGGGATGGGAGGGATGCGCAGCCCCTTGTAGACCAGCGGGTTTCCGTGCAGGAAGGCCGTGCCGTTGATCCACACCGTGGCCGCCACCTGCGGCAGGAAGGTGGCCATGGCCAAGGCCACCTCCGCGCCTTTGGAGACGCCCACCACGCCCAGGCCGGGGCCTCGGACCTGAAGCAAGGGTAAACGGAGCCAGCCGGGATCAGACACCGGGATAATACATTTACTGGGACATCCCCGGTGCCAGGACAAGGATGTCCTCATGGGATAGCTCCAGTCGTCAGGACATCCCCTTCACTGGGACACCCCCAGTCCCTGGGACATTCCTGGTGTTCGGGACAACCCTGGGACATACCTCTGGTCACATGGACATCCCCCTCACCAGGATGAGGGTGTTCCTAGCACATTCCTAGTCTCCAGAACCATCCCTGGTCCCCTGGACATCCCACTCACCAGGATGAGGGTGTTCCTAGCACATTCCTAGTCTCCAGAACCATCCCTGGTCCCCTGGACATCCCACTCACCAGGATGAGGGTGTTCCTAGCACATTCCTAGTCTCCAGAACCATCCCTGGTCCCATGGACATCCCCCTCACCAGGATGAGGGTGCTCCTAGGACATTCCTGGTCCCCAGGACAATCCCTGGTCCCCTTGGACATCCCGCTCACCAGGTTGCCCCCAAACCCCAGCACATCCCAGCTCACAGGTACCCTTCTCCACGCTCCAGGACTCACCTTGGGATGCCGGAGGAGCAGCTCTGCTGCTTCCTCAAAATATTCCAAGTCCAGCTGGGCCAGGACCCGGGGCAGGTCATCGTAGGCGAAGAAGGCGAGGGCCAGCACAGCAAAGCCCCGGCTGGCCAAGAGCCCCGCCCGGAACTCGATCAGACCCCCTGCGCCCCCAAAGAGGTCGATGACTCCCGGGAAGGGTCCCGGACCTGCGGGAGAACAGGGAGAATGTCAGGGATGGGGAGCCACCGGTGCTGTCCCGCATCCCGGAGGTTCCGTATATCTCCAATCCAGGGGCCACTCCCTGGACCCTGGAGGTTCAGTATCTCAGGGGTGCAAGGTTGGATATTCCAGGGGTCCTAAGGCTGGGCATCCTGGGGATCCCAAGGTTCAGTATCCAGGGGGTCCCGAGGCTGGGCATCCCAAGATTCTGAGGTCTGGGATCCCAAGAATCCCAAGGCTGGACAACCCAGGAATCCTAATGTTTAGCACCCCAGGAGTCCCAAGGTTGTTCCCCAGGGGTCCCGATGCTCGGCATCCCCCCGGGATCCCAAGGTTCAGTATCCCAGGGGAATCCCGGCTGGCTATCCCGGGTCCCCCAAGGTCTGAGATCCCGGACTCCCCCGATGCTCACCAGGAGGCAGGAACAGGGCGCCGCGGACCCTTCCCTCTCGGACGGGCTCCCGCTGCACTCCGGGGCCCAGGTACCAGCGCTCGGCCTCGCAGGACGCCAGCGGCTGCTCCCCGGGCTCCGTGCCCAGGCACAGCCCCTCCAGCACCTCCAGCCGGACGCGGAAGGGGCTGCCGGCCACGTCCCGCTTGACCAGCCGTCGGAAAAGGGTGTCGGGCTGCAGGGACCACAGGAGCCCCATGGGCCAGACCCCGGAGTAGCTGCCGCCCAGGGCGGCGTGGAGCCCGGGATCCACCTCTCCCGCTCCGTCGGCGCGGAAAAAGGCGCGGGATTGGAAGCGTTCGCCCTGCTCGTCCTTCAGCCATGCCCGGAGGGTGACAAGTTGGGATGGGGACAGTCCCCGCACGCGGATCTGCACCGGCCGGTCGGCCAGCGAGGACTGCGGTGTCACTGTCACCTCCACCATGGTGCACCTGGGAACGGGAATCACCCTGAGTGTCCCGCAGGGATTGCCACGCCCAGGAGAGGGCTGGCAGGGGACTGGCCCCAGGGATCCTCACGGGGGACCCCCCCCAGGATGGGGTTTGTGGTTCAGGTGGTGCTGCTGGCATCCCTCCTTCCCTGTCCCTATCCCTCCTTCCCATGTCCCCACCCCCTTGTGGTCCCTGGTCCTTATGCCCTCCCTTCCTCGTCCCCTCCTTCCGGGATCCCCGTCCCTCCTTCCCTTTTCCCCATCCCCTCCTTCCCTCCCACCTCGCACCCTCTGACCCCAAACCCCCTCGCCAAAGCTCACCCCGCAGCCGGGACACCCCTTTTCCATGTGTCTCCCAGCCCCACCGGCATTCCCAGCACCCACCGTCCCCACTTCTCCTTATCCTCCTCCTCCCCCCCCCGGGGCCGGATCGGGGCGGGGATCCAAGCCCCAAAATCCCGCCTGCACCCCGCTCTGTGCAGCACGGCAGGCCGGGAACGGGAATGTTGGCCCCAGTCCAGCCCTGGGAGGAGACTCGCGGTTCTCCCACGTTCATCCCACCAGGAAATCCGCCCCGAGCTTCCCCTTCTCTCACCCCGCCGGGCACAGCCTGGGCCGTGGGCTCTGCGCGGGAGAGGCTCGAGGATTCCTTGGAAATCATTAACCCGGGAATGGCGAGGGCAGAGCCCTCCTGCCCCATGACCCCGTGCCCGGCTGGCACCGGCCGCACCCCGAAATTCCTGCCTGTCCCCACTTCCCCTGATCCTGGACACGGATGGGACACCCCATCCCCATTCTGAGGGGTGCTCCCACGTTGTCACCCCAGGATGAAGCTCCAAGGCCTGGCATTCCCATCCCAGGGCTTCCCATGGCTTCCTGCAGCCCCATTTCCCAGCCAGTGCCCCCCTTTATCCCCCCTGTCCCCTCTGTCCCAGCTCACAGCCACATCCCTCCCCGGGAATGCAGAAAGGGGATGTTCACAGACCAGGAAAAACCAGGAACATGAAGAAATCCACGTGGATTTCCCACTTCCAGCCCCTGCCAAATTCCCAGCGTTGCCCCCCACAGGAGGGTGTGTGACACCGTGTCCCCTTCCTTGGTGACAGGCTCCAGGGCTCATTCCCAACGGGAATTCCCTCTTTGGGGAAGGGGGAACTGCAGAGAATGAGGGGCCACGGCACATTCCAATCCTAGGAATGCCTTAGGGAAGGCCCCAGCTGGAACCACCAGCCCCCGGAGCCACTGGAGGCGAATCCTTTTCAGTTCCTGTTCATTTTTATGAGGAAAAGGCAAATTTGGGAAAGCAAAGTTCTGTTCCAGCCTCTGGCAGCGGCCAGACCCCGATTCCACAGGGACTGGGGGGACCCAGCACTGGTTCCTGTGGAATAACAACCCCCCAGCTCTGTCCTGTTGTTTGTCCAACACTGAAGGTGCCAGCAGCGATTCCTGCCCGGCGAGCCGAGGAAAAGCCCCTGGAAAGGAGCAGGATCCCGATTCCCGCCTCATTCCGTGGCCTTGCTGCGCCTCACGGGCGTCTTCTGGAGCAGGGCCAGCGTATCCCGCTTTTCCACCCGCCTCAGCTGCTTCTTCTTGGCCCGCTTGAGCTTCAGGGGGTTCCGGATCTGGGAAACGGGAAAAGAGAGCCGGGGGATTTCATGGAATCACGGGATCCTGGAGCGGTTTGGGTTGGAAGGAACCTTAAGAATGATCCAGTTCCACCCCCCAGCCGTGGGCAGGGATACCTTCCACTGGTGCAGGTTGCTCCAAGCCCTGTCCTGGAGCATTTCCAGGGATGGAGCAGAGTGTGGGAATGCAACAGGATGGGCACGGATGGCTCCCAGCCTGCCTCCACCGAGGATTCGGGATTTGGGAGCGGATTTATCCCAAAACTAACCCCATCCTCACCCACAGCTGAGGTCTTCACCACACCCACCCCAAGCTCCTAGGTCTCTTCCCGATGGAAAAGCCATGATTTTCCCACACAGATCTCCATCAGTGCAACGCTCTCCTTGCTCCACCACCCCGTTATCCCTCAGTTCTGGTGTTCCCAAGCTCGGGAGAACACCAGGAACACTGCCCGGCTTTGCTGGGAATCTCCCAGTATCCTCCAAAGACAGGGAGAGGAACTGGAGCAAACGGGAGGCTGATCCGGGGCAGGGCTGGAGGTGGTGGGGTGTTCCCAGCGCTGTTCCAGCCGGGAGAGGGGACTCACCACTTGGACAATCTCGGCTTTCCGCTCGTTTTCCAGGCGCCGCTTCAGGTTCTCCTCCCGCCGCCGCTTCTTTTCCTGCGGGAGCAGCACCAATCCATTCCCTGCGGATCCCTCCCTCCGGGATTGAACCCCAATCAGCGCCGAGCCCAGCTCCGGTGCCCACCCAAGCGTGGAATTTGTCATTCCGGCAGCTTTTCCACCCCGGGCGAGGCTGGAGCCGACCCAGGGAGTTTATTCCGAGTCAGTGACTTGGAGCATGTGACCGTCACTGCCTGGATTTGGCAGCAGGACAGGGAATTCTCCATCCCGGCCGCCCTTTCCCTGGGCTCTGCCACAGCTCTGACAGGGCAGAGACATGGGATCGTGCTCGGGAAAGGCGGGAATTCTCCAGCCCCCGAGCCGCCTTACCTCTTTCTCCCTCTGCTTCGCTTCCTCCAGCTGCCGTGCCAGATCCCGGACCAGCTTCTTCTCCTGCCTCTCCTTCATTTTCCGTGCCCAGGAGCTGCGGAGCGCCTTGTCCTGGATCATGTGGGAGAACCTGGGCGGGCACACGGGACGTGTTGGCTCCCCGAAATCCCCGGCACGCAGCCGGGGCCGCTCCAACTCCTCTCCAGAATCCCACGGAACTCCGCCAGCCCCGGAGCATCCCACGGCATCTTCAGCATCCCCGTCACCTCTGGATCCTTCCTACGCCTATGGATACCTCCGGAGCCCCCTCACAAGCCCCCCAGACATTCCTGTCCCCCTCAAAAATTCCCCCAGACCTCAAAACCCCCCAAGCAGGCCTTCTNTTTTCCCGGGATCCTTCCACACCCGTCCCGACTTGGGCTTGCCCCGCGGGATGGCCACCACCGCCTCCTGCCGCTTCTTGCCGCCTTTCCGCCGCCGCCGAGCCGCGGCCGGAGCCGGGGCGGCCCCGCTGGGCCCCTCGGGGGTCGCTCCCGGTGCCGCTCCCGGGGCCCCCCCGTTCTGCCCCTCCATGATCCACGCGGCCCCGAGGCGTCGTGGGAAGATGACGTCAGAGCCGCGCCCCCCGCGGGAGCGCGAAGCTACGGAGCCTCCCCGGCCGCCATCTTTGTGTCGGGCAGCGCCCTCCGCGCACGGCGTGGCCGCCATCTTTGAGTGGGGCTCGGCCGCCATCTTTGTGCCGGGCAGCGCCGCCCCCCGCCGTGGCCGCGGGTACCGGGACCCCCCGAGCCCCCCAAACACACCCGGGGCGAGCTCCCCCTCACCCCGAGCGACCCCCGGAGACACGCGCGGGCTGGGCTGGGGGAGAGGCCTTTATTGCGGGCCGAACACGCTGAGAGCACCCCAGGCGGCTCCGGTAGCGGGGACCCCCCCGGGATGCGGCAGCACAGGGGGAGCTTGCTCGTGGCTACAGCGCCTGGGAAAGCAAAACCAGGGAAATGCAGGGGAATCTCCGGGAGGCACAGCGAGACCGCCGGAGCGGGGCGGCCCTCGGGAGGCGGCCAGGGGTGGGTGGGCCCGCCTTGCGGGGGTCGCCGGGGCCCCCGCGCCCTCACCAGCCGGGTGTAGCGGTGCGGCCGGGCCGCGTCGCGCCCGAGCGCCAGCACCGCCACGGCCACGCAGAGTTCCAGCAGCCCCAGCAGCACGAAGGTGGCGTCCAGCGCGTTGCTCAGGACCTGCAGGGCGGAGGAGAGCGGGAACATCCCGGGATCCGGCGCCTCGACCATCCCACCCGGCGACTCGGACCCCCGCGCCACCCCGGCTGTCCGCACCTTGCCGCCCGCGTTGAGGCACCATTCCGGGCGGGTCTGGAAGGGCCCGGGGTTCCCGCAGCCGGGCACGAGCCGGGTGATGGCCGTGCCGTGGATCCCGGTGGCCACCAGCGCGCCCAGGACAACGCCCACGTTGACCACGCAGCAGGTCTTGACCTGCGGGGAGCACCCGGTGACACGGACCCCGGGAAGGGCTGCTTCCCACATGGGTTATTCAACTGGGATCGAAGGAATCCTGGAGAAGCCGCCCAGTTTTGTGCCCCTCATCCCACAGTGATTCCAAAGGCCATGAGATTTCCCAGACCTTTCACCCCTCTCATCCCACAGTGATTCCAGAAGCCATGAGGGTCTCCTGGACCTTTCATCCCTGTCGTCCCATGGTGATTCCAAAGGCATGAAGGTCTCCTGGACCTTTTATCACCCCCATCCCACAATGGTTCCAGAAGCCATGAGGGTCTCCTGGACCTCTTGCCCCTTTCATCCCAAAGTGACTCCAAAGGCTCTGAAGGTCTCCTGGACCTTTCATCCCACTCATCCCACAGTGACCCCAACCCCCATCCTGTGCTCCATGTGGGAGAGCTGGGCACTTCCCGAGGGGGAGACTGGCCTGTGGATCCTGTGGGATGAATCCAGGCTGTGGAGGGGTCCCGGCAGCTGCTGGAAGGGACGTAAGGAATGGGGGGACACGTTGTCCCTCCCAGCCTGGACCTTACCAGCACGGGGCTGTCTCTCCTTTCACTTTCCACCAGCAACGAGCCCGAGACCAGGAGCTGCTTGGAGAACGGTGGGAATTGGTGTCAGCAGCAAGGCACCCTTCCCTGGCACCCTTCCCAGTGTCCTTCCGGCTGGGAATTGGGGTTTAGGGATGCACAAACACCCCAGAATGTGGGGGGAGTCAGTGGAGACCTGGATATTGTCCCCAGCCCACCAGGATTCCCTGCGATTCCCATGTCCCCATCCCAACTTACCAGGATCCCAAGCCAGAAGAGGATCCCGCTGGCCACAGGGAGGGAGGGGTTCCTGTGCTCCGAGGCCGTCAGGATGATCCCAAAGCAGATGTGGACGATTCCGGTGAAGATGTGGATGGTCTGGGGAAGGATGAGGCAGAGGGATCCCAATCCCATTGCTGTGAGACGCATCCCACCCCCATCCCACATCACAGTGCTGGGAAGGGACTGGGAGAGGCACCTGTCCCAATGTCCCCTCCACGCAGCCGGGGAGAGCCTCCAGCAGGACAATCCCTGCGGATCCCCGGTCCCTGCTGGGCCCCTGGAAGGCCGTGCCTCACCCCCAACACCTTGGGATGGGCCCTCTGGAAGCCTCGTGTTTGGAATGCCGTCCTGGCAGGCGCAGGTGTCCGGGAGCCCGAGGCCAGCTGGGCCGCCCGGGGATCCGAGGCCGGGATCACCTCGGTGACGATCCTCACGCTGCCGGCGTCGGTCACCGTGGTGGCCGCCATGGCCTGGGAACGAGCCCGGGAAGCTGAAGGAATTCCCAGGAGCCTTCCTCCTCCTCCTCCTGCTCCTCCTCCTGCTCGCCACGGTCCCTTCGCTGCCCAAAACCCCCGGGAGGTGCCGGCCGGGCAGGGACACGCTCCCGCTGCCCTTTGCTCCCTGCGGGAAGCTTGCTCATGGAATTCTCGTCAGGCCCCTCTTGCTCAACGAGGCGGCTTTGCCAACGGAGGTTCCCAAAATCCTGCCCGGGAAGAGGGAGGGGCAGGGAACCCCTCCCAGGACTCTGTAGCCTTGGCAAGGGTTGGATGCTTTTCCCTCGGGATGTTCCCAGCCTTGAGCGAGTCCTTTCCATCCCAAATGGTGGAAGCTTTGTTTGGGAATCACCCCTGCAATTAGCCTGGCACCTAACGAGGCGTCCATAACCTAACCCTGGCCAGTTTCCCAGGAAAAACATGGATTGAGACAGGAAACTTCATTTATCCCATTATAAAGGAAGCTCCTTTCTGGCCATTTTTGGGAATTCTCCCTCCTCCATCCCTGTGGATTTGTCCCCAGTGAGGACACACAGGAGGGATCCAGGGATCCCTGGCCGGCTCCGTCGGGAACCAAAGGGAAAGGAGATGCCGTTATTTACGATGGGAAATGGGAGCTCAGGCTGGGAATGGAGCCACCATACACGGCGAGGGCATCCCGAGGGATTCGGAGGCCCCTTCCTGCCTCCATCCCTCCCTCTCCCCAGAAAACAACCATGTCCTTTTCTCCAGGCGGGTTGGGATAACCCCATGCCGACCTGGAGGACCCCTCAATTTTCCTGGATGTCTGATGTGCGCAGGGTGGGAATTCCTTGGTGGAACGGGAATTTTTAGGTCCACCTAATTTTTAGGTCCAACACCTCTCTCTCTGCCTGGGCAAGGACAGGACCTTCCAGCTGGGGATTTCGGGAGCAACTTTTGGAAGTGGGTTTTTCCTTCCCTCTGGCTCTAGAGGGAGCTGAGAGGCCGGGTTTGGAAGCACCGCGCTTCCAGAGCTCGGGAGAGGCTTCCAGCCCCGCTTGGATGAGGCTTGGAACAACCTGGGCTAGTGGGAGGTGTCCCTGCCCATGGCAGGGGGGTGGAACTGGATGATCCTTAAGGTTCCTTCCATCCCACACCGTTCCAGGATGCTGTGGCCTCCCCACCAGGGAGCTGGACGCCCCCTCCAAACCAGCCTGAATCTCCTAAATCCCAAAAAAGAGCTGGAAGAACAGACCTGGAAAGCAAAGAGCAGCGACCCACGTCTCCATCCCGGCTCCGATGGCATTCCTCCATCCCGGCCGTGACCTCCCTCCATCCTGCATCCCTTGGCCTTGTAAAGGGCTGCATCTGGCGGCACGGCTTTCCAGGAAAAACACGGACATGGATGAGATTCAGCCTCTTCATCACATTCCTGATGCCTCGGAGCCTTTAATTCCTGCTGCTGCCTCATCACCTCTCAACGCTCCAATCCTAACAATCCCAGGGATCTCATTCCAGCCCCGGGAAGGAACACTTGAGCCCCCGTGGAAATCCCGGGATCCCCTCTTTAGCCTTTAGGCAACCGGGGTATCCTCTGCCATTATCCACGGCTCACATTCCCAGCCAAAACCACCCTGCACGGTGGATTTCCTCCCAAATCCGCCTTTCCAGATTCCTACAGCATTCCTGAAGTTCCAGCCTTGCAGCCAGAAACAGCCGTGACTGCCCTCGGCCCCCAAAACCCCGCTTTTTGAGCGAGTTATCCATGGAAAAAAATGCTTTCCCCTCTTCCTAAATAATCCCGGACCCAGCTGGGGATGGCAAGAGCCCAAGGTAGGATGCTGGGGTTTGTTTTGGGAGCAGATTCCAGAGGAGGTGAAGCTTTGAAGCAGATGCAGGGAAGCGGCAAGGCCGGGGGGCAGAGCTTTCCAACCTTTTCTTCACAGGAATTCTTGGCTTTGGAGAGGGCTACAACACATTCCTTGGATTTGAACGTTCACTTTCCCATTTTCTAGGACAACTTTTGGATGGGGGAAGCCTGGCTGGATGCTCCATGGGGGATCAGCGAGAGCCCTCCCAAATTCCCTCCCACCAGCACAGGACAAACTTTACGAGCCTGGTGGAACCAAAATGCTTTTTCCTACCCCAAAATCCGTGAGGTTTCTTTTCCAAGGAAAACAGATTACGACGGAGAAAAGTTCTCCACAGAAAGTTGCTGCTTCCTGGGACAAACTTTATATCCCCATAAAAATACCAAAAGCCAACATTTTGCTTTGCTTCCAGGTGTTTCTGCTTCCCATAGGGCCCTTTCTGTACCGATTCCAGGAGGAAAGTCATGTTTTCCAGGAGAGGATTCAGGTTTTTTGGCTTTGAACACCCCAGCGTCCATCCTGGACCAGGGAATCTGGAGCTGGGAGCAGGCAGGAGGTTGGGGGGGCATTGCTGCCTGCTGGGGTGGTCCTTACCTGGCATTTGGGACACGGGGACATCGCTACCAAACCCTGTCCCAGATGTGTCCATCAACCCCTGCACGTGACATTCCAGCCTTTGATCCACTCACTCCCAGGAAAACTCCTGAGGCTGCAGAAAAGTTCCAGTTCTTCTCCAAGGCTTCACTGGCATCAACTCCAACTGGCAGCCCTGGAATTGGACCTTAAGCACTTCCAGGGATGGGGCAGCCACAGCTTCCCTGGGAAATCTGTTCCAGAGGCCTCCCCACCCTCACAGGGAGGAATTCCTTCCCAATATCTCATCTATCCCTGCCCTCTGGCAGTGGGAAGCCATTCCCCCTCGTCCTGGCACTCCAGGCCCTTGTCCAAAGCCCCCCTCCAGCTCTCTTGGGGCACCTTCAGGTGCTGGAAGAGTCTCCAAGGTCTCCCTGGATCCTTCTCTTCCCAAGGGGAAGAGCCATTGGAACACCCCAGTCCATCTCACGGTTCCCCCTTCCAGCTCCTCCAAGGGTTTTGGATTTCCTTAGGGATCATCACCAGCAAGGAAACAAAACCCTGTGGTCCCTGTCACCTGCTATTCCCAGCTCCTGGAAGTCTCCACTTTCCCCCAGGACTGCAAACTCCCACCTAAAAAGAAAGATATAAAAAAACCCCCTACATTTCCTTAGACCCTTAACACTTACTCCAGCGTTTTCAGGGAAAACTTCACCTAAACTCTGGGATACTCTAGGAAAACAGACCCTGATGCCGACAGAGGAAGAGGAAGCCTCCTTCCCAGGAAACCACAGAACTCGGATGGGAGGCAGGATGGCTTCATGGTGGTCCCCACGGAGCCAGGAGAGGTCGGGATGCTCCGGAGCCGCAGGTGAGCAGCCGGAGCCGTAATGGGTTGTGGCCGCGGGATGAGCAGAGACAGCCTGTTCATCCCGCTCCCAAAGTCCCTGGGGCTTTTCCTACTGATTGGGCTCATTATTTTTTCAGAGCCAGGAACAGAAATAACTGACAGGGAGTGAATAATCCATGAGGCTTTGGCTGAGCAGCCGGAGCGTTGTCAGGGAGTGGGGGAAAGGCAAAGGAAAACACTCAAGTCACCCCAAAACCTAAGGGAATGTTCAAGGAGGAGGTCACTGATCCCGCTCTGGCACTGGAGGGGAAATTTGGGATGCATCCTGTCCCCAGAAATTAAGGGGATCCTCCCACAGGGCACTGGGAAGTCACCAGGATGCTCCCACCCCTTGGAAAACTGGCACTGGGTTCTCCTTCCTCACCTCCATCCTACCTTTCCATTTCCACGAGCTTGGGATGCTCCTTAAATACCTTGATGCCTCTGGATGCTCATCACGACCTCGTTAAGTCCTCCAGCATTCCCATGGATGCAGGATAATTACAGATGAACCCCTAACGAGCCTGTCAGGACCTGACAAACCTGGTCTGGTTCAAAATGATCCCAGGGCGCTTTGCCTTCCCTGAAAATGAAGGATGTTTTTTAGGAATCGCTGCATGGATAAGGTTTGGGAGCAGCCCTCAGCTCCATTCCCACCACCCAGAACTGTGGGAGCAGGGAGCACGTAACACCGGAGTCCCCATGTCACCACCCCATGTCACAGCCCCAGCCTCGGGGCAGCTTCTCCGGTGGCGGAAGAACCGGGATGTGCTGGCGTCACCGGCATCGCCGCCGGCCGCACTAAATATAGCGGGACCATGCTGGAATGGGGTGGGGGGAGCTTTGGGGAGCAGAACTCCCTCAAGAGAGCAGGTACTGAGGGGTTTATGGGGACGGAATTCCCTCAGAATAAGGTGCTGGGGTTTAGGAGGACGGAATTTCCTCAGGAGAGAACAGGTACCAGGGTTTTGAGGGGTAGAATTCCCTCAGGAGAGCAGGCAGCAGGGGTTTAGAGGAGTAACAATCCCTTGGGAGCAGGTGCCAGGGGTTTAGGGGAGCGGAATTCCCCCGGGAGAACAAGTACTGAGGGGATTATGGGGACAGAATTCCCTCAGAATCAGGTACTAGGGTTTAGGAGGATGGAATTCCCTCAGGAGAGGGGTTTTGAGGGGCAGAATTCCCTCAAGAGAGCGGACACTGAGGATTTAGAGAAGCAAAATCCCTTGGGAGCAGGTGCCAGGGGTCTAGGGGAGCAGAATTCCCTCGGGAGAGAGAAGGCACCACGGTTTTGAGGGGCTGAATTCCCTTGGGAGAGCAGGCAGCGGGGTTTTAGAGGAGCAAATATCCCTTGGGAACACGTGCCAGGGGTTTAGGGGAGCAGAATCCCCCTGGGGGTTTGGAGGGCAGAATTTCCCTAGGAGACAAAGCAGGTCCCAGAAGTTCAGGGGGGCAGAATTCCCCCAGGAGAGAGCAGGTGTCCCTAAATCAGGCGGGATGAGCCCCTTTCCTGAGGGACAGCAGCTCTGTGAGGGGAAAGCGAGGAGCGTGGGACAGCTCCCACGCTGAAAATTCCCAAATTCAGGAGACACAAGCCCGGAGAGAGCATTTATTCCCGAGATAAAATAAAGCCAACAGGGGACGAGCCGAGGTAGATGCTCCGGTGACCCGCCCGGCTCCCGGCACACATCGGGGTCACTCCAAGCCACCAAACCCCCGGGAATTCCTGAACCCCGACGTGAGCGAACCCCAGCATCCCACCAGGGATTTACAGGCAGGAATTGCCCAAGATTCCCCGCTGGAGAAGCCCCTTCCCACAGCAGCCAGCAAGTGGAGCCCCCCAGAACAGGCCCGGGGCAGGGAATTTGGGGGTGTCCCTGGCTTTTGGGGGGCACCGGCGCATCCCGGCCGGCAGCGCGGCAGGAGGAAAATGCCGTAGCCCTGCGATTTGGGAGCGATGGAGGCAGGATCCCATTCCGACGTCCTCGGGGTCAGACTTCGGGAGCAGCCAGCTGCAAAGAGATGGGGAGGTGTTTTGGAAAAGGGGCAGGATTTGGGGGGACCCGCGAGGGTTTGGGATCTCCTCCCCATTCCTGGAGCAGAGGGGTGGATGCTCCCTGGGGATTGGGGTGGGATGTTTTCCCAGGGAGGGGACGCTGATGGCAGCGGGATGGGGGCTGTCACCCCGGGAGCCATCCCAATCCCGGCTCTGCTCCTCTCCGGGATATTCCTTGGATCACCTCGGTGTAGCTGGGAGGCTGCGGCAGCTCCGCCGGCGGCACGGCCAGATCCACCCGGGTGGCGCTGGGGACGATCAGCATGGCCTGGGAAACACCGGCGTTACGGGAGACACCGGGATCACGGGGGACACCGGGATCACGGGGGACACCGGGATCACCGGAGGCTTTTTGGGGTCCATCCCCTGTCCTACCTCGTTGGAGCTGAGGCGGGTGGCCCGGCACCAGAAATTAGCGGTGGCCACGGCGATGCAGAATTCCAGGATGGTGAAGATGAGCAGCACGATGGAAATCCCGTTCCCTGCGAGCTCCAGGAGGGGGAAAACCCCATCAGTACCCGCCCCGGCAGCACCCAGGAGGAGGAATCCCACAGAGGGCAGCCCCCAGCCCGCATTCCGGGGCTCCCCCGGCTCCAAGGTCTCCCTCCCAGGCCTGCATCCCGCCGATTTCACGGCTCGCGGATGTTCCCGGGGGTGAGTCATCTCCCGAGGTGCCAGCCTAAAATAGGTCGCGCCGGCAGAGGAGAAACCGCCACCCCAACGGGGATTTGGCAAAGGGCGCAACACCCCTCGAGGGCTGGAGAGCAGGCCGGGAGGGGGGTTCCCGAGGGCCGGAATTCCGGCCGGTGGGGTTTTACCAGGACGAGATAGCTGTAGTAGTCGAAGCTGGAGCGGTAGAGCCCGTTGAGGTTGAGGTCCACGATGAAGGCCACGATTCCCAGGAGCGCGAAGATGGCGCTGATGACGTTCATGGTCTGGCTGCCCTTCACCTGTGGGCACCCGGGGGGGTTTTTTGGGGGGTGGAGGTGTGGAAGACCCCCCCAAAATCCCCGAGGGACGCCCCGCCCGCCCCACAGGATCGCTGCCGGCACGCTCCTGGAGAACTCACCGCGCATTCCGTGGGGCTCTTCTCGGCGCCGATGGAGAGGCAGCCGGAGATGATGAACTGCAGCGGGAGAGAGGGGGCTCAGCTGGCTCTGAGGGCGCCCCAAACCTGCCCAGAGGTGGCACTAACGGGGCACAGGGGGCACGGCGACCCCCCGGCCTTGTTCTCCAGCTGCCCAGGCCCCGGGAGCAGCAGGTGCATCATTCCCGCTGGGCGTCCCTTCCGATGGGCGTCCCACCTGCTGGCATCCCTCCCCGGAGGGATTCCCTTCCCTGTGGGCGCCGTTCCCTGCTGGGATTCCCTTCCTGGTGGGCATCCCAGCCCCCTAGGCATCCTTTCCCGGTGGGAATCCCTTCCCAGCCCCCCGGCACGCACCGACACGCCGCCCAGGAAAGGGATCTCTCCGATGACGAAGACGGAGGTGTAGACGTTGGTGAGCGTGGTCAGGACGATCCCGAAGCCGATGTGCAGGAATCCCGTCATGATCTGGATGGTCTGGAAGAGCAGGAGGGGTGAGAACGGGGTCAACTCAACCCCCCCGCCCCCGCCCACAGAGCCACCCTGGGGATGGGGGACGCCTCAATCCCAGCGCCTCTCCAGAGACACAGCATCCCCTGAGGGGTCAGCAGCGATCCCCCGGGAATGGGCTGAGCGGGGATTTTCCAAGGTTTTCCCCCCGACCCCCCCAGACTCACCCCCATGACGCGGTTCTTGCCCTTGGAGAGGGTCTCTGCCGTGTACATGACGGCGCGGCTGCCCAGCCGGAGGCTCCCCATGCCCTGCATGAGGAGAGCGGGGGGCACCGGGACCCCCCCCGGAGCAGCCCCGGTCCCCAGCGGGGCCGCCCCCGCCCCACCCCGCCACGGGCCGCGCCCATTGGNAGCAGGATTTCCAAGGCTTTTCCCAAGGAAGAGCGGTCTCAAGCGCAGCCTCTGCCTGGCTGGAGGGGCCGCAGGTGCTCCTGCATTGCCACCTGCTGGGGGCTGCGCCCGGGGCACCCCGGGCCCGGCGGGGACACGGGGGACACGGGGGACACGGGGGGACGCAGGGGACAGCCCCCCGAAACCCGGGGAGGGGCGGGAAGTGGGGCTACGTGGGACTGGGGAGATGCTCCATGGACTGGGGAGATGCTCCAAGGGATCCCCCCGGCTCTGTGGGGTCGCGTGGGGTGGAGGAAGATTCCCAGTGTTGCCCCAGTTCCGGGCAGGGCTCCAGGACACCGTATTCCCGCGGGGAAAAGCGGCTCATCCCAAACCCACCCGCCAGGGAGTTCAGGAAATCGGGGTGCCAGCCCTCCCGCCGTGTCCCCCCTCTCCTCATTCCCGCCCCTTCCAGCTCCGCGCCGTGTTTACAGGAGCGCAGAAAGAGAAAAAAAAAAAAAAAAAAAAAGGAGAAAAGGAAAAAAAAAAAAATCCCCCAGTGAATTCCTGGAAGAAAAATCCATCAAGGGCCATTAGGCTCCTGCGGCTCCTCCCCGCAGAGAGGGGGGCACGGACGGGGCGGGGAGGCGGCCCCCAGGACGCGGAGGTGGGCACTGCCCAGGCACGATTTTCCCTGGATCTCCTTCCCCAGGCGGGGGTGGTCCTGAGTATCCTCCTGGAGAGAGGAGTAGAGGGGATCCCCGCACTGATCCCATCGCTTTCCCCCCGAACTGCCGTCATTCGCCGTTTTTAGGGAGTCCAGCCCCGAGGAGAAGGAGCCAGGAGCTCCAGGCAGAGGATTAAACCCGAAATCGGGGGATAATGAACACCCTGGGACTGAGGGGGGCACGCGGTACCGCCCTGCACCCCAAAATTCATGGAGGGCACCCCCGTACCCCATCCTGATCCGGACAACCCCACATTCCTCCGGGCTGGAATCCCCCGTGGAGCGATCCCACGCGGGGCGCGTGAGACTCAGAGCCCGGGGCTCCGGGAGGAGCCCCCCGTGCCCCTGGGGCAGGAACATTCCACAGGGAGGGAGAAGGGCCTGGCACGAGCCACGGGCCCCCCGGCCAAGGGGAGAACATTCCCGCCGTGGCTGCTGTCCAGGAGAAAGGAGGGGAATTGGGGATGGGGGTGTCCCCTCCCTCCCCTCCACCCCGGCCCCCAGAAAACCCCGGGGGTGGGGGACGGGGTCCCCTCGCTCCCGCCCTGCACCCACCTCCCTCAGGGACGCGCGTTCCTCTCCCCAGGGGGCTCCCGCGGCTCGGGGGTGCTCCGGTGGCATCCAGCCCTGTCAGCGCTGGTCACCCCGGGCCAGCTCCCCGCCGGCCGCTGAGAGCCACGTGCGGCCCCACGGGACCGGCCGAGCACGAGCAGGGCTGTGACAGGGATTTGGGGACCCCCGCGGTCCTTCCCTCCATGCCCAGGGCAGGGGGACCCACCCGGGGGTCACTGCCCCGTCTCCCCCTCCCCAGGGAGGGCAGCCGGACCCCCCAAACACCCCCTCACCCAGCGGCTGCGAGGAACTGCACAAAGCACATTCCCCCGGGAGCCTCCACCGGGATAGGGATGGAAAAGGAGGCAGGAGCCCCCTCCAGCCATGGTTTTAACACCTCGGAGGAGGGTGGTGGCCGCGGGCCTCCCACTGGGAAGCTGGGACACCCTTGCACCCACCTAGGGCTCGTTTCCAGAATCTCCCAAGGGTTTGATCCTGGCTGCCCATCCCACCTTTCCCAGCAGGAAACAGGGATTGTCCCACGGGACGCTGCGGAGTCCCTGAGCAGGGCGAGCCCTGCCCGAACCGCCCGTGTGTGACCCGCAGCATTCCCAGCCTGGATCCAAACCCGGCACGTGCCAGCCCTGTCCCAGCCCAAACCCAGCCGGTTCTTTGGGGAAACGCCGATTTATTTAAAACAGAGCATCCTCAGAAGGATCTGAGCTGCCAAGAGGAGCCTCATCCGTCTCGGGGGAGCTCCCCGGAGATGGGGGAACTCCAGCTCCCTTTGCCTCTGGAGGATCTTCTGCAGCTCCGAGCAGGGGCTGTTCCCACCGGGCGGCACCGCAGGATCCCGGGAGCCGAGGGCTGGGCACCGGTGCCTCCAGGACCCTTCCTGCTGCCCCACTTGCAGCTGGGAACTCTTCACCGGAGCAGGCTGGGCTCCCAGTTTGACTTCCAGGATCTTCTTGGCCACGTGCATCCGCAGGGCCGAGCGGGTTCCGCGGATATCCGCGGGTCCGAGGGAGCACGGAGAGCTGTCCCCGGCGTCTTCTCCGTCCGCAGCCCAGCAGCTCCCGCCGAGGCTCTCGGAGCGGGGCAGGCTCTCGGAGGACTGGGGTGACGCTTCCCGCTGCCCCAGCTGCTCCCGGGAACGCCTCACTGGGACGGGCTGGGCTCTCAGCTTCACCTCCAGGTTCTTCTTGGCCACGTGCATCCTCAGGGACGAGCAGGTTCTCCTCAGGCCCGCAGATTCGAGGGAGCAGCAGGATCTGTCCACGGAGTCTTCTCCATCCAGGGTCTGGCAGCTCTCGCTGAGGCTCTGGGAAGGATGGAGGCTCCCAGAGGAGCTGGAGGAGGCGCAGCAGGGCAGGTGGCCTTCCTCCAGCAGCTGCTCCAGGTCGTCCCACGACAGCTGCCACATCTCCGAGTCCCGCGGGAAGGACACCCCGGGCCACAGCGGCGTCACCAGGTCCTGCAGCTCGCGGGCCGCCGCCGCGCAGGGGGCGCAGCCGGGGCCGCAGCCGCAGGGGATGTACGGGGGGCTCCCGGGGGCAGCCGGCCCGTGGGGAGGGGTCTCCTCAGCCGGGGGGGAGCCGGCAGCCCCTGGGGCTGCTCGGCCGCGCCGGGACCCCCCGGCCCCGCTCCCGGGGCGCTTCCGCGCCTTCCAAACGCGGGTGGCCAGCAGGACGGCCGTGGTGGCCACCAGCAGGACGGCCGTGGGGAGCAGGACACTCATGGCTTCGTCCATGTCCCATCGTGGCCGCACTGGGAGCCAGGGGGTGGTGGCACGTGTCCTGTGGAGACACCGCGCCGATGTCACAGTGCTGCAGGCGAGGACACCTGTGTGACGTCACAGCCCAGCCTCACCCCAGGGCTCACCCCTTTTGTGACGTCACGGTCGCAGGTCACCCATCCCGAATCCAAATATGAGCCCCACCCCCGTAAAACCACTAGACCAGCCCAGCACAAAGGCTGGGAGCACATCCAGGCCGCCTTCAGCACCTCCTGACGCCGCTGGGGGACCCTCGGGGGGCTCCTCCGCCCTGGACCCCTGCCCGGTGCGGGGGTGGGAACGGGATGCGCCGCGCTTCCCTCCGGAACTAAATGTTCCCGCCGCGTTTCCCGGCCGGAGCACGGGCGGGCCATGTTCGGGGACGGACCGATGGCGGCGCCCTTGCGGCACTTCCGGCGCGTCCCGGCGATGTGGCGATGGCGGCTCCCGGGGCCGCTCCGGGCCGGGGGAGGTCAGGGGGCCTTGACCGCGCTCCGAGGGGCCGCCCCTGCCCTGTGGGGGGTTCAGAAGGCCGGCGGGACCTTCCCGGGCGCGTGTGGCTCGGCGGGGGCTCGGGCGGGCGGTGGGAGCGCTGGCACCGGGGAGGTACCGAGGGCTTGGCGGGACCCCCGGCTGGGCTGCGGTGGCCTGGGGGAACCTTGAGACCGGGAAGGGGAGGCCCCTCGGGGTCCCTCCTCTCCTCCCGGCGCTGCCCGAGCCCCCCCGCGCCCGCAGCCGTGACCCCCCGCTCTGTCCCGCAGGTCCCGGCGGCGTCGCGGTTCCCCGGGCGGGGCTCAGGAGGCTGGCGCTGCCCCCGGATTACAGCGGTGAGGGGACGGAGGGCGGGAGGAGCCCGCCAGGGGAGGCGGGGGCGCTCCCCGGCCTGTTGGCGGGGGTCCCGCTGATCCCCATCGCGGTGTTTCCCGGCAGGGATCGTCTTCCCGGAGAAGCCGAAGCTGAAGTTCATGGACAAGGTGCCGGCCGTGCCCAAGGTGNGGACAAGGTGCCGGCCGTGCCCAAGGTGCGGCGGGAGCCCCGGCGGCTCCGTGACATCCGCGGCCCGTCCCAGGTGGCCACCGACTTCACCCAGGGGCAGTACGGGATCCTGGTGAGCGGGCACGGGCACCGAGCGGAGCGGGGGCAGCATTCCAGAGGCTGGGATTGCGTGTCCCCGGTCCCAGGCGGGACACGGGACCCTCGGTGCCCCTCCCCGCGTCCCTGAGCTGTCCCCCCTGCCCCCCACAGGCTCTGGGCGGGGGGTACCTGCACTGGGGCCACTTGGAGATGATCCGGCTGACCGTCGGCCGCAGCATGGATCCCAAATCCATGTTTGCCGTGTGGCGCGTGCCCGCCCCCCACAAGGCGGTGACGCGGAAGAGCCTGGGGCAGCGCATGGGCGGCGGGAAGGGCCCCATCGACCACTACGTGACGGCCGTGAGGAGCGGCGCGCTGGTGGTGGAGGTGGGCGGGCACTGCAGGTTCGAGGAGGTCAGGCCCTTCCTGGCCCGCGTGGCCCAAAAACTGCCCTTCCCGGCCGCCGTGGTCAGCCGGGAGAGCCTCCGGGAGATGCGGCGGGAGGAGGAGGAGAAGAGGCTGAACAACCAGAACCCCTGGACCTTCGAGCGCGTGGTGGCCGCCAACATGCTGGGCATGAGGAAGTACCTGAGCCCCTACGACCTGCAGCTCAAGGGACGCTACTGGGGCAAGTTCTTCCTCAAGCACCGGGTGTGAGCAGCGGCCGGCTTGGGTTCCTTCGGGAATTAAACTTTTCCACCAGAGCCTGGAGCGGGGTTTGGGGCTGGGAACGCGGGGCCGGGAGCGTCCTGAGGGATACGTGGATCAGGGTTTGAGGATCTGTATCCCAAAGTGGGGTTTGGAGCTGGAATCATGGAGCTGGGGGATACGTGGATCAGGGTTTGAGGGATGAGGATCTTTATCCCGAAGTGGATTTTGGAGCTGGGAGCATCCTGAGGGATGCACGGGTCAGGCTGGAGCCACGAGGCAGAGTGTGGGTGAGCTCTTTATTGAGGAGGAAGGCTCCAGCATGGGTGGCTGCACATCCAAGGAGCTCCAAGCACAGGGAGAGGCTCCTCCGGCCGCCCCGGCAAGGCAGAGCCCCGTGTCCCCCCCCCGAGAGGGACACGGCCCCTCCGGCCGCTCCGTGCCACCGAGGAGGGGCTGCTTGTCACAGCGGCCACCGACTGTCACCCGAGTGGGGGAGGAGGAGGAGCGAGGGGACCTCGGCGCCGGGAGGGGAGGGGGGAGCGCAGTGGGTGGGCTCCACTCCTCCAGGGACACGTGGGGCGTCCTCGGGGCTCCGGGGGTCGGGGCTTGGCCGGGGTCTCTCCGATGGATCATCCGGGCGGGGGCAGGAGGGGGAAAGGCCACCTGTGACAGGGAGGAAGGTCAGGTGACACTCAGGAAGGGGACGTGGCTCCCGGTGCTGGCGCCGTCCCCGTCCCTCCCTGGCGCGGCAGCCTGGGGACACTCGGGGTGAATCCAACCCGAACCCGCTCCCTGGCATTGGGGGGGTACCAGGGACCCCCCGTGCCACCCCCAGCCCTGTCGCTGTCACCTGGAGGGCAGCGGGCGGGGGGCTCAGGCGAAGATGCTCCCGATGCTGGATGCCAGGATGATGGCGAGGATGATGCAGCACAGCATGATCATGATCTTCTTCTGCTCGGGGAGACAGGGACCGTGAGGCAGGGACACGGCTGGGGAGGGGGACAGGGACAGGGGATCACCCGAGTGGGGGAACAGGGGATAAGGATGGGGCTGGGGAGGAGGGACAGGGGCTGGGGAGGGGAACAAGGAATGGGGAGGGGGACAATAAAGCTGGGCTGTGGAGGAGGGAGAGAGGACATAGATGGGGCAAGGGACAAGGACAGGGGCTGGGAAGGCGACAGGGAAGATGTGAGCTGGTTCTGTGTAGCACAGGGAGGTGACAGTGCCAGCATGCCCTGGGACAGGTGACCAAACGCTGTGACTTACCCCAAAACTTGGTGGGGGGGGAATAGATGGGCAGGGCCCGGGGGTTGGGGGTGTCCCCAGCCCCGCGCTTGCCCCTCGTGTCCTACAGCACCGGGACACGGGGCCGCTCCAGCCCCCGCATCCCCGGGCACCGGGAGCCGCGCCGGGGCCGTGCCCGTGGCTTTGGGCGTTCCCGGTGCCGGCACGGAGAGGAGGCGCGGGGCGGGGTCAGCGGGATTTTATTCCAACGGGAGTTAAATATCCACGATCAACACATCCTCCCGCCCGGACACCAACGCCAAGAGGGGACGGGGACCCCCGACAGCTCCGTCTGTCACAGCACGGTGACAGCAAACCACGCTGGTGCCACCAAACCCCGTGTCCTGTCCCTATTCCCGCCCTCGTTCCAGTGGGATGCCCGCGCGGGAGAGCGTCCGGCCCTCGGATTTGTGTCCTTGTCACCCCTCGCTGGGGCTGTGGCACCAGCGGCCGCGTCCCCACGGACGGAATCCTGTCCCCCTTTCCGTGGGGACGTGAGGGGCAGATCCCAGGGAGCGGCAGGACGGGCGGGAAAGGCGGCGGTGCTGGAGCCCGCGGCGGGAACCGGGACACGGAGGAGGGCTGGGAGCAGCAGGTCCGGGAGAAGCAGGGAGAGGAGGGGTCCAGGATGGTGCCGGGGAGGGTCCCGCCGGGAGGTGACATCGCTGGGATGGTCGGGAGCGTCTGGAGGAGGGAAAGGGGAGCTGGAGGCGCCGGCGGGGAAGGGGACGGGGACTGCAGCGGGAAGGAGGAGCGGGGGTGGCGGAGATGGATGTGGGGAAGAGCCAAAATCCAGAGCCTGGAGCAACACGGACCCCCGAGCGACGCAGAGCCTCGAGCAACGCAGACCCTCAAGCACTGCAGACCCCCAAAAATGCGGACCCCAAACAGCAGAGACCCCTGAACATCACAGACCCCAGAGCACTGCAGACCCCCAAAGAACACAGACCCGAGATCCCCAAGCCCAGAACCCACCACCCCCAGCCCCATCACAGCCCCAAATCCCAAAGCGCTGGAGCCCCCCAAGCAGGGGATGACATTGGGATCCCCCAGGGCTCCCTGTCCCCTCAATGGGGGTCCCCCGCCCCCCAACACTTACAGACCCCCGCCCCAGGGGCTATTTCATGTTCAGCCCCACCGAGAGTCCAGTGATGAGGGCAACTGTCCCCAGCAAGAGCACGGCCACTGCCACCAAAATCAGCAGCTTCTGGGGGGACAGGGGTGGGTCCGGGCTGGTGACATTTGTCCCGTGTGGGGAGAACACGGGGGCACCGAGGGGCCCTGAAGAGCCAGAGGTGCTGCAGAGCCCTGGGGATGGGGCAGGAGGGGCTGAGCCCTCACCAGCTCATCACACCTGAGGGTGGGAGGGGGCTCAGGGGTGGCGGCAGGACAGNTGACTGAGGGACATAAAAGGATCTCAGGGCTGCTGGAGGACACGGGGGTGCCGGGAACACTGTGAGATGTGAAGGCACTCTGGGGGCCAGAGGGGGACACTGGGGGTACCTCTGGGATGCTGGGGGCTACAGAGGGGACATTGGGGGCTACGGAGGGGATACTGGGGGCTGTGGAGGGGACACGGGGGCCGTTGGTCTGTCTCACCCTCCTGGCCTCGCTTTGGTACTTCACAGCCTTTTTGGTGTCGGCCACGGCCCGTTCCACGAATCCCACGGACTGGTCCATGTTGTTCTCGATGCGGTCGATCATGGCTCCCTACGGAGCACGCGGGGGACACAGAGAGAGGGGGGACACTGAGAGCACCCCGGGGTGCTGGCACCCACCCACCTGGCGTGCCCGGCCCCGGCACGGGATCGTCCCTGTGCTCTGCTCCACGTGCTCTGCTGCGCCTTATCCAGCAGCCCACCCTGGGGGAGAGGGGACAGCGTCAGTGGGGACACGGTGACACGGCCCCGCAGCACGTGGCACAGCCACACACGCTGGTACTCACCCATCCCCGGGGCGTGTGGCAGCTCCTCGCGTGGCGTGGGGGGACAGAGAGGGGCTGAGAGAGGGCACGGCACCACCGCGGGCGGGGGGGACACTCCCGTGTCCCCTCCAGGGGTGCTGGGTGGCTCCATGGGGACATGTGCGGTGGTCACCGTGCCACCCCATACGGCTGCATGCCTGGATTCCCCTGGAATTCTGTGGTCCTGTGCAGGTCCCTGTGACCCCACACTTGGGTCCCTGCTTGTCCCTGCTCACCCTATGCATAGGTCCCTGCTCGTCCCCATATGTGGGTCCCTGCCTGTCCCTGTGACCCCATACTCAGGTCCCTGCCTGCCCCCATGATCAGGACCCTGTTCACACTGTCCACAGGTCCCTGCTCATCTCTGTGACCCCATACCCAGGTCCCTCCCTGTCCCCGTGTCCCCACAGCCAGGTCCCCGCACGCCCCCGTACCTGGTTCTCCACCAGCATGGCGATGTCCACGAACATGTCGTGGAGCTCCTTGATGCTGCTCTCCAGGCGCACGATGTCCTTGTGCCGCCCCTCGATCTCGCTCAGCGCCTGCTTCGAGATCTGCGAGTCCATGATCTGCGGGGACAGGGCGATGTCAGCGGGCAGGCCTGGCCCTGGGACACCGGTGTCCCCCCCAGTGTCAGGGCTCACCCCCGAGGTGAAGATGGAGGGGTTCCCGCTCTCCAGCATCTCCTCCAGTTCCTCGTCCGTCGTGTTCTTGCCGGCTGCGGGCACGTGGGGAGGGATGGGATTAGGCCACGCCTAGTTTGGGGAAAGGGGTGGGGTCTATACAGTCTGCCCCCACCCACTTAACCAAAATTGGTCAAAGGGGAGGGGTCTGTGTGGGTTGGCTCCTCCCTTTTTACAGAACGGGTGGGGTTTGCTGCCCAGACCCCGCCCGCCCCACGCGCGGGGCGCGGTCACGCACTGATCTCCAGCTGCCGCTGGATCCGGCCCTTGCTGCGCTCCCGGAAATCCACCTGCGCCTCGTTGTACTTGGTCATGACGTCCACGAACTTGCGGGACAGCACCGAGTGCTGGGGACACGGACAGGGACGTGAGGACGGGGACAGGGACTTGGCGATGGGGACAGGGACTTGGGGACACCCCAGGACGTGGCGTGTCCCTGGGGGACTGGAGCGGGTGCTGGGGTTGGGGACATGGGACACCCCAGGACGTGGCGTGTCCCCATAGGGCTGTTTTCACAGGGGACAGAGTGAGGACACGGGTGTGACACTGCCCAGGGGACAAGATGAGGTGCTGGGGATGGGGACGGGCAGTCAGACCGGTGACGCTCAGGGCGCGGCGTGTTCCTGATCCCAGGATGGACAGGACAAAGCGCTGGGAGTGGGGACAGTGGCATGAGAGCCAGGGGACCCAGGGCGTGGCATGTCCCAGCCAGGGGGGCACAGCACAGAGCGTTGGGGACGGGGCAGAGGGACACGAAGCCTGGGATCACAGGGTGCTGCTGGGGATAGAGTTGGGAGGCTTGGGGACACCTTGTCACCGTGGGGGACAGGGCGGGACCTGGGGACACGGGATGTGGACCGGAGCTCACCTGGGACTTGCGTATCCGGAGGTCGGCGGAGGATGGTGCCTCGTCCTGCTCGATGTTCCTCTCCATACCTGGAGAGAGCCAGACCCCAACCCGTCAGGAACCTTCCCCGGTGCCAGCCCCAGCGGTCCCAGCGTCCCAGGGACACCCGTGACACGGCGGTGGGGACAGGGCCACTCACTCTTCAGCTTGTTACGGACACTGTTGGCCATTTTCTTGATCTCTGCCGTCAGCTGCTCCAGGTCATCTTTGGTCTCTGTGGGACCACGGGTGTGAGCCACCACGGGAATGTCCCCAGGGAGGGTCCCCGTGAGCAGGGGAGGGTGTGGGGACGCCGTGACCGCACTCACTCTGCTCTGGGATGGGGGCTGAGAGGATGATGCTGTAGAGCTTCTTGGCTTCCTCCACGTTCTCCGAGATCTTGTCGATGTTCTGCCGCGTCTCCTCGATCTGGGAGGATTTTGGGGGGGGTTTAGGAGGCAGCCCTGTGCCCCCCAGCCCCACTCCCAGCCCTCCCTCACCTCCGAGAAGAACTCATCCATGAACGCTGTGTTGTCCACGGCGATCTCCAGCTCCTCCTCATCGTCCGCATCCTGCTTCTGTTGGGACACAGCGCTCAGGGGGGCACCCCCTGCCCTGCCGGCGCTCCCCCGGCGGTGACAGGGACACGGGGGAGCAGCCATGGGGATGTGGTGGCACGGGGAGGGGACATCTGCAGCGGGGGAGAGCCGGGGGGGCCGAGCCCAGCTCACATCTGGCCACGCGTGGCCGGGAATTAAAGGGATTGCTGGGCTTGGCCGGAGGGAGGGGATGGGGACAGCGGTGGGGTGGACACGGGACAGGGTTTATGTCCCCATCCGTGGCCCCACGGCAGGTCTGGGGCAGTCCTGGGGGCACAAAGGTGGCCGGTGCCCCTCACCCTGGTGTGCTCAGGCCCCCAGCCACACCCTCCCAAATCCAGCCCCTCCCAAACCCCAATTCCAGCCCCTCTGCCTCCCCTCACCCCCTCAGCCCCACCAGCACCCCGGGGGTGTTGTTGGGGTGTCCTGGGGAGGGGGACAGACCCCAAGCTGGGACTCCCCACCCCCTCCTCCTGCTGCCGGAGTAAAAATAAAATTAATCCCTTCGCTCCCCCCCGAGGGCTTTATCTGATGGTTCCATAATCCCGGTAAATCCCTGCCAAGCCTCCCTGCCACGGCTGGGGGCCCGGCCGCGAGCTGGGGGGCTGCTGGGACCCCCCAAACCATGGAGAGCCGACGCTGGGGAGCAGGGGGAGCCCCCAGGAGTGGGGGGAAGTGGGGCCCCACGGCCGAGCGGGAAAAGGGAGAAGGAAGCGGCGCTGGTGGCGGGAACGCGGGGAAGTGTGGGGTGCAGGATGGGGTGCGGACACCCCAAATCCACCCGCGGGATGGACCCCCCCCATATCCCCTGGTACGCCCCCCCATTGTGCCCCACGGCGTGGGGGGACAGGACTCGACTGGAGGCATCACGTCACCCCAAAACACCCACCGTACCCCCAAACCGCACGGGGATGACCCCCCCAGTCCCTACCGCCTGCCACCCCCGCTCTATAGGGAGGCTCAGGGTCCCCCAGCTGCCATGGGGTGACCCCCGTGACGCCCCCACCCACGGCGGGGTGGGGTCGCGGTGCCACCCATCCCCTGGTGTCCCCGCCCACCACGGACCGGGGTGTCCCCGAGACCCCAATGCACCCACGGGATGGGGTCTGAGGTCTGCCCCATCACCCCCGTGACACCCCCACGCACCGTGGGGTGGCATTTCGGTGACATCCACCCCGTGACGTCCCCATCCACCGCAGACTTGGATTTTGGGGTCCCCTCTCCCCGTGATGCCCCCGCCCAGCGCGGGGTGGGGTCTCGGGGACCCCCATGGCAGTGTCACCCTTTTCCTGAGGGGCCCCCTGGAGTGTCCCCTGTCCCCTCGCCACGCCGGGGGTCCCTCACCGCCTTGAGCTGCTCCAGCCGGTCCTTCATGGTGCCCCCGAGGGCTGGGGGGGCGCGGGGGGGTCCCCGTGCTCGCCCAGCGCAGGGATGGGGGATGTCACCCTCGGTCCTCGCCGCTCGGCCAGGCCTCCTACATCCAGGCGGGGTGGCGGGTGGCCCTGTCCCCTGTGCCTGTCCCCACGCCCGGGCTGTCCCTGCGCTAATCCCCAGTGACGGGCACAAGGAAGGCGCCGAGGGGAGGGACGAGCTGGAGCCACCCCTTCACCTGGGACACCCGGGGACAGCGGAGCCGCTGAGGGGCGGCAGCTGGGGGGCCCCGGGCACCCCGGGAGGTGACAGAGGTGGGGGACGATGTGGGTCTGGAGGCGATGAGGAAGCTGAGCCCCCACGGGGGTCACACGGTGAGGACGTGTCACCCCCTGCCACGTGTGGCTGCGGCGGGGGGACGGCTGGGGACAGGGGACAGGGCTGGGGACAAAGCTGGGGGACAGGGGATGTGGGTGGGGACACAGCTGGGACACAGCTGTGGATGTGGGGACAAGGCTGGG
>VZRO01000589.1:676720-698819 GCA_013397915.1 Daphoenositta chrysoptera | reverse complement strand
TGGCACGGCTAAAGCAGGACCCAATGGTGCATTCTCCATCTGTCCATCCCCCCCAAAAAGGGGGTCTGCTGCCACGAGAAAGCGGGGCGGCCCCTGGAAGGCTTCGAGTTCCTCCCCGGATCCGCCGTCGCGGGCTGGCGGCCGCCCCGCGGCGCGCGGGATGGGGTGTCCAGCNCTGGGGTGTTCCGCGACGGTGCCGCGCGTCCCGCTCGGGCTCCGCTCCGCTCCGTTGCTGCGCTCGGGGCGCGGGGGCGGGGGAGTTGTCTAGTCCCTTCCCTACCGCGCCGCTGCTGCCTGGACCTGGGAGAACGCGCTTCCCGCACCTCTCTTGGAATTTTCTTCCCTGGCCCTTCCGCCTTCGGAAGGTTTCTGTGGGGGCCTGAATCATGGGTGCGGTTCAAAAGTTGCGCGTGCCTAAGGCATCCCCTCGGGAACGTTAAGCTTGCCTCGTCCATTTCGTTTCTTTATACCAAATATTCTCCCCGCTTATCCACAATCGAGAAAGAAAAAAAAGGGAAAAGACAGAAGACTGATGAGACTTGCAGCTGGAGTGACAGTCTCAGAGAGTCAGACCTAAAGACAGTCAGAATTTACCCATAAGCTTTTACCGAGAATTTTGCAACTCCAGAGAATCCCACAAATAAGGCCAAGAAGATAATCAATGAGAGAAGATGTTCTGGACACAAGGAGAAGATGTTCTTGTTATGGGACATTAAGTGTGTACAAGGATGGATTCGTGGATAATATGTAACAACTGTACTTTTGCTTGTATAGCTAATTGTTTACTGCTTGAATGATCACTGTTTGACAGCCTTGCAATTGTTTGCTACGCAGCCAATCATAGCAAGACACAGTAATTGTAAAAAAGGTATAAGAGTAACAGTTGAGAAAAAAAAAAATCTTCATCTTCTTCCTCGACTTTGGATTGCTAGTGTTGCACTGTCCGTCTCGACTAAAGCACCACTTGCCCCTCTGCAGCAGCAGCAATCTGAGCAGCGCGTTAGTGCCCAGAGGGGCTTGTTTGTGGGCCTGTGTCCCCTGTGCTGCCTCCAGCTCCCACTTGCCTGCTGCAGTTTTCTGCATGGTGTCGTATCTCTCCGGGTGCTGCCTGCCCTGTGGGACAAAGCTCGCTCTGGTGACACCACAGCCCTGATTCGATAGAGGATGTCAGAGCTGCTGCTCTGTCCAAGAGGGGCACTAAGGGAGGTCCCTGTTGATGGTGTTCTCTGGGAAACATTGTTTTGTTGAGCAGAGAACTGTGTTGTTGCTCTTCTTTTTCATTGCTCTGCAGACGGTTGAGGTGTGTCGAGGTATTGAGGATTTTGTAATAAAATAAAAGGAACACCATGACAGAAACCTTCCTTGTACCATCTTGCTTGTACCACTGTGCTCTCAAAGCCTGGTTGCCTGCAGAGTTCAGCGAGCTGCAAGTCTCTTCAGCCTGGCTCACAATAGGGGATTTCTGCTTCCATGGGCTCTAGTAGAATCAGAGTAAAGTGATAATGGAGTAACAGGGTAACAGACTGCTCTTGTTTGGAAGGGACCTTAAAGATTATCTAGGTCCAAACCCCTTCCACTAGACCAGGTTGCGGTAAGCTTAGTCGCAGGCCTTGAACACTGCCAGGAATGGGGCAGCCACAGCTTCTTTGGATCACCTGTGTCAGTACCTCACCACCTTCACAGGGAGGAATTTCTTCCCAGTATCATTCTCTGGAGTCACCCCAGAGCTGGAGGCAGCCCTGCAGGGGTGGTCTCTCCAGAGCAGAGGGCAGGAACCCTCCCTCCCCTTCACGTGCTGCCCACGCTGCTGGGGATGAGCCCACTGAGGACAGTGGTTGGCTTTCTGGGCCCGCAGCGCACACTGCCACGGCATGCTGAGCTTCTTGTCAACCCACACCCCCAAATCCTTCTCGGGACTGCTCTCCATCCATTCTTCCCTGCTCTGCTTGTGTTTCGGGTTGCCCCAGTGCAGGTGCAGCATCTGCCCTTGGCCTTGCTAACCTTCCTGGCGTTGGCACGGACCTGCCTGCACAACCCGTCCCAGTGCCTGTGGCAGAAGCCCCTTCCTTCCCCCAGTCCTGCCCTGCTGCAGCCACACACCAGCGCGTCCAGCCCAGGCTGCTCCTGCCCACCCACGGAGCCCAGGGGCCCACAGGGGCTCAGGGACACCTCTCAACAGGGAACCACCCCGTTTCACCCATCGCTGCCTATAGGAGATCCCAACCTTTCAAGGGATTGTGGGGGCAGAGAGAAGCTGGTTGCAGTGGCCATGGTCCTGGCCCTTCCAGGCCACCCCCACACGGGGACTCTGCCCCAAGACCCCTGGCGGTGCCCAGCCCTGGGCAGAGCTTTTCCATCATACCCCCCTACCCATGGGGATTAAACACAGAAAGAGCCTGAAACAATGTATTTATTTCGAGGCAAAGAGAGGTTTCAGTCCGGACCCCTCACCCCAGGAACAGTGTCCCCCAGTCCAGGGACACCAACAGCCAACTCCCTTTCCCCCTGTCCATGGTATTTTCCAACCCTCCCAGACTTTGAACAAACTTTTACCAGCTCAGCCTTGAGACCAGGTCACTGCACTGAGCTCTTCCCTGTGTCAAGGTCAAGGCAGCTGGTTCTTCCCTGCAGAGACTGAACCTCTCACTCCTGGGCTGCCTCCGGTGCTGCGGACTGCTTGTTTTGGTTGTCACCCTTCTTTTTGTGCCCCGAAACGATGTCGTCAATACGGAGGAGGAGAACTGCAGTCTGAAAAGAAACCCCACACCCAGGGCTCATCTGGAGCTCATCACAAAAGACAAAACCCAATCTGCTCAGCTTCCACACCACACACAAACCATCAGCCTGAGTTGAAATGGTTCTTTCAGCACAGGAGAAGGGAACGGTGCCGCACAGGGTTGTGGGAGCAGCAAGGTGCTGCTTTTCCACCACCATGAAAACAAGGACATACGTTTTTTCTTGTTGGCTGACATAGAAGGGACACAGTATCCCTTCAAGGAACAGCCTTTGATCTAAGACCAGCAAGGTAATGGCAGGATCTGTAACGAGAAGGGCAGCTGAGTCATGACGGCCCCAGCTAGCCAAAGGGATAAAGCTCCCACAACCACTGACGATTCCAGCATGTTGCTGATAAGGCATTGCTCAGGCACAGCTCTGGCTGGCGTTGGAAGCAGTGAGAGCACTCTGCACCGTTTGCAGGAAAAGGCGGGATGAAACATGATGAAATTTAGCTGCAGGATCAAAAACCCTGGGAAAGCCTGAGTCTGGGCTCCCACATCTTTCATTATCCCACCTCCAGCAACAAGCTCAGACACCTGCATGCCCCACACTGGGTATGTGATGCCCACCCAAACACCTCAGAACACAGGGAAGGATATCCTCCTCTCCCAAATGATATCCACAGAGACTCCAGAGTTTCCACTTCACCTTACCTCCACAGCTGTTTTATAGGTCTGAAGTTTGACAGCCAAGGGCTCCCAGATCCCCAGCTCCTTCATGTCAACCAGGGCTCCAGTCTCCCCATTCACCCCCCAAGTCTGGCTGCCTTCCTGAGTGTGCTTGGCCTGAAAGCAGAAAGACAGACAGGTCACCACCTGTGGCATGAGATGGCAAATTCCCCTCTGGAGTCTCAAACTGACCATGGGCTCAGGAAACAGTAAGAAGTCATTAGAATATTCTCAGTTTTGGAGTTTATACAAGAACATGTTACTGATAGCACAACAAGGGCACTGCTCTGAATGGTGACTGATCCAAGGAGCTGGGTGAAGCAGGAAAGGGCTAACTCCCTCCTGGTGCCCTGCCACATGCCTTACCCTGAGTGAGGTCAGAACACGGATAGTACTAGCGCCACAGTTGTGGATCAGCGTCCGGGGAATGACTTCCAGAGCCTGGGCCACTGCACGGTAGGGCCACTGCTCCACGCCTGTCATGCCCTTGGACCTCTCGGTCAGCGCATGGGAAACGGCCATTTCAGTGGCTCCCCCACCTGGCACCAGCTGTGGGTCCATGAGGACATTGCGGCACACCTGCATGGCATCCTGCAGGTTGCGCTCCACCTCCTGCAAGAGGTACAGAATCACAAAATTGTTGAGGCTGGAAAGCCCTCTAACATCATCAAGTCCAAGCATTCCCACAGCACTGCCAAGGCCACCAGTAACCCAAGTCCCAAGGTGCCACATCCACACATATGCTAAATCCCTCCAGGGATAGTGACTCCCCTACTGCCCTGGGTACCCTGTGCCAGTGCCTGACCATACTTTCTATGAAGAAATTTTCCCTAATATCCAATCTAAACCTCCCCTGGTGCAACTTGAGGCCATTTCCTCTTGCCCGGTCACTTGTTACTAGGGTGGAGAGCCTGACCCCCAGTGGGCTAGACCCTTCTGTCAGGCAGTACTAAACAGGGAGCAATAAGGTCCTCGCCAAGCTCCCCAGCTGCTCCTTGTGCTCCAGACCCTTTCTCAGCTCCACTACCCACCTCATTATTAACTGGAGCACCACACCAGCTGAAAGCCCAGCCCCCAGTCTGCTGACCATGACTCACAACATGAAGGTGACTGGCACAGGAGGTGAAGCAGCCCATGGACTCACTCACCGCTAGGATTTCCTTGCTGGCTCCCCGGAGGATGATGGTGCAAGCCTTAGGATCTTTGCAATCAGTGATGAACGCAAAATACTCATCTCCTATTTTTTTCACTTCGAAGAGCCTAGCACCGGTTCCCACATCCTCCTCCCGGAGCTCATCTGTGCGACTGACAATGCGAGCTCCACAGGCCCTAGCACACCAAAACATGACATTAGACACTCACAAATCAGAACCGAGAAAGAGTGATATTAGAACAATTCCATGTCAGGCACAGCAGGAACGGGTTCCAGAGAGAAACCAATACATACCTGGCGATCCGGTTGTTGTCAGTCTTTCGCACCCTGCGGATGGCGGTGATGTTGGCTCTCATCAGGTAGTGCTGGGCCAGGTCTGAAACCAAGTTTGTGCTATTTCAGTAATGAATCAGCAGTATCATGTCAAACTTCATCTGTTTATCAGTTATCAATCCAGCTATTTTAGTTCCAGTCTTTGAAGCAAAAGGGATTATAGGAAAAAAAGCACCTAGCTTTTTAAACCAGGCTTCAAGGCAAAACAGTAACATGGCTCTCCAGGGTTTAACACTCAGCCTCACTTTTTATTTTGGTGTCTTTCCCAAATGCTGGAAAATGAAAATATTATTATAAGAGTCTACTTTCACAAAGCAACGTCAAGGATGAACTTCAATGCCTGCAGTGTACAACTATTTACTAGAAAGCTAAAGTAAAACCCAAACCAGGTTCAGCACCTGGTTTGGGGGCAGTTGTATTAGTTTGCTGTAGTGGTGTTTTTTCGTTTTGGTTGGGGTTTTTTTTAAGTTCCTGAGCAGTGCACTTAACACCATGAACCTCACTGAGACAAACCCAACACAAAGGATCACACGTGCTGTTACCAGAAACTCCTTTTTCCGTGATGACCAGATCTGGCTTGACTCTTATCAGATCCTCGCACATCTGCTGAATGTACTCTTCCTCCATCTGCAGGATGCGGGCAAAGTCTTCCTCCCGCGTAATTTCAATGTCAGTCTGTACAAAAGAGGGGTAAACAGCTTAGTGTGTTCATTCCAGCCCTTCACCGCATTAGACTCATGTCATCCAGCTTCAAGCAGCTCAACTCCTCCAGTATCACCAGGGAAAGAGTCAGGGATGAAAACCACTGATCAAATAAACTGCGGCACTGTGTCAGCTGAACAATAGCCTTATTTCAAGCTCAGAAATATTTCTTTGCTCTTGACCAGCATTAGATACACAAATCACTGCAGCTGCTTCAATGAGTCAAAACGCTGTAGCCTCACTCCTATTTTTCTGGACCCCATGGCAGAATTAACACACACATGCAAAAGGCCTTGAAAGGTAGAACACAGAAAGCTTTTCACCACTTGCACTTTCAACAAGCGATCTGGATTTGTTCGTTCTACTCATCCTAAATCAAGAGTTGCAGATGTCTCAAACAGGACTCACTTTACCTGGCTCTCTCCTTTCTTGTACTCCAGTGAACAATCAAGAAGGACGATGCGTGGATTCTTAATAAGGCGACGCATTCTGGGATGGGTTACGTCTTTATTCACCATGATTCCACGCAAAACGCACGAGTCTTCACTAAAACCACCTGGAATCTGACAGACACAAGGAAGGGAGAAAATGAGGTGAGTTAGTTTAGTCTACAAAAACTTGTGTATTTGAAAGCATCTCCTGAAGCTGTCCCACATACAGAAAAGGGAAAACATCTCCCAGGTAACCACGGTGCATCCAGGTCACTATACAAGTTTAATTTTAAGCACATGCTGACTTAGATTTTAAGTGTGAAGCCATGAAAGAATTTAAGATTAACATCCTATTGTCTGGCAACATGTTTCATTTTCCATCTTCCAAATCCAACTGAAATTATCTTTTTGACAGGTACTCAAAAAGAGTTGAAATAGCAGCCCCTGTTGGCATTGTAAATGAGCATGGCTGACACCACTGACTGAAGTATTTTCAAGGATTATGTATGTGGACTGCAGAGAAGTAACACAAAATTCTTCCCAATGCACCCTACAATGAACTAGTTCAGAACAAAAAAGGGGCACAAGGATAAGGAACAGTTCCGGACACACTCACCTTTTCCACTTTTGCGTATTTTTTAATATCAATTTCCTTTCTGCCATTTTCTTCAAACTCCACAGTCTTAACAGCATCAAGAGCGATGCTACAGGCCAAGTCAGACCAGCGATTTATTGCCTTAGTGTTTATCGCACTCTTTATTATTTTAAGCATCATCTCTTTGTTGTTCACGTCCACTGGAGTGCTGAGATAAAGGAAAAACCAAAGAGCAAATTGAGTGTTATTCCAAGCGACAATCTAACCCTTTTGACTCCCTCTCCAATTTTGTTAAGTTATATTCGACTAACACACCTGCCTGAAGGAGCAGCTTGAAGCAGCACAGAAAGTCCCCATCCCTCCTCTCTAACTCCCGCCAGCCCATACTTACCCAATTTTCTTTAGAATACTGATCATGTCATCAAGAGCCTTACGATAAGCCCAGATGATCACAGTTGGGTGCATCTGCTGTTCAAGAAAGTGTTCAGCAACAGAGAGCATCTCTCCAGCTAAAAAAAAAAAGAAAAAAATTAAAAATAAATCAAAATCCCCCAAGTAAGTTAGTAGAATAATCAACAATCAAGAAAGAAGAGCACATACCAGAAAAAATGTATCTTCTATCCATACAAGGAGCTCTAACATCACCTATACCTTTCTTTACACTTAACTGTGGTTATCATGGGGAAAGAACAACTTCCCAAAGCGTGGAGCTGATCACCTTAGGGTCTCATGAACCTAGCACGCTCTTGCACAGTAAAAAAATCCCTCTCCATCTCAAGGGTAGTAAATAACTAAGATGTGTCTCATCATGGGCTCTGCTTAGACAAAAAGGGTGAACTTCAGCCTTTATGCGAAGTGTCTCAGTCAGTCTCCTCACCAAGAATAATGACAGATGTAGTCCCATCTCCAACTTCCTCGTCCTGAGTGCGGCTGATCTCTATCATTGATTTTGCAGCTGGATGCTGGACTTGAATCTGTGGAGCAAGGGGTATGGATTTGTCACAGAATATTAAAGCAGAAACATCTCATGTCACTCAGTGGAACAAATACCACACCTTTAATATAATCAAAGGCATTCTGTCCAACCATAGCAAGGTTTTTTCTTCCTTTTTGAGACCAAAACCAAGCCCTTGTATTTGAGAATATTGTGTCTCTCACTGTTTTTCAGGCATTACAGTTTTTAGGATGTTCTTTTAACAGCACTTGCACCAGAGAAATGATAATGATTTCTACGTGTTGTCATGTGGCATTGTGAACACCACCATCTACTCAGAAAGTCTCAACGCAGCTGATAATAGCTCCACTTACCAAAGAATTTACATCAGTCTTGTAAACGTTCCACGAAAACTTCCCACCCTAGGATCAAACCTACATTTCTGCACAGCAAGAACACTTGCTGGATATGTTTCATTTCTCCCCAGTGAGAACCTTTCTTGGTGCAGCTGGTTAGCACTTGCTGGCTGTCAGGACAGGTGAGGAGATCACACAGCTCCACTGGCACCCAAGATTCAGGCACATACTGACTTAATGTTAAGCAAGACAATCCTTTAGGAGAAACTTACTTCTCTAAGAATAGCATTGCCATCATTGGTCATCACGATCCCACCCATGGGGTCCAAAAGCATCTGCAACCACAAGAGAATCAACACTTGAATGCTCTGCCCCATGTGTGTCTCACTTCTAGTCAGCTGCAGCACAGCTTATTAAATTAAATTCTTACCTTCATCATTGCTCTTGGTCCTAAACATGTTCGGATAATGTCAGCAATAGTCTAGGAAGAATCAAAGAAATGAGGTAATTCAGGAGGGCATCAAAAAGTAAAAAAAAACTCCATAGAGCAATCAGCAGCCCATGCACAATTTAAGTGATCAACAATTCCGTTGTGGCTGAGATGCTGCCAAGGCTAAGAACTGTGTGGAAATGAGAATATGGGGATTATCAAGACACTGGCACCACACTAAATTATTATCTCAATCAGATGTCAAAACTGAGACACTCTCAGACTTTGTGGAGAAAGGGGGTTTTGGTTGGTTAAACCCCTCCATGGTTATTTATAGGGCACCCATTACATGAACAGTGCAGACATTTTACTTTTTATATAAAATTTTTATGTAATAGTACAAAAGTATCTTCTGTTCACATAGAAAATTACTCTCTATGTTGCTTCTTCTTCTACTCTATATTCATATAGAATAGAGGAAATATGCTTCACATCCAGCTTTTCCTCTGAAATATATAAATACACACACAAAAAAAAAGGATCAGAACAGTCTAAGAATTTGGTACCTTTGCAGCAGTGATGTTGCCTGTCTGGACTTTTCTTCCCGACTCACGTTTTGTATTCTGACCTAAAGCACATAATAAAAATAAAGTTAATTAAGTACAATCAAGTACAAAACAACAACGATGCAGTCACCTCACTTAGTCACACACATACAACATGCGACTACTTCGAAATTCAGAGTTTACAAAATAAATACTGCAGTCATGATGAGCAAGACATTGACAGAAAACTGTCAGGGAAAACCAACATTCCCTATTATAACAGAACTCCTCATTAGCATCCTGAGAAAAAGCCTTGCAACCCTGAAACAGAACCTATTACACCAGAAAATAAAACTGCAGTTTCTCATGAGGATCTGCCAGATCTCACAAAGCCAAGGAGCTGCTATTGTACAGTAGTGTTCAGTCAAAAATCATGTACAGTATGCATGTACAGTAAAAAAGCTCATGTACAGTAAGCAGAACTGGGTGAACATTAAGTGAATCCATCAATGTTCCCTTTGGCACATGAGGCAGCAACTGGGGTACCAACTGGCTCACAACCACAGCTGGAGACCAGCTGTCAACAAACAGCCCTAGAGCATATTTGGGCTCAGGGATGGTTCTGCTATTACAAGCCTGGCCCGGGCATGCCCAGATTTACTCAGGAGCAGATGCATGTGCACAAGGAGGTGTAAGACAGAACAAAAGGAAACAACAGTAAGAGCAGCACCAAGTATCAGGCAAGCAGGCTTATAGAAAAGGGGCCCTGGGCTACAACTTTCTGCCTACGGGGTTAACAGAGAACAGAACAGATGAAGAAAAGAGAACGGGATACCCAAACAGAAAAGAAAACCCTGGGAATGCCTAATGTTGGTGGATGGCAAGAGAATCATAGAACCATAGAATGGTTTGGGTTGGAGGGGACCTTGAAGACTATCTTGTTCCAAAACCCTTTCACGGGCAGGAACACCTTTCACTAGAGTAGTGCTCCAAGCCCTGTCCAACCTGGCCTTGAACACTTCCAGGGATGAGGCAGCCACAGCTCCTCTGAGCAACGCATGTCAAGGCCTCACCACTCTTGCAAGGAAGAATTTCTTCCCAATATCCCACCTAACCCTGCCCTCTGGCAGTGGAAAGCCATTCCCTCCTATTACAAGCCCTTGTCCAAAGTCCCTCTCCAGCTCTCCTGGAGCCCCTTTCGGCAGGAAAAGGGAGGGAGCTCTAAGGTCTCCCCGGAGCCTTTACTTCTTCAGGCTCAACACCCCCAGCTCTCCCAGCCTGTCTCCAGAGCAGAGGGGCTCCAGCCCTCGAAGCATCTGCGTGGCTTCCTCTGGACTCACTCCACCAGCTTCATGTCCTTCCCATGCTGGAGCTCCAAGAACTGGGGTTCACATGGAGGTCAAACCGGGCAGTACAAAGCAACGTGCTGAGATAGACGCGAAAACAGCTCAGAGCACGCAACGCTGCCAGAAAAAGGTCTGACAGCAGCGGTGCTCCGAGATCTCCCGCGCAGAGCGCGGCAGAGGCTGCGGGTAGAAAGCTGCGAGGGGGAGCGCCCCGGGGACGGCAGCGGTGCCCGGTGGAGCCCCGGCAGGACTGGGGGCTCCGGCCGGAACGGGCTGTGAGAGAGTGCCCAGCCATGAGGAGACCCAACATGGCGGCGCGTCAGGCGAACGGCACAGCGGGGCGGGGGTCCGGAGCGGCCATCCCCTCGCCCTCCGCCCCGGGAGGCCGGGCAGGGCCGGCGGCACTCACTGAGAACCAGGACGGGGCGCGGTCCCATCATCGCGGCGGCTCGAGCGCGGCGGAACCTTCTGGAGCCTCGGAAATGTCGCCTCACAAGGCCGCACCACCGTGCACCGCCTCCCGCCGCCGCAGTCAACCCCGCGTGAGCGCCGCACCCAGCCAGAGGGAACGCCCGGCACCTTCCGGCCGGGAAGTGACGCTCGGCACGCGGGGCGGTGCTCCAGGGGCTCCGCACGGGCGCGGTGCTCGCCGGTCCCGCGGCCGGGGAGCAGCCCTGTACAGATCCAGATGGGAGGCCCGGCGGGACGGGCGCGGGCTGGACGCTTCGCTGCCGCCTCCCCGTTGGATCCGGAAGGCACCAGGTCCGGGATGCCATGGGCGACCTCGGCTCGGAGAGGCAGTCCTCAGTGCCCACCCACTCCGTCAGCCTGGGGGTCTCGCCCAGCTCGCACTGCGGGACCCCGGGCAAACGACAGGGCCTGAGGCGGCACCGCCTGTGCGATGGCACGGGCCGCGCCCGGGTTCCGGAGCAGCAGCTGCTGCTGGGACGAACCGAGCCCGTGCCCGCGGCACCGGCATCCCCTCCCAGCACGGCCCTAAGGCCCCCCCGGCCGCCACCGGCCATTCTGAGTCCCGGGCGGTTCAGTGCCACCCGAACGGACCGAGGATCAGAGAACGGCACGGGGGGAAAGCTGGTGGTGCAGGACATGTCCTGATCCACTGTCAGTAAAAAGCCGGAGCCTGTCTAGGCGCGGGGGGTGTGGGTGGGTGTAATTAAGCAGAGCGTCCCCAGTGCAGGAAGGGAGAGTTTCGCGGCCTCTGCACCTGCTTCCTGAGGAATTTAACGCTGATCCTCCTCCCTGCGCTCCTCCCTCATTGCTTTACAAGTCCACCATGGACCTGGGCAAGCTGGTGGGCCAAAGAATAGCATCAACAGGGCAGAGCAGCAGCTCTGACATCCTCTATCGAATCAGGGCTGTGGTGTCACCAGAGCGAGCTTTGTCCCACAGGGCAGGCAGCACCCGGAGAGGGCCCCAAGATACGACACCATGCAGAAAACTGCAGCAGGCAAGTGGGAGCTGGAGGCAGCACAGGGGACACAGGCCCACAAACAAGCCCCTCTGGGCACTAACGCGCTGCTCAAATTGCTGCGGCTGCAGAGGGGCGAGGGGTTCCGGCTCCAAAGGGGCTGACAAGGCAGTTAGGGACTTTTGGTTGTTCTTTTTCCCGCTCACTTGTTTCTCCTTTAGAACACAGAGGACACCTCATCACTGCTGCTGCAGCCCCCCAGTCCTTTGGCCAGAGGGCTGAAGCGCGGCCCAGGCAGCACCTCGCAGGGGACGGTGCCATCCCGACCCAGCCGCTGTTCTTGGGGGTTCAGGATTGTCCTTTCCCGAGCTCTGGGGTGCTGGTGGCATTTGACTCTGCTCAGTTCTTCTTGGTCTTGGGGGTGTCGTACTTCCTCTTGCTCGAGTACCAGAGCAGCAGGGGGATCCCGATGGAAGGCAGGGTCATCACGCCAAATGCCGCCCAGTCCAGCTAGAGGGAGAAATTGTTAGAGAAAAGTCAAAACAATCCAGTCCAGAGGCGTCTTAGAGCAACGAGGTCAGAGGAGGAAAGTGAGGGGAGACCTCACGCTGTCTGCAGCTTCCTCACGCGGGGAAGCGGAGGGGCAGGCGCTGATCTCTGCCCTTTGTGACCAGTGACAGCACCCGAGGGAACGCCTGGAGCTGTGTCAGGGCAGTGTTTAGGCTGGATATTAAGAAAAGGCTCTTCTCCCAGGGGATGGTCTCCCAGGCACTGGAAGAGGGCCCCCAGGCAAGTGGTCGCAGCACCGAACTTGACAAGAGTTTGAGGAGTTTGGACAGGGCCGACAGGAGCATGGTTGGGATTCCTGGGGTTGTTGTCTGCAGGGCCAGGAGTCGGACTCCACGATCCTTGTGGGTCCCTTCCAACCTAGGAGGTTCTAAGACTCTACTCTCAGATTTTCTGGCTCAAATCCCACAGTGCAGCTCCTTTACAGAGGGAGCTGGGGTGGAAACTCAGCGGCTTCTGTGATACTCCTCTGGAGAACTGATGGGAATTAACTCCAGCTCCCGCTGAAGCTCTCCAGGTGACTGCAGGGCAAACCACGCGCACCACATGCGAGCAGGAAGCCACCGCACTGGGCTGCAGCTGCCGTGGTGCACTTTTCCACTATTAGTTGAAAGGTACTTACAAAGTGAGGGGAAAACCTCCTGTCAAAGTCGCGCTGAGCCAGGATTCCTCCCTGCCCGGGAGCACTAGTGAAGCCAACCTGGAGAAGGCAGGGAAAAGACAGGCTTTGCCACCTTTCCTCCTCGCTCCAGAAACGGGCAGGGTGAGAGCATAGGGACACGCATCATCCCCGAACACCCAGCTCCAGGAGCGCGGTCAGGTGTGTCTGCAGGGCTCCAATAAATCATCCACTTACCACAACCTGCGCACCCTCCTGTGCCAGGTACGTGATGGTGGCAGAGGTGAAGTTGAAGTAGCCAGCTTTGAGAGGCCGTAGAACCACGGTGTGGGACACGTTGCTCGCTCTGGGAGCCGGACGTTAAGGAAAACGCTTGTGTTTCATCACAGGAAGAAAAGTGAGGAGACAGGAAAGAGCAACCTGGAACCCTGTGCAAAAGTCAGTGCTGCTGACAGATTGGAGTGCTCGTGGTCACAGACAGCCCGACCCACCCGAGGCTGACCCAGCTGCTCCTCCCCAGGCAGAGGAACTACTCCAGGACCTGGTCCTCTCTGCAAGGAACTTCATTTTTACACAGCACTGTCCAGAAGAGCAGAGCTTTGGATTCGGCACCCTGTCCAGGCTCTGGAAGGAATTTCAGAGATAGCACCTGAGACAGGTCGAAGCTGCAGGATGCTTGGGAGCAAGAAGAGAGTTGGGAGAAATTTCAAAACATTAAAAGATACGGAGCAATCCTGTCCCACTTGACGTTGAGCATGCCAGAGACGATGCCAAAATCTTCTGGGGGGAAGGAATCATCCGACAGCTCCACATCTAGGGCAGCGCTAAACACAACAAAGAGAGAGGTGAGACAGGAATCTTAAGATTTGCCATCTGCTCACAGGCTCTGCAGCAAAGTGCACTGACGGTTCCATCCTGACCAAATGGAAGAACTGATTTTTGAAAGATGAAATGTCACCAGAGGAAGATGGGGAAGAGAGTTGAGGTGTATTACGGGGAGACTGCAGGGAGAGGAGGGCAAAGCTGAGAGAAACACCCACAAAGACAGGAAAAACACCGTTTTTTCCACAACAGGATTTAGCAGTTTGCTGAACTTCAGATACCATCCCATGGATACACACTTTGGCCTAAATAATAACCAAATCCCACATATAAGGTTACAGTATCTCATTAATGTTGTACGAGTCCAACATTACAGCACCATATATTCTTCTCTTAGCAGTACTGCACTCCTCATGCATTATTCTGCCTTTTAAAAAAAATCTAAAAAACAAAACCCCAGAGCACTTTAATAGTCTCCTGCATTTTGTCCAATCAGCTTTTCATTCTGCGAATGAAGCTTTTTACCAGCATCGTGGAAGTTCTGTTTTGTCTTTGTCAGGTCCTTAGTTAAGTCCTGATAGCAAAAAGAAATTTTTAATAAAAAGAACAAACGTGAAAAAGAGCTCGCAAAGCCAAGAAAGGGAGCTGCATGTGTGGGGAGCAGAGTGTCACAGGACACCACATGCTGGACTGACAGCTTGAGCAGCCATGAGGTGAAAGTAGGGACAATGGAAGAGGAAGGAAATGGCAAATATCAGGGCCAATCCTTCAGGCACTGCTGGAAAGCTCAGAGTTAGAGGGACCAAAAGCAACAGCACAGCACGGAGCTCAGAAATCACCTTGTACCATGCAACCACACACAGAACATTTGCTCATGGTCAGTACTGAAGCCTGGAGAGGGCTTACCTGGAGCCAACGTTGTAGATGTTGTACTGCAAAGTCAAGTCCTTGCCCTCCACTGCATACCTGTTTAACAGGGATTTGGAGGCCAGGAGCCTGGCACCATCCTCACTGTGAGCCACAGACACCAGAGCAAACACGGCAAGAAGCAGGAGCTTCATCTAGAAACACAAGGAAATGGAATGTCACTGATCATTTGAAATCTCTGAACACTTTCCTGTGAGGATGTAAGAATTGGCTCAGCAGTGTCCCAGATCTGCAGCCATGGAAGAAAAGTCGATGGTCTTCTCCCCTTTCAAAGCCCTGGCCAGTATCACTCCCCTTTACAGAATCCTGGAACATCCTGAGTTGAAAGGGACCCAGAGAGATCATCGAGTCCAACCCCTGGCCCTGCACATCTCAGTCATGGGCAAAGCTTTCGGATCACTAAGCCTCTTCTAGTAACTTCCAGAGCAAAAGCTTTGGCAGTTAACAATTTCACCAGTTTTAGCAACTAACAGTTAATTGCCCTTGCAAAGCCTGGCAACTTTCCAGCACTGTCTTATGCAACAGAGTTAGTTCTTCTCAGAAAGCACCAGCTCCTCACTTCCAACATTTATTCTTTCCTATTTCCAGCCACTGAGGAACCACCAACTCCCTCCAGTGGCTTTTATGGTCCCCACAAGTCCCTGCTTCAGGCCACGTGTCCCAGTTTATCCAAATACAGTGCCTCTGGAGCCACCCTGTTGAGAGAACAAGGAGACAACAGGGACATTACAGATGTGATCAGTGAGGACACTTGATGGGACTTTTAAATGCAAAAACTGCTTCAACATCAGGGCCTCTGCCCTCCACAGAGTCACAGGGTGGTTGCGGTTGGACAGGACTGTAAAGACCATCCAATTCCACCTCCCTGTCATGGATAAGGACAACCTTCCACTAGACCAGGTTGCACCAAGCCCTATGCAACCCGGCCTTGGACACCTCCAGGGATGGGGCAGCCACAGCTTCTCTGTGCAGCCTGTGCCAGTGACTCACCTGCCTCACAGGGACCAATTTCTTCCCAATATCCCACCTAACTCTGCCCTCTGGCAGTGAGAAGCCTTGTTCTGTCACTCCAGGCCCTTGTCCAAAGTCCCGCTCCAGCTCTCTTGGAGCCCCTTTCAGCACTGGAAGGGGCTCTAGGCTCTCCCTGGAATCTTCTCCTCTCCAGGTGAACACCCCCAGCTCTCCCAGACTGTCTCCAGAGCAGAGGGGCTCCAGCCCTCGTAGCATCTCCATGGCCTCCTCTGGACTCCCTCCAGCAGCTCCACGTCCTTCCTGTGCTGGGGCTCCAGAGCTGGAGGCAGCCCTGCAGGGGTGGTCTCTCCAGAGCAGAGGGCAGGAATCCTCCCCTTCACCCACGCTGCTGGGGATGAGCCCACTGAGGACAGTGGTTGGCTTTCTGGGCCCGCAGCGCACACTGCCACGGCATGCTGAGCTTCTTGTCAACCCACACCCCCAAATCCTTCTCGGGACTGCTCTCCATCCATTCTTCCCTGCTCTGCTTGTGTTTCGGGTTGCCCCAGTGCAGGTGCAGCATCTGCCCTTGGCCTCGCTAACCTTCCTGGCGTTGGCACGGTCCCGCCTGCCCAGCCCGTCCCAGTGCCTGTGGCAGAAGCCCCTTCCTTCCCCCAGTCCTGCCCTGCTGCAGCCGCACACCAGCGCGTCCAGCTCAGGCTGCTCCTGCCCACCCACGGAGCCCAGGGGCCCACAGGGGCTCAGGGACACCTCTCAACAGGGAACCGCCCGGTTTCACCCATCGCTGCCCAAGGAAGACCCCGATTCTGACGCTCCAGCGCCAGAGCCCGGCCAGTCCTTCCTGGCTCCTCAGAGCCCACGGCCGATCCTCTCCTACAGACCGTTCCCAGCGCCTCCCACTCCGTGCCGAGGCCCAAGGACGCAGCGCCGAGCTGCCCCGGGCCTCCCGCCCCTCACCGTCTCTCCCGCCGCCAACGCCGCACGGACGAGTCAGCGCACCCGCGGCGGAAGTGACGCGCAAAGCACACCCCATTGCCCCCTGGGAAATGGAGTCCGGGCCCGTGCACGCGCAGGGACTCCGCGCCTGGGCAGAGCGCGCTTCCTGCGCCGCCCCATCGCCCGCTGGTGGCGGAGCGCGGGGAACGGGTCGGGAGCGGCGGCGGGGCGGGCTGGGTCGGGGCTCTAATGAGGCTCTGGAGAAGAGCAGCAGGTGTGTCTCGGCACAAGTGTCTCTGCCCACGCCAGCAGCCTGCCGAGGTCCATGGTGGGTGTGTAAAGCAGTGAGGGAGGAGTGAAGGAGAAGGAGCAGGGCCAAATTCCTCAAAAATCAGGTGAACAGAACCCCAAAGTCTTCCTTCCTGCACTGGGGACACCCTGATTAACTCATTTCCCCCAGGCAGGTTCCAACCTTCTGCTGCCCGCGGAACAGGGTATGTCCCGAGCTCCCTAGTGCAAAGCCAGTAATATATGTAAGGGGGAAGGTCTGCGACAGCTGCCTGTGCTGATACGTATCCCTAACTCAGCCCTATGTGGAAACAATTCCGTTTAGCTTTAAACTCCAGGATCCAGAGAACGCGATGGTAGATGTAGCCAAGAAGGAAAGTACAGAGTGCATGAGGATACACACGACAGGCGCTCCCTGCCTGAGGCCAGGAGTAGCAGGGATGTGCCGGCCCTGAGGTGGAAGTTAGAGGCAGAAGTGTCGAGCAGAAGAAACCAAAGAGCTGATCACACTCCTTTTTCATCAGAAAAGTATATTTTGCTGAGTAAACCAAGCAACACATAATCTAAAAATGGATGTGACTGACAGTCAATCACTTTATGCTGTAAAAGGATTGTCCCACGTTTTCATAGTGAGGACTTCTAGCACACCTCCCTGAGGTGTGTGTGAAGATCTTTCCCACGAGTGGGGATGCCCCTCAAGGTTCCACCTCGAGGCTGAGCAAAAGAGATTTGCCCGCAGTTGCTGATAGGGGTGAGGAACATCAATCTGTACTTAAAAGTTGGGTTTTTTCTAGCTTTAATGAAATTGCTTCAATATTGTTTCAAAAACAGAGCATTATGCTAGAAGTTACAGCTACCTATCCTGTGTACTAGATAATTCTGACTAAGGTATTTTTGTCTAAGCATTATCAGTATTGTAATCAAATTAAAGAAATAATTAATTTTATTTCTATAAATATATTTAGTTAGCCATCCTTAATCCTGCAAGACAAAGTTGTATAAAGGTAGGGTTACACCTGTATGATCCTTTAGACCTAAACCTTTGACCACATCTGGGCCTGGGATTGGATTTAGCCACACCCAGACTCCTCTATGAGAAGGAGTTTAGAAAGCCAGGGCATCGTTTCTGCACCTTGTGGCACAACATGAGGGCTTCTCTAACAAATTTTGTCTGAAGCTCCCATCCTGCCTGTGACAAAGAGGAAGGTAGCTCGTCAGTAATCAGTGTTACAAAGTTCCTCAGTGTATAGCAATTACTCTCAAATTTAAGGCAAGCTGCCTTGGATGTCCAAGTCAAACCTTCCATGAAGGTACATGCTAGCTGCTCCACAGTCACCACTCTGAAAGAACAATAATAGGTTAGTTACAGTAAAAACCTACGCACATGTTTTTACATATTGTTCTTGCTGAAATATATTCAAGGTATGTGTTTGCTGTGTGGCTTATAAAGCACAAGGAACCAGCTTGTGATAAGGGAGGAAAATAAGAGTGTCATCTCTGTCCAGTAATACATGCAGTGTTACCCCAGTTCCTCCAGCTAATATTGCTCCAGGCTTGGGAACCTGATACAGGATAATTGCCCACAGAGATTGAAGGGCTGTGGTTTGCGCTTTTTCAGATTGAATTTCAGTTTGATGTTCGGTTTGTGACACCAATAACAAAGTTCCAGTGCTATCCTCCGTAAATAAGGCACAGAAAATCATCAAAGATACCTAAAATACAGGAACTTGAGAATATGATACTAAGAGAGGATGTAGAAGGGGAGAGAGCAGAGTACAGAACCATACTGCATTGTCAGAGGTTGTTATATAAATGGTCATTTCTAGAGTAATAGGTTGCAGTCCCAGTACAGAATCCATTGGTGTAAACAATTCCACTTATTCTAACATTTTGGAAGAGACATCATCTGGAAGAATTTCAGTCCTCACCATGTTTTATACTGGAGGTACAGTCACAGTATTTCGGCCTGTAATTCTTTCTGTTTCTTGCAATGCCCAAATTACAGCTTTAATTCCTTTTTCCATTGGGTTATTATGTATAGCAGAGCCTTGTAAGGCCGTGGACCAAAATCCTACAGTGAGGCAGAAGCTCAGAGCCACTGGGTGGGGAAGGGCTGGTGAATAAAGCACTTGGTCCTCAAGGCACCAGAGTCCTCGTACTCTGAGTTGGCATCCACTATTCCCTGGTGGTCCTGACCTTGTGATACCCCAGCTCCGCGCTGTCCCTGGCTCCATCCCTGCTGTGACCCCAGCCTCTCAACGCTCGCCAACCCCCATACCCAGCACCTTGGTGCCATCATCTCCATCCCCACTGTGCCTCCAGCCCCTACACATCCCTGTCCCCAGCCCTTATGGTGTCCCCATTCCCATCCCTGTGGTTTTCCCAGCCCCATGCTGCCCCCCACCCCTCGATGTCCCTCTCCCCACACACGGTGCACCCTCTCCATCCCTGTGGTGCCCCCGACTCTCAATGTCCCTGTAGCCAGCCCTGCAGTGCCCCCAGTCCCGAGCTGCTCCGGGGCAGGGGTGCAGAATGGACAGACAGCTGGACACGGGGAAGTCCCTGCTTCTCTGTTTATTACCAAGCAGCCTTCGTTTAAAAAAAAAAAACAAACCAAACACAAACAGACATACAGACAGGCAGAGGCGGCCCGGCGGGGTGGGGGGCCACCCGCCCATGGTTTGTTTGGTTCCTGACACCAGAGAGGTTCAAGTAGCCGAAAAGGTTCAAGTTCACCATAAGGCACTTTAAAGCCATGACGGGAGCAGAGCCCCCCTGGCCCCATCACCCCTGCCGGCACCCCATGGCAGATGTGGGGGCCGTGCAGCGCTGGTGGTTGGCAGCGGAGGGGCTGTGGGAGGGAATATATTACATCATCTTTTTAAATATAGATAAAACTCTTATTGTAGACAAATAGTGCCGGTCCCCTACACCCCCAGGGAGGCTGCGCCCCGCGGGGGGCATGTGCAAAGGACAGAGAGGTGACCGTGGGGGCCCGGCCACCCCAGGGAAGGGGGGTCCCACAGGGCCGGGGGATTTCAGAAGGGAGAAGGGGCCGGGGGGGGCCGGGGCTGCCCCGCACCCGGGTGGGCTCACCCGAATAGTGCAACCAAGAGAAAGCAGCCGGGAGTGCAGGGGCGAGGGGGGCTCGCCGGGGGAGGGGCTGCTCGGAGTGGGGAGGTGGGGACAAGCTATGCACAGCGCAGGGCAGTGGCCGCTCCCCCACTGGGGAAGAGGATGGGTGCTCTCCCCAAATGGGGGGGGGGCCTTGGTCCATGGGTGCCCCTGCCTGGTCGTGGCATCCACGAGGGGTTTGGTAGAGGGACATCCAAGTCCCAATCCCCCCTTCACCCACCTGGGCATGACCAGGTGGGTCCGGGCACGGTGGGGGGTGGTAGGGGCCCCCCACCCTCTTGTGCAAATCGGCCGAGGGGAGTTTCCCCCTTTGCATAACTAGGAATGAACCGTGACGGGAAAAACAGGAACAGAAACCCCAGTGGGCACGGCACAGCTCGGCACGGAACGGCATGACACCTGCCGTTGCATCGGCCCTACGCCGTCTCCACCGGCACGGCGCCATCTGGCTGCGGCCCTTCCTCACCCTCCGGCTCCTCTTCCTCCTCCTCGGGCTGCCCTGGAGCCCAGTAGCGGGCAATGGAGAGGCGCAGCCCCTCCAGCCGCCCGTTGGAGAGGTCGAGGCCAGGGGGCCCGGCGGGTGGTGGGGGCGGCTCGTCGCGGCGGCGGCGGCGGGTCCGCACCTCCAGGCAGTTCTGGCCCTTGAGGTGCCGCTGAAGGTGGTCGTCCTTGGCGAAGGCCTTGTGGCAGAGGTAGCACTCGTAGGGCCGGGCGCCTGTGTGCAGGTGCATGTGGTTCTTCAGGTCGTAGCTGTGCAGGAAGCGGGCACTGCAGTGCTGGCAGGAGTAGGGCCGCTCACCTGTGTGCTTCCGCATATGGATCTTCAGTTTGTCATTCCTGGAGTTGGGACACACAGGGAGATATTGGCATTGAGTATCTGACATGCCACCCAGCCGCAGAGCGGGGAGGGCAATGGTGCTGAAAGCCCCACAGCAGGGATGCTCTGCAGGGCAGAGGGGTCTGGGTGCTTGATGGGGCAGGGGACCACTGAACAGCTGCATGGCTGAGATGCAGCTGGGTGCTGGCAGGGGGGATTCTGCTGGATACCCCGGGGCTGGTCTGGCAGCGCTTACACAGTGTGGAAGGCTCCCCTGGACCTGCACCACGCCATGCCGGTGCTGGCAGATGAGGTGTTATAGGTGCCATCAAGTATCAGGCCTTGGTTGATCTGGCAGCACTCAGAGAGTGCAGAGCACCCCATTGACCTGATTTCACCAGCAGGTATGGCAGAGGGGCACAACATGGGATGCTACTGGGTGCCTTAGGTCAGTCCAGCAGCACTCATGAGGTGCAGAAGGTCCCATAACCCCACTGCACCACAACAGAGCTTGCAGGGGGTGCCATGGAGGATGCCATTGGGTACCCTCTGTTGGTCCAGAGCACTCATGGGGTGCAGAAGACCCTGTGAATCTGGCAGAGGGGTGCTGTGCAGTATGCCATCAGGTAACCCAGTTTCGTCCGGCAGCACTCAGGGGATGCAGAAGACCCCACGGACCACGTCAGGCCTGTGGCCAGGCCCTGGTAGGACTGGCAGCAGGAGTGCCATAGGGGATATCATTTAGTACATGTCAGACAGGGAGAGTCCATCCAGCAGCACTCACCGTGTGAATCGGACTCCGCAGATCTGGCAGGCGAAGGGCTTCTCGCCCGTGTGTGTGCGCATGTGGCGAGGCAGCTTGCCGGCACCATGGATGACCTTGTGGCAGACAGGGCACTCCTGGGGCATCTGTGAGCGGCGCTTGCGCACCAGCTTGTCAGGGCTATCCAGCCCAGGCGCCAGCGACTCGTGGTGCAGTGAGCTCAGATATGCCATCAGGTCGGGGTCGATGGCATCATCGTCAGAAGCGGCCTCATCAGGGGATAGGGGAGGCTGGTAGGGGAAGGGGAAGGGGTGTGGGGGCAGCTCCTCCTCCTCGGGCAGCTCAAAGCTGTCATAGGGCAGGGGCAGCCCCTCAGGCAGAGGGGATGAGGGCAGTTGGGGGGGCGGCGGGGGGCTGCCAGAGCCCTCAGCCTCAGTGGGTGGCTCCTCGGTATGGTTGTTGAGCCGGGCACCACGGGCTTGCAGGAACTTGCGGGTCTTCTTGCTGCGTCGGGCAGTGGGGCGGGGGGGCGGTGGGGCAGGCACCTCACCCT
>VZRO01000589.1:645181-655387 GCA_013397915.1 Daphoenositta chrysoptera | reverse complement strand
CAGGGCCCGGGATCCCAGGCCAGGCCCCGCGGTGCCCCCGCGGCCGCAGTGCCGCCGGACCGAGGCCGCATCGTTCGCCGCCGCCGCCGCCGCCTTCCGCGGAACGAGTGGGGACCCTGCCGCAGCCGCCCCCGAGACGCCGCCGCTCCCAGTGCTGCGGGGGCCGGGCCGCCCTTCCCGGCTGCCTCATTTGCCCAGGGTGGGTGAGCCCGGCCGTGGGGCGGGCCCGAACCCTCCTGTGCGCAGCCTGACGGGGGCTGGAGGAGCCGGGGCCTTGCTGTGTTAAGGCCTTGGGGCGACCCACTCGACGTGGCGGCTGCTTGTGTGTGCCTGGGGCTCGGGCGTGCATCGCCCCACCCCGTGCTGGTGCGATGCACGGGAAGGACACCGTCTCTAGAGGTGCTCCAGGGTCTGGGGAGAACCCCGAGCCCCAGGACTGGCATGACCTCCAGCAGGGACGAGGCACCGGCTGGGTTTGGAGGGTTCCTCGGCCTCTGCGGTGCTGGGGTCTGCCCTGCTGCCATCCTGCCTTCTGTGCTTCAGAGTAAGGCAGCGGTGAGTACCTGGAGCAGACCCGACTGTTGTGGTCAGGGGTAGCTGCTCCCCCTTGCAGGTCTGTGTCTACTCTCCAGCAGTGTGTTGTGTCCATCTGTCCTTGCTTCTCCCCTTGAATCTCTTAAATGGGGTCACCTGCACAGATTTCAGACCGTGGATACGGGTTCCAAGGAAACGTGACATGGGCCCTGCGTGCCACGCTGGCGCTGCAGAAGTCAGTAGGCAAAGGGCACTTCTTGTCAGTGCTTGCCAGGGCTGCCCTGGTCTCAGACTGTAACAGTGGGGCTGAAGATACCATCTCTTCCCAGCCAAGCGGGCTGTGAGGATCCACCCACTACCCTTTGGTTGGGAAATGCCTCGGCTGGGCCACCTCTGGAGCTGTGCAAAGCAGCGTCCCGTCCTCGGGAGGGACACAAGTGGGCTTCGGTACGGCTGAGCACGCTGGCTCTGGGTCCAGATGCTCCTTCCCTGCCACCAGCCTCAATCCCTGATGTCCAAAGGGCCTGATCACCAGCTCTGCTTGGCAGTGGCGTGGCGCTGCAGGGGTCGATCTCCGCTGCCATTGCCAAGGATAGCCCTCTGTATCTTGCTGCCTTCCGAGCTAATGGTGACAGCTGGCACAGGCTGCAGATAAGGGTACGATTGCTGCCGGGCAGTAAATCATGTCTGCTGCCTTGCACTGCTCCACTGGCCTGGCCTCGACCGCCTCGGCTGGGCAGTGGGAATAGGAGTGGGAAGAGCAGCAGCTCCAGAGCTGCTGCTGCTTTGCCTGCCTTGTTTTCCCCTCGCAATGCTTCCTGCCTCTGTCAGCTCACCCCATGTAGACTCTTTCCATGACTCCTGTCTTCACTGCTCCCCTAGGAGGAAGGGACACAGCCCTGGGGCCTCTCTGTGTGTAATTTTGCATCAGGGTGCCAGCTGAGGGCATGGAGGAGGGGGCAGCCCTTCCCCCCTGGGTTCCCTCCACTCTTCCTCCTTGTGTGTGGCTTTCCAGTACTGGTTTTTGGGCTGGGCAGGGATCGGCTCCGACACTTGTCTTGGGTCACAGAGTGATTCTCGGCCCCCGATACCATTTGCCAGTGTTGGCAGGGCCCAAGCAGGGCCAGGCTCAGCCTCGTGTTCCTGTCCCAGTGCATCCTATCTCCATCCTCTCTCCGATGGGAAGAAGGTGGCTTCCAGGTCTCTCTCACCCCGTGTGTTGGCAGCGTGTTGTACGGCAGCCACAGCCCCATCCACCTGTGGACAGCACGGAGGAGCAGGGTCTGCCTCTTGGCACCATGGCCCCCACCTCAGCGGGCTGGGACAGGGCTGGCTAACTCCCTGTTTGTCCCCGAACCGCAGGTCAGAGTGCCAGACGAGAGGGGCTGTGTGTCTCTGCTCCCTGCCCAGGGCCTGCCCTGCCCTCCGCCAGCGATGGAGTATGTGGTAAGGACTTCGGTGGAGGGCTAAGTGGCTTCGGTGGTGGATCCTGCCTGCCTCCTCTGCCTTCTGGGAGGGCTCAAGCCTCTTCCCCAGATCTCCACTGGCATCCCCTAACCCCCTCTTCAGAATGAAGGAGAGGTTGTGTGCAGAAATGCATAAATGTTGTGTGATGCTGCTGTGATGTGTGGGGAAAAAAACAGCTATTGGCTGGACTTGAGTGTTCTCCTTCGCTTCATCCCTGCCCCAGAGGTTCAGCATTGGCTGCAGTTGGACAGAGGGGGTCTCCTGCCCAGGGTGAGGTTTGTATGTGTTGCTGCCTGCACTTCGCTGCAATTTCTTGCCAAATCACTGGCGTGTTCCAGGCCTCTGACTCAGCTCCCAGTATTTTTCCTGGGAGGATGTTGGTAGCGGAGCCCTGGGTGTCCCCTCTTTGCTTCTCTTCCTTGCCCCAGGCTGTGTCTGAAGTCCCAGTCTCAGGTGCCCGAAAGTAGTCCACGTCCCTCTGTTTCTCACGATCCATTGTCTTTCTGTGGTGGCAGGGCACACGGAGCAGCTGGGCCAGGACGTGTCCCCGGAGCTCCTTGGGGGCAGTTGTTCCAGCTGCTCTGCACATACTCTGCTGCAGGGGCAGGAGCTCCTGCTGTCTGCCTGGCCAGGGGAAGGGCTGCAGCCTCTGGGATGGGGCTTGGGGCTGCCTGTTCAGGCAGGGTCGGTGTTCTGCATCTCTGCACGCCTTTGCAGAAGGTTTGCCTTCTGCTCTCAGAGCCCACTGATGCCCTGGGGTGGACTCTGGGGCTGGGGGGTGCTGTGGTGGTAGCACGTCTGGTCTCCAAGGGCTGGGAGCAGCAATGCATCTTGTCACAGGCTGTTGAGTGATGTGGGTGTACTGGCCTTGAAGGTTTTGAGAAAATCAGGAATTACTCTAGCTTATAAAAGCAGAGATGTGTCTGAGTGGAGGCTTCGGCTGGGAGGCTCATCAGCCCTTTGCTGCCCGGACGTGATGGCTGCTCCAAGCCCTGGGGTGGTGGGAAGGGGCCAAGGAGACACTCCTGTCCCCTTGCAGTTCCCTCCTGCTCTTATCCTGGGGAAGCATCAGGGCTCACAGAGCTGCCATGCCAGGCAACCCCAGGCCCACATCAACCAGTGGCCAGTCCCTCGTGGGCAAACCCCACTCTCCTGTGGCCACTTGATGCTGCCCAGCCAGGCTCCCCTGGCAGCAGGGCTGCACTGGCCCCTCACCGGGCCAGCAGCTTCCTGGCTCCGGGCTTCCTGCTTTTCTTTAGAGGAGTGGTGCTGTGGCCACAGGAAGGTCACAGTGCTGAACAGCCGGGGGCCCCTGGAAGGGACGAGCGCTTTGTGGAACGGCCAGCACGGGCTCTCTGTGCCTGTGGGACCACCATAGCTGAGGGGCGGGGTGTGGTGGCATTCACAGAGCTAGTGTGCATGGCCAAGGAGATGCTTCAGTGATGGGCCCACTGTCATGTGCCACAGCCCCTTGCATCACGTAGGTAGCAATTTCCAGCCCTGTTCTGGCTTTTCTTTCCCTGTCCCCATGGCAGCGTGCCAGGCTTTGTGATGTGGGGCAGGCAGCTGCCAGTGCCAAGCAGTGCTGGGTGAAGGCTCCAAGCAGGGAGAGCCCTTTCCTTGGCCTGGATTTACCCAGTTTTGGTTTGGTGGCCAGAGCACCTGTTGGTTGGTAAGGCTCTGGTTGGTGGTGTGTCAGGGGTTGGGTTCTGCCTGAAATCCTTGCCTCACCCCTTCGGTGGTGGAGGGGGAGAGCTCTTGACCCTAAGCGGGGCCAAGGCTGTGGAGGGCAGCACAGTCGGGCTGGCCCAAGTTCCTGCTTGCGTGCAAGTGCGTCAAGGACAGGGGAGCAGGGGAGACCTGCCCCTGAGCCCCCTGATCCACTGGTGGGAGCTTTGCCCAGCTCCCCGAGGTTGAATGGGCCAATTTTTGCCCCCGGCACGTTCTCGCCGCCCGCTCCCGCTAGCTCCGCCTGTGACCTTGATTTTTCTGCTCCAGATAAGCGCTGCGTCCCCACCCCTCGCCGGGAGCCCCTCCTGCGCTGCGCCCCAGCGCGGCCCCCACCGCGGGCAGAGCCTGTCCCGCCGCCCGTGAGTCAGCACGGCTCTTCCGATCGGCCGCAGCCCGTTCGTCTCTTCTCCCGGGAGGAGCAGCTGGGATGCGGGAAGCAGCAGCGATTAGCTGCAGCCTCTCCCACCAGCTCCCCGCCGCGGCTGGGGGTTCGTGCTGAGCCCTGCCTCGCCCAGCGCACAGCCTACCTGTATCCTGCTCCTGGCCGTCCTCCTCTTTCTCCCACCAGCCCTCCAGGCAAGATCTGTGCTCTCACAGGACTGCATGTCCCTGTATTCCAGGAAGCTGCGAGTGCCGGTGTCATCTCGGCATCGCTGCTCCCCCCGGCAGAGCCCGGCGAGCCAACAGCGGCTGCTCACCACTGGCACGTGGGTTGCGTGGCGCTGGCTGCCACAGAAGGACCTTGTTCCCTGCTGGACATTGCTCGGAGCAGGGCTGGGATGGGGTTGGATGCGCTCTGTGTCTGCCTTGTCTCCGGGCTTTAAATATTTATGCTTTTGATTTTCTCGTAGTGGGCAGGGGCACAGGGGCTGGAGTGAGCTGTGGGGCAGAGGGTGGCCGTGCTGAATCCAGCAGCAGGGCAGAGGGAGCTGGATCTGGCCCTGGATGAAGACAATGGGATTTGTTGTTGTTGCTGGCCCGGTGTTGGAGTGGCAAGGGGCTTGAGGACCTCCAGGCTGGGGACAGAGCATTCTGAGCTCCCTTCCCTGTGCCAGTGGCTCCCCAGGGTGTCGCCGTAGCCCCATTTCCTCCCTGCCGTGGTGCGTTGCTCTCAGTCTAAACGGATCTGCACATCCTTGCTGACGCCGATCACGATTGATAGGCTGTGCTTGCACGGTGCTGGGCAGTCCCTGGACCTGCTGTCCAGCGTCCCAGGCCCAGCTCTCTCTGCCAGCCATGCTGGGCTGGCGTGGACCTAGTGCAGAGCTCGGCCGAGGCTTCTGCTTGGGGACACCTTCCCGGCAGCTGCAGGCACTTGGACTCTCTGTGGGGCCCCTGTGAGGCCCGGCTGGCTGCATCCACCACTCTGGATAGGGCGCCTGTGGCCCTTCTCGCCTGTCTCCAGCATGGATCTCCTGCAAAAGAGCAAATACAGCCACCTGCGGAACGAGTCTGTCTCCTCTCTGGAGGAGGCCATGGGGGGCCTGGCAGTCCCGCCCTCCCCGGTGGAGTCCCTTGCAAGCATGCAGTCTCTGCCTGGTTCCCTGTCCTCCTCCCTCAGCCGTGCTGTGCCTCTCGGGGAGCTCTCGCCTGAGCTTGAGGAGAGCCCTACCACCCTCTGCTCCTTCTTCCCCAAAATGGCCAACCTGAAGCTCTCCAATCCTGCCAACCTGCTCAGCTCACGGGGCTCTCCAGCCGGCAGCAGCCCAGGGGAACCTGGTCCCCCTGGGATGCCAGCACTGGTGCCAGGGGGTGCTGCCAGCCGCGGCTCAGCGAGACCTGTCGCTATCTGTTCCCAGGATATGAACAAGCTGAGCTGCGGGAAGAAGACGCGGGTAGAAGGTGGCCAGCTGGGGGGTGACGAATGGACCCGCCATGGCAGCTTTGTCAATAAGCCCACCCGTGGCTGGCTGCATCCCGACGACAAGGTCATGGGCTCTGGGGTCTCCTACCACGTCCGGGTGAGTGCTGGGGAGTGGGGGAGAGTGGGAGGGGTCACTGTGGGGATTTGGGGACCTCCGTGCTCTTTGAGGGAGGGGTGGGGGGCAGGGCAGTGGGATTCCCAGGGAAGTTACTGCTGCAGAGCTGGGGTGCTTGAGGCCCCAGCCCTTTCCCTTGCTGCATGGGGGGCAAAACCCAGGGCTGGCCAAGCTCACCTTTTTCTCTTGCACAGTACATGGGCTGTGTGGAAGTGCTCCAGTCCATGAGGGCTCTGGATTTCAACACCAGGACACAGGTCACCAGGTGAGCTCTGCCTTTCCCCAGGGGCTGCTCCTTTTGGGGAGGGGTGAGGAAGTTGTCTGAGCCCTATGCAAGCCGCTGATAGCACGTGGGGCATTCAGTGGGGGCCAGGGGCTGCTGCAGCGCATCAAATACTAATACCAGAGCACTTTGCCCACCCAAAGAGCCCCAGCTGGCACTGCCTGGGAGCTTCCACTTTGTCACCCTGTCTCTCCTGGGCTGATCCCTCTGTCTTCAGTTCTGTGCTTGGGGGGTCTTGGGCCTAGGCAGGCACTGTGAGGACTGACATCTCACTTTACTCCCTGCAGGGAGGCCATTGGGCTGGTATGTGAGGCTGTGCCTGGTGCCAAGGGAGCTGTGAGGAGAAGGAAGGTGAGGCCAGGCTGGGGAGCTGCTGGGGGAGCGTGCATGGCTGGTTTGGGCACAGGGCCAAGGACCAGATCCCAGCCTAGCTGGCAGTGCTGTGCTGGTCAGCTCAGGGCTCTGAGCTCCCAACTAAGGCTTGGGCCAGGGCCAGTGGTGAGGGCAAGGTGCCCATCTCTGCTGTGGAAGCAGTGGGATGTGCCCTGTCCTCCTGCTGCTGGGCTCTCTGGTCTGGGGAGCCCTGTCTCCACACTACCATTTGCCCCTAGCCCTGCAGCCGATCCCTGAACTCCATCCTGGGCAAGAGCAACCTGAAGTTTGCAGGCATGCCCATCACCCTGACCATCTCCACCAGCAGCCTCAACCTCATGGCCTCAGACTGCAAGCAGGTGAGAGTGGGGAGGGGTTGGGCTGGCTTTGGACGTGCAGGTATCCTCATGTACCTCACCCCAGGTCTCACTGGGGCAGGGGGTGCCCCCAGCCTCCCCAGGGAATGTCTGGGTGGGCTGTATGATGAGTGCCCACCTCCCCGCAGTCCCAGGGGCTGAAGAGGTGGGACGAATATCCCGTGTGCTTTGCGGGATCTCTCCTGGAGATGGTGAGACCCAGGTCCCCTTGCCTAGGGCCAGATCTGCTGGTTTTGACCCCACTCCTGGGGATGTCCCAGTCCTTTTCGTAGTGGTCTGTGGCTCATAACCAGGGCTCTGGAGGATTTTGAGCCCCCATGGCAGGTCAGCCCTGGGAGGAGCGGGATGTGCCACCCCTGGGTGGGTGACAAGAAATGCCTGGCTGTGTCCAACAAGCTCTCCACTTTGCAGATCATCGCCAACCACCACATGCAGTCCATATCCTTCGCGTCAGGGGGAGACCCGGTGAGTACTCAGGGTCCCCACCCATGCCCTCCGTAGGGGACCGGTGCCTCTCCTGCCCTCTCCCGAGGCCTCGGGCCCAGTGCTCCCCAGCAGCCCTGTCTCACTGCTGCTGTCTCACCCACAGGACACAGCCGAATATGTTGCCTATGTTGCCAAAGATCCCGTCAATCAGAGAGGTGAGGGTGCTGTGAGGGTCCTCAGTGCCAGAGCTCCACTCTGGAGGTGTTTAGGATCAGCTCAGTGTAGGGGGGGAAACTGGGTGACCCATAAGAAAGCTCTGGGGTGTACAGGGCAGGCTCAGGGGTGAAGAACCTTAGTGCTGGAGTTCCACAATCCCATCACACTATTTTCTGCCCAGCCTGCCATATCCTGGAGTGCCCTGAAGGCCTAGCACAGGACGTCATCAGCACCATCGGGCAGGCCTTTGAGCTGCGCTTCAAGCAATACCTGAAGAACCCCCCAAAGCTGGTGACTCCCCATGACAGGTCAGGCAGGGCTGTGTGAGGAGGAGGAAGGTGGTTTTGGAGAGGGGATGCAGTCGTGGGTGCTGTCACGGGCTTATCTGTGCTGTGCTCTCCCAGGATGGCAGGGTTTGATGGCTCTGCCTGGGACGAAGAAGAGGAAGAACCAGCCCCGGATCACCAGTACTACAACGACTTCCCTGGCAAGGAACCTCCCATTGGGGGGGTCGTGGACATGCGGCTGCAGGATGGGGCTGCTCAGACCCCAAATCACTTGGGTGCCACACTGGTGAGGCTCTGGGCATGTCCTCTTGGGGAGGCACGATCTTATAAGGGAGATGTAGGGACCCCAGCTGGGCCATGGGTTCTGCTGAAGGTTATTCATGTCTCTCCCGTGTCTCTAGCAGCCTGGGGTGTGGGGAGCAGAAGGGGGATGAGCAGGACAGGGGGTGGGGGCTCATCACTGCCTCTCCCTGCAGCCTGTTGGCCAGTCATCCGGTGGGGAGTACGACACCCAGAAGCAGCATGCTCCTGCCCAAGGTAATGTGGTGGCTGTGGCCAGTCTCCATCCTCTTTTATGGACCCTGAGTGCTCTGATGGTGGACACTGGCGGGGGGCCAAAGGTGGGCTGAAGCCCTGCTGACCACAGTGCTCCTGGTAGCAGGGAGAGAGAAATACCCAGCTCCGGCAGGCACATCTGGCCGCACGGACCTGTTTGATGACCCGTCTTACGTCAACGTGCAGAACATAGACAAGACACGCCAAGCTTCAGCTGCTGGCATCCCAGCCACAGCCAACGGCAGCACACAGAGGGACCTTTTCGACATGAGTGAGTGTGACAGTGGCCACAGCCAGGGCAGCGGGTAGGTGGCTGTGGGCTTGGTCACGGTCCCCCTGCTCTTCTCTCCCTGCAGAGCCCTTCGAAGATGCCCTGCGTGTGCCCCCATCTGTGCCTGTGGGGCTGCCCCCTGCCCAGGTGGTGGCCTCCATGGAGGAGCAGCTGAGACGGGAGCCCTGGTACCATGGGAAGATGAATCGCAAGGAGGCTGAGAAGCTGCTGAAGGTGAACGGAGACTTTCTGGTCCGGGAGAGCACCACCACCCCTGGCCAGTACGTGCTGACTGGCTTGCAGGGTGGGCAGCCCAAGCATTTGCTGCTCGTTGATCCTGAGGGAGTGGTGAGTCCATGTAGGGGCCTGGAAATGGAGCTTGGGACAGCTGGGGGTTCCTAGGGGTTACAAGAGCCACCAGAGCACTGGGGTTGTGCACTGCTCATCAGGGGACAACTCTAGGCTGTCTTTGCGGATGGAGAGGGCCTTGTGGGGCATGGGTGTGAGACTGCAAGCCCAGGTCTGTGCCTAGCCCATGCCATGGAGGGTGGTGGCTCTGGCATCACTGACAGCCTCCTGAGTGCCCCTTTTCTGGCCCCCCAGGTGCGGACAAAAGATCATCGCTTCGAGAGCGTCAGCCACCTCATCAGCTACCACATGGACAATCACCTGCCCATCATCTCGGCTGGCAGTGAGATGTGCCTGCAGCAGCCAGTAGAGAGGAGATTGTGAACACCCGGGGGCCCCAGTGCACAGCACCCCCAATGCACAGCCCTCTGGCCCCGTTCCATGCCCCAGGGAGCCCTCAGACTCTTCTACATGCTTCACCCAGGACTGAGCATGGACTTGGTTGAGGACAGGGCCTCTCTCTCCTTTCACCACGTGGAGCTGGTGGCCATGGGGGGGGCTCAGGCTGTGAGTGCCTGCAGGGTGGGGAACTGTTCTTGAAAGGCCCCTGACCCTCCAGCTCCAGCCTTTGCAGAGCAGCTCAGCTCCTACCAAAACCCAGCCCTGCTGTCGTGCCACAGCCATTCTTGTGCTCACCAGCACGGGCTCAGGACTGGCAGGGCTGAGCCGCCCTGAGCCAGAGGCAGCCTGTCCTTATCTCTGGCCCCTGGGCCAAAGAGGGGGCCCATGGGGGGGCTCTGCTCCCCCAAGCACAAGGCCCTCGACTGTACCGGATCACTTTACGTGTTAACTCTGTGCCTTGACCCCGCAGGTCCCACACTCTTATGCAAGGGCAGGGGCTGGGGACAGAGCCTCCCCCATGCTCCTAGCAGCCTGTACCCCATCCGTGAAACGCTCGTGCTCCGGGACATGCGCCACCACGTCCGCTCCCTCCCTGCCCGTCCCGGCCGGGGCACGGGCAGCTCCGGCGGGGCTGGCGGGAGGAGCCCCCTGCATGCACAGTGTAACTCCCTCCGAGCCAAAGCGCAGCCCCTCGCAGCCCCAGGCCCCTGGCCCCGCTATACCAAAGGAACTGCCGGTTGTATTAAAGTTGGTATTTCTCTAGGCCCTGGCTGGTGTGAGCTGGGGGGGTCACTGCGGGCGGGCGCTTCCGTTCGTCCTTTCTCCTCCCACTCCTCCCCGGCACTCGCACGTGGTTTGTCTCGTCTGTGCCCCCCCGCCCTTCCATTGCGGTGCACTTGGTTTGTTCCGGCCAGGGAGTGGGGCGGGAACCCGAGGTGATTGACGTGTCTCGCTCTGC
>VZRO01000589.1:617903-635316 GCA_013397915.1 Daphoenositta chrysoptera | reverse complement strand
GGCCAGCCCCCACCACCTTTGCCAAGGGGCCCAAGCGCAAGGCGCAGAACATTGGCTACCGGCTGGGGCACCGCCGGGCACTGTTCGAGAAGAGGAAGCGCCTCAGCGACTACGCGCTCATCTTCGGCATGTTCGGCATTGTCGTCATGGTTATTGAGACCGAGCTCTCCTGGGGGCTCTACTCCAAGGTACCAACGGGGCCAGGGGTGTGTGTGTGGGGCTGGTGGCACCAGATGGTGCCTGGTGGGGTGAGCATGGAGCCATTTGCCCCATCTAGTATCCCACGAGATAAACATGGAGCTGTTTGGCCCATCTGGAGTGGAACAGGGTCAGACAGGCTGGCTGGTGACTGACAGGATGTTCCAGAGCTTTAGCAGATGCCACAGCCACAGGTGTTGGACAGGGTGACCACCCGGCTGGAGGCACGGGGGCTGTGTGCCCGTGGGTGCTCTGTCGAGTCCTGCCCCATGCGCTTGCAGCAGCAGGCACCGACGCGCTGGGGTCTGTGGTGCCTGTTGCTGGCATGGCAGTACACTCCTCAAAAGCACTGTGCCCTCGGCGGTGCAGCAAAGCGCACCCTCCCTCCTCCGCCTCCTCCCCCACACCCCTTCCTGCTTTTTTTTTCCCCTTTTTTTTTGCAGGACAGTGTCTTTTATTTATAATTCTCCCCCCCACGTCCCTTCCAGCTCCTGCTCCCGGGCTGCGCTGGTTGGCAGCGATATGAATAACTCTTTGTATAGACATCTGTCATGTTATTTATACCTATCCAGAAAGGGGAAGGCATCAGCACCCCCACCAGCACCCATGGGCGTCAGCGGGACCGCACTGCTGAGGGGGCTGGGGTGCAGCCAGCGGGGGTCCCCATGCCGTGGTGCCGTCAGTGGAGGGGAAGAAGCAGGGTGGGAAGGGGCTGCTCACCACTTCCTGCCATTATCCAGCATGGGCAGTGCGGAGGGCAGTGTGAGCAGAGGAGGTGGAGGAAGGGAGGCATTGCACGGGGGTCCTGTGGGTTTGGGGAACCCTGCTGCCTTCCACCGAGGTGCCTGGTGGGGCGGTTACTGAGCCCCGTCTTTCCATGGCTGCTACGGTCAGTGGGCGTGTGGGGGCTGCGGGCAGCATTTCCACTGCTCTGTCTGAGGCAGGGGCATGCCTCGGTGCCAAGCTCGCATCCCTGGCACCCTTCCCGAGAAAGATGCTTCAATGCCAGCGCCTTTTCCTGGTGGTTCCCACTCCCCTTTGGCAGGAGCACAGGAAAACCACCATCCCCCACCTGCATCTCCTACCTGTTGAGTCGCAGCCACCCTCGCAGGCTCTGTGTGCCTGCATGCTCGGTGCCAGGGGGACTGTCCACCCTTACCAAGCTGCCAGCAGCACCGCTGCCATGCTCACTGGCCCCACCACGCTGAGCTGCTGTGTCAGCTGGGGAAGACCCCGTGAGTCAGCGCCGCTGCCATGCAGCAGCTGTGACACGCTGCTGCACCCCTGCCCCACTGTGACACAAACAATTGTGCCGACAACCACAGGGTGCGGGAGAGTCCCTGGCTCCAGCCCCCACAGGCCCTCGGCCAGATCTGCAGCAGCAGATGATTATGTATAAATCCCCCTACAACAGCCCCTGGTGAGAAACCAGAACTCACCGGCAGGGACATGACCATGAGTGTGGGAGTGCGTGTGATCAGGGCTGGCTGCCGCTGTGCATATCAGGATGTCAGCACAGCTCCAGCTCTGCCCCATGGCCCCAGCCACACCGCCTCATGCTCCCAGCCAAGAGGATGCCAGGGCTGAACTTGGAAGCAAGGACACAGTGGCCAGGGTTTGCCTGCTCCCTGCCTGTCAATCAATTGTGGGCAGGACAGGGCCTCTCCTGCCCACAGGACGATATTGCTGCTTCCCACCACCTGTGCAGAACCACCAGAGTGAAGCGTCCTGCCACCCACATGGTGGAGCAGAACATGTGCCAAGGGTGCCAAGGTCTTGCCCCACTTCGGCCGAGATCCCATGTTGTTTGCTGCGAGCATGGGATCCAGGAATGGCTTTTCCTGACGGGTCTCTTCAGATCCAGCACTGGCAGGAAGCATTGGTAAACATAGTATGTAACACTTGCCAGCTGGGGCAGTGGGTGCCCACATGTCAGGCAGGGTTTGTGCCCCTGGGAAGGGTCTCGCCAGAGCCACCTTGGCACGATGCTGCCCCAGAGTTTGCCTGTTAATGGCTAGTGTTTAGTCCCAGCACTTTTCGCAGCACCAGCCATTATATCCACACAATTGCACAGCCAGAGCCAAGTTGTTAACAATGCAGTGCCGCCCCCGCAACAAATAGTCCCTTCTCTGCGTGCAAACACCCTGTGGAGACGAGGAACACTGGGGAGACGGAGCCAAGCAAGGCTGAAGCCAGCCCAGCACACTGGGGAGCCAAGGATAGCACGCCATGAGTATGCCTGGTCTCAGCATGCCATGAGTGTGCCAGGCCTCACCACGCTGGGGCTTGGCGTGCTGGGGATGGCGTGGAGGTGTGGGACGGGCGCAGTAGCAAGGCGGGTTTGTTTGGCAATAACAGCTTGGTGAAGAACTGCCCATGCCCTGGCATCAGTGGGGCTGGATTGTGACTGGCATGCACATGAGTTTACCAGTATCCATAGGGAAAAGTGACTCCTGCTTTTCCCAGTGGCGTCCTGGGGACCCACCAGTTCAGCCATCAGTGAATCAGGGGCTGGTTTAATTTACATAAGACTAATTAGCAGGAGGGTCTAGTTAGATCACCTGTTTGGATACCATAATACTGGGTTCAGGCTAGATGGGGCCAGGGCACTGGCATCACACATCTCAGAGGGCAGGCTGGGAACTGCACTCAGCAGAATAGAATTAAAAAAGAGTTTTGGAGAGAGGGAATATGGTGCTGGCAGTAGCAGTGGTGCCAGTGATGCTGATGGTGCCCTTACTACCATGTCAAGCTGCTTAGGCAAGGAAGCTGAAGCAGCAAAAGTGCCATTGAGGGTAGGGATAGCAGGTGTTGGGAGGCAGCATCTTCTTTGGGGTGTGGAGTCCAGTGTCAGCAGAGTCCCACAGCTGTGTACCCCCTAATGCCTTCCCTGCTTTCACCCTGCAGGACTCCATGTTCTCCCTGGCCCTGAAATGCCTTATAAGCCTCTCCACCGTCATCCTGCTGGGCCTCATCATTGCCTATCACACACGGGAGGTGCAGGTAGGTTCTGGCATCATCAGTGCCTGGCGAAGGGCTGCTGGGGTGGGCTGTGGGGTTTGCCAACCACCTGAGTGGGACAGTACCTGAGCTCACATCCTGCTCCATCCTGGAGCCTCCTTCCTCTTTGTCAGGGTCTTGGGGGTCAGCAAGGGTTCTTGGGGAGCAGTCAGGCCAGGCACCAAGGGGGTCTTTCTAGGCCCCAGGTGCCTGGCAGATACCCAGCTGGTGGCTGGGGGAGACTGTAGCCAGGAAGGGCTCAGACCAGTCAAAGTGCCAAGAAAAGCCGTGAAATCCTTTCCTAATCAGGGCTGCACACACTCTTCCTCCCTGGGAAGTTAAAGGACTCCCAGTTTGTTCCAGGAAGGCTGTGCTTCCCTGTGCGACCTAGCTTCGGCACAGTGCCAGCCTGTTTTGGGCACGGGAGGAATGAATCACCAGTCAGGAGAAGGAGCATCCTGAAAAGGGATGTCAAAACCCCTGGCCCTGGCCCTGGCCCTGAGTGCACCATGATCCCGCCTTGTCCCTCCTGGGGCTGGGGGACCGAGGGGTTTTGCCATACAGGGGGCTGGCAGCAGCATCCCACTCCCTGCCTGCCTTTGTCCTGGCAGCCCCCATTCCAGCTCAGCCTGCCCACATGGGGACCAAGCCTGGGGGTGAGTTACTCAAGGCAAATATTTGAGACCTCTGGTTCTTGCTGGAATAATATTTACTCTGGGATGACGGTGGTTGGGGTCAGCCGGGCGAGCCGTGCCCCTGGTGCTCGCTGTTTCCTCCGCTTGTTGTTCTTGGCAGTGTGTTTGTGCAAACACAACATCCACCCCGGTGGCACACAGGTCATCCTACCTCTCCTGCCTTGACCAGAGCCCAAGTTCCACTGCTGTCCCTCTGCATATGGGGACTGAACCTCACCATGGTCCCGGCTGCTCTGCCAGGCCAGTTACACTGTCAAGAGAGGGAATAAGATGAATTTGACGTGGTCTGCTCCAAATGAAGTTGTGCTGGCTGCTGGTTGCCCTATGTGTTATAAAGTGTTATAAAGGAACTGCTGATAATCCAACCAAAATGGAATGGGGCTGCCAGAGCTGTAAATCCTCAACTTCTTGTACCTCTCAGCCAAGGTGGGGAACTGGCCTGGCCATGGCACTTGTCAGACTTCCCAGCCTCTGGGAAAAAATGGCTTCAGCCTCTTCCCTCAGGATTCCCTCTTCCTCTCTTGTCCAGAGAAGCTGTGGCTGCCGTGTCACTGGAAGTGTTCAAGGCCAGGTTGAGTGGAGCTTGGAGCAACCTGGTCTAGTGGAAGGTGTCCCTGCCATGAGAGGGGTTGGAATGAGATGAGGTTTAAGGTCCTGTTCAAGTCAAACCAGTCTGTGGTTCTCCCATCCTACTAATTGTGTTAATTAGTCCTTTGGGATATTTGAAGGCCTTCCTGTGCCTCAGTTTCTCTGCTGTCCTCTGCCAGCACCACATTATCGTCACAACATGTGAAGGAGAGCAGTGCTAGCAATGCTACCAGCTCCCGCCAAGGTGTTTTGGGGAGGCAGAGACCCCTTGTCCCTGTACTTGGAGTGCCTGGGGCTGTTCACGCTTTTCATGAAACTTTAGTCCCCATGAGGTGTCTTGGTGGCTTTTCTTGGGGTTTGTTTGTCTGGAGATGGGGTGGCCGACACTCTTATTCCTCCCCCCACTGGAGCCAGTGATGCTGGATGTGTCGGGGAATGCCCCCCGGGTACCACCGAGCCACACTAGGTTTCCATGGAAACACATATTGATGCTTTACAGGTACAGATCAGAGAGGGGCTGGCTCAGGGGAATCCTGCCCAAATCCTCTCTTGCTCCTTCCCTTCCTTGGCTTATGGCAACCCCCCACCATGCAGTCAAAAGGCTCCTGCCTTTTTCCTCTTGCTAATTTGTTTATTTTAACACCCTTTTCCAGGAAGGAATAGGCTGTCAGCTTGCTAAATGCCTGAGGATCTCCCTTGACAGCTTGGAGCATTTTTGTAAACAATTTCTCAAACAAAGCAGCTAAAAGGAGCAGAGTTTGCCTTACAGAAAGGGAGGTGGCTGGGACAGCCACTCCATGAGTCAGTCCCGGTGGCTCCTGCCATCCCCAGGGAGAGCCCCAAGTGCCGTGCCGTGCCAGCACGACGGCTGGCACAGGTGTATGGGGGCCTCTGGCAGGGCAGAAGGGCTGTTCCTGGGCTCAGCGCCAGCTGGGGTCATGCTCCCCACCCACCACTCGTCCGCTGGCTTGGCTGTGTGCAGCCCTGGACCCGTGAGCAAGCTTGCATCATTTTGTGCTTGCAGGGCTGGGGACGTGGACAGTACCACCGGCTGCCACACCCCCCTTGAATCCCTTCCTGGTGGCTTCTTTGCCAAGTGCTGCTTGCAGAGAGGCCTTGAGCACATCCCTGCTGCTGTGGGTGATACTGGTGTCCCCATCACACCAGGGAGAAGCCAATGGCAGCCTCAGGACAGCCCCGCCAATGCAGGACAGGGTGGGTGACTCCTAGGACTCTGATGGCATCCCAGAGAGGCCAGCTGAGCTGCCATCTCCCCAGCTCCTGCAGAGACCCCAACTCCATCACTGATGATGGGAGAGGAGCTGGTGTACCCAGGATGAACCGTCAGTTGCCATGACAACTGGATCCCATCTCTGCCAGCAGCTGGATGCTCTCACTGTGGTGTTCACTCCCCAGAAATTGCCCTGGCACTCAGGGTTTGATGACTGTCAGTGAAATCAGTGCAGCACCAGGAGCAGAGGGGCTAGGGTGGCTCATGCTGGTGCTCTGTGGCACCACAGCTTGCCCATCTCTGGTCTGAGTGAGGGGGACATTCAGGGAGGCGGGCTCCTGCCAGCCAGAGTTTGAGTGAGCTGTCCCTACGCTGTGCCTGGCTGTGTGCTCCAGGCTAGGCACCTTAAAGCTTTTGATGTCCCCTGCAACGTGACTATCCCCGACGCACGCCAGCAGGGCAGCAGAGAGGTTGTTGGTGGCTCATTCCCACGTTTTTCTTCGCCGCCCATCCCCGGCGCTCCTGGATGAGCCACACCCAGCTCCTTTTGGCTCTGGTGTCAGACCCCCCTGCCTGGGGAGGGAGGGATGTCAGTGGGCAAGTGGGGCCACTAGTAATGGCGTGGTTTTGCATCTTGGTAGCTCTTTGTGATCGACAATGGAGCTGATGACTGGCGGATAGCGATGACCTATGAGCGCATCCTTTATATCAGCCTGGAGATGCTGGTTTGTGCCATACACCCCATCCCTGGGGAGTACAAATTTTTCTGGACAGCTCGCTTGGCTTTCTCCTACACACCTTCTCGGGCAGAGGCTGATGTGGACATCATCCTGTCCATCCCCATGTTCCTGCGCCTCTACCTGATTGCTCGGGTGATGCTGCTGCACAGCAAGCTCTTCACTGATGCCTCCTCACGCAGCATTGGGGCACTCAACAAGATTAACTTCAACACCCGCTTCGTCATGAAGACACTCATGACCATCTGCCCTGGGACAGTGCTGCTGGTCTTCAGCATTTCCCTTTGGATCATCGCTGCATGGACAGTCCGTGTGTGTGAGAGGTGAGAGGGGTTTGGGATGCACGGTGCTTTGGGATTCACAGTGGTTCGGAATGAGCAATGGTTTGGGGTGTGTGGCAGTTCAGGATGCTTGGCAGTTCAGAATGCTCAACAGTTCGGAATGCTTGGTGGTTTGGAATGCTCAGCAGTTCAGGACGTGAGCATGACAAGCAGCAGTTTGGGATGTGTGGAGGTTTGGGATGCTCCATGGTTCAAGATGTGCAGTGGTTCAGGAATGCATGATGATGTCCAGTGGTTCTGGATGCTCAGCAGTTTGTGATTCGGGATGCATGGCAGTTTGAGATGCTCAATGGAGATGTGATGTCCCAACACCCTAAAGGAGGGATACAGGGCTCTGGGGTCTCAGCATCTGAGCCCTGTTGTTACCAGATGATAAATTGTCTACACAGACAGGAAGCAGAGCTGGGTCAGCCCTGTCCTCACAGTGCAGTACCTGGGCCAGGCAGGGTCCTTGTGCAAGGGAACAGTGTGTGCTGCTAGAAGCCCCAGAAGCATGGGTGGGGGGCATGGAGAATGGTGGGAGCTGGGGGGCTGTGTATGGAGAGGCCAGAGGTGCTGATGGTAAGTGACAGGGCCTGGCTCAGGCTCTAGCATCACTGCAACTGACTGCCATGACAACACTGTGGTGACAAACCCACAGCCTGATGGCATCGTGCCAGCATCAGCGTGCTCAGCACCGGGGTTGCTGTGGCGACCGGCCTGGCGGATATCACTGCACCTCCATCCCTCAGGGACCTGCCACCACTCTTTGTCTGCTGAGGGAACCAGGGGGCTGCACTGGTGGCATCCCAGGGCTGTGCCAGAAGGTTTTCTCCACAGCCACAGTGCAAGGTGCCAGCAGCACCTGGGGCAGGGAGGGCAGGTCCTCCACAAGCTGTCCTGTTGTGGCAGCTTTGTGTCATCCTTGGAACTAAGGTGCGAGGGATCACACCAACTGGCACCCCAGGGTTACCTGGGACACCCAGATTGCTTCTCGATTGCTTGCAAAGTGAGAGGAAGGCCACCCCTCCTCTTCCCTAAGGTGGGACCTGTTGCTCTGGTCATGCTGCAGAGGGGCATTAGGGCAGCTGTAAGTGCTGCAGCAGTGGTATGGGATGGCACACTGAGATTTTATGAGCTTTTACTGGCTGTGTTTGCCTTCCTGCCTCCCTTAATGATGCTCTCCTTATGAGCTGGATCCTCAGGCACTGCCTAATTGTGTTTGAGAAATTGTGGTTTATGCCTCCAAAACAGGGAGCAGGCAGACAGGCACCCAGGACACACACAGGAGGGTAATCCCACACCTGGTGAGGCTTAAGATGGAAAATGCAATAAAGAACTATTAGAAACAAAAAACCCCAGAAATTATGCAGACAAGGCACTGCAGATCATCGACACCACAGTTGTCATCATCTGCCTCTATGTACAGAGTGGCAGAAGCGAGCCCAGGTGGGCTAGAGATGCGTCAGTCCTGGGGGATGCAGGACTGGGGGAATACAGAACACCTGGGACATGCTCCATGTGTGAGGGATGCAATATCTCTTGTGCATACACCAGCCGTGGGGGTCACCCAGCTCCCACAAGGGCTACCCAGAATGTGTCCCCCTGGCCACACCGATGTCAGTGGCACTGGAAATCAATTTGCTGTGGTTTGCAGGACCATTCCCAATCAGCACCCACTGGGGCCAGGCAGCTTAGAGGTGGTTGTGCCTCTCCAAGACGTGGTCCTCGGGGTGGGGTGGCACGGCCGTGGCACGTCTCCTCGGCACTGTGGTCTCCAGTGTCTGTGGGCGCAGCATCCTCCCGCGGGGCCGCAGCTCTCCGGAGGCAGAGAGTCGCTTAGCAACCTCGCCTGCTCTCCCGGCCACCGCCGCCCGCGGTGCCTGCGGTGCCGCCACCGCTGCCGGGCCCGCCCGCCGGCGGCGCGCACGTGTGCCCGCACGTGTGCCCGTTCGTGTGCCCGTTCGTGCGGCCAGCCCGGAGCACCAGCCGGGCCTGCTCAGAGCCGTGGGGTCGGGTCAGCCGAGACGGTGCTGCCACAGTGGCGTGGCACGGCAATAGGGTGATGCTCACAGCTGCCACAGTGGTGAGGGTGGCCATGGACTTAATGGGGGCAGGCAGACAAGGGGACGACAGAAAGTTGTGCTGACTGATTGCAACAACCCTTGGCATAAGCAGGTGGCCCCTCTTCCTGCCCACACCAGCTGTGGCACATGCCAGCCCCTCTGGTTCATCAATTCTTGCTCAAAGTGCTGCACAGAAGAGAAAATGTCCCTCTGTCCAGTAGACCTGTAACTTCCTTGTCCAGCGTGATGCTCTCAGGGTTGTCCCCTCAGGACATTCCATCCCGTGGGATGAGGTGGGTTCAGCTATCCTCAGGAGAATACACGGGCCAGGATAAGTGTGCATGCCTCACTGCTGGTGCTGGAATTTTGGGGAGCTGCACTGTGCTTGGGGGCTCTAGCTCCCCTGGCCAACCCTGCCCAGAATGAGTCTCACCATGGCTGAGGGTGGTTACTCCTGCACCGGGATCTCATTTGAGTCTCCAGTCGAGGGAAAAACATTTCAGAAGAGGAGAAAACCCAACTGCTCTGCGAGTGATGATCTTGGAGTTGAGATTGCCAAAAGCTCCATCTGTTTTCCCTCTCTGGATTCTGTGAAGAGGCTGGGAGAAGCCTGCCGGGGAGGCAGGAGAACAACCATCCTGTTCATAGTGGGGTAAAAGCACTGCCTGCCCCTGCCAACTTTGAGCTGAGTCCCACTGCAGCCTGGGCCAGGCCCTGCTCCGCTGCCAGGAGTCAGCACTGCATCCCTCAGGAAACCTGCATGGCTTGGCTGTGCTTGCGCCAGCCCTGGGGAGCTGGAGGCAGCTGGGGCCCCTGGTTGCATGTTTGCTGGAGGAGCCACAGCCAATGTCTGAGACAGCCAGAGTGGTCATTGACCTCACATCTCAGCAGGGACCTGGAAAATTTGCAGCATTCCCAAAGCTGCAGCCACTCCACATGTGCTGTGTCTTGAGTGTGTGAGCTGTTCCCCTGTTCCTGAAAGCCAAGCACACGCCAGAGGCTCGATAGGATCCATCCCTAGAAGTTCTGCTGGGACTGCTGACAGCCCTGTCTTTTGGGATGGCACAGCCCAGGCTGCAGCACCAGCAGGATACACGCGAGGATGCCCACGGTTGGCTGCTGTGGTCAGGGGCTTTGCAGAGCCACAGCTCTTTCTCCCATCAGCCAAGTTCTCGCTGCAGCACCACAGGACACTGGGGACACTCAACAGGACTGGGATGTGGTGACAGGTCTGACTGAAAGCAGATACCCTTTCCACTGAGTTTTTGCTCTCATTTTGTCCATGTGGATTTTCCAGTGCCAGAAATTGCGTAACCACTGCTACTATGTATATTGTTAATCCTGTACCCCAGCACAGCCCCTGCCAGGGGAGCCACTGTGCCCAGGTACCCCTGTTTCTGCCGCACCCATCCCTGTCCCCTGCTGTGACACTGATGTCCGTGTCTCCTTGGCAGGTACCATGACCAGCAGGATGTAACCAGCAACTTCCTGGGTGCCATGTGGCTCATCTCCATCACCTTCCTCTCCATCGGCTATGGTGACATGGTCCCACACACCTATTGTGGGAAGGGAGTCTGCTTGCTCACTGGCATCATGGTAAGAACCATGCCAAGCTGGTTGTCCACTCTGTGGGCTCTGCCTGTCTCCATTGCAGAGGCGGGGCCACTGGATTTTACAGGTACTCGTGTGCCAGCTGTTTTGTCCATGTACAAGGCCTGATGGCTTCAGGTCTGAGGTCTCATAGCCTGGAAGTTGATAGAGTCGTCTCGGCTGATGAATTTCAGGTGGATTTGGACCCACATTCAGTAAGGTAGATGGCCCTTGGTGGAGTCAGTGATGTCACCAGGGAGCAGAAGGGCACCTGAGCATCCCTTGGCCATTCTGGTCCACACCATCTGGCTCCCATTGCTCATCTGCCATGGCTTCCTTTCCTTCTGGCCAAAAGGTCACCATTCTCCAGGGCCTCCAGCGTACCTGCCCCAAGGCACTCATGAGATCTCCTGGCTTGTGGGTCTTTCCAGCCCGGGCTGCTGAAGGAGCAGCTGGGGGCCCTGAGGTCACGGCTCCTCCACAGATCCACCCCAGCCATCAGCACCCTAGCTCTGCCCACCTCAGCTCCAGGCCCTGGGAATGGAGCCATCCCTTCTCCCAGCTAGGGCAGCCCAAGCTGACACCTCATGACCACCATCAGTTGTGGAGGCTCCACCAACGGGTATTATTTCTATATTATCTGTAAGTCTTTGATCAGTCTTGGATGAGGTCAGACGCAGCAAGGCTGGTATTGCTGGTGGGAGCCAAACAAGGGAGAAAATCCCTATGGATGGGAGTTATGCAGCACTTGCCAGCAGAGGAGAAGCTGCTGGCTCAGCCAAGGGGATTCTGGTGCTGCAGGCTCCCAAAGCTCTTCCCCAGCCAGTGGTTACTTTGAAGTGAGACACCATCTGGCAAAGTGTCCCCCCAGACCCAGCACAGCCCCCCGCACCCCTGGGAAGGGAGACATTCATGTCCACTGGGGTCGGAGGTTTTGCTGGGCTTCCCCAGTCACAGCACCAGGGGTAGTCACCCTGCCAGGAAGAGAGAGGTGGTGGGAGTTGAGAGTGTGCAGCAGGACCTTTGAGGATGCTGAAGGATTCAGCTCAGGGTATCAGGTTAATTAATGACTCTTTATTAAATTAAGGAGAGCATGCCGGCTAACAGCGCTCTGCCAGAGCACTGGGGGAAGCGACTCAGCTGGTAGGAGCAGCAGCAGGCAGAACTCAGGAGCACAGCAGGGAGGCTCTGGAAAGAGCACCTTGGCACAAATGCGCACCAGAGGTGATGGCTGCCACACAGATCTGGTCCCAGCTGCCGGGATAAGTGAGTTCCCAGCTGGTGCACTTGGGATACATGGCAATTTGAAGGGTCCTGATATGGGGCCTCTTCTCTGCTCTCACCCACATTGCCTGGTGCTTCCCCACTGCTCTCCCACCCCAGACCTCTCTTGGGAGTGGAGGGCTCCCTATCCCACAAGGCACTGGCATAGGGCAGATTTCTGGCCCACAGAGGCACAGGCTCACCACTGACCAGTGCTGACCTTGTTAACAGCCCTGGCCTCTCCCATTAGTTACGCAGCCTATCATCAGCCCCTCAAGGACACCCAGGCTCTGTAATATCTTCTTCTTAGAATAATGGGGAGAACACGTAGCTTTAGTTAATTAGTGGATTGCAAGGATGAGGGTGGGAGTGCTGGTGTTACAAGAGGGTGACAAACTGTTTCCACAACCGATGTCCCTGCACAGGGTGCTGGATGTACAGCACTGGTGGTGGCTGTGGTGGCCAGGAAGCTGGAGCTCACCAAAGCTGAGAAGCACGTCCACAACTTCATGATGGACACACAACTGACAAAGCGGGTAAGGTGCCATGGGGGACAGCAGGAGTGGGGGCCATGTTGTGTGCCAGGAGCTGGGGATTTGGACTACCATGGCAGGGGCAAGGTTTAAGCACCTCTGGACCCTGTGGGTACCACAGTGGAAGAAAGTGTCAGCATCTCTGAGTGAGGGTACAACAGGAGAGGAAGGTGTTGGCATCTTTGGATGTGGGTCCTGCAGGTACCACTGCTGAGAACATTGTCCAAGTGCTGTGGATGCAGCACAGGCAAAAGCATTACGCTGAGACAAAGAGCATCAGCTCTGTTCCAGGGATTTAGGTGACATTCCCTCTGGGAGCATACTCCCTCCTCTTCCAGAGCATGATCTCTCTTCTTTTGGTGTCAGGAAGACAACTAGATTTCGGTGATTCAGTGCCCACCACAGATAAGAACCACACTTTGAGGCTCCCCTGAGGAGGGACCCAGAGCCTGCAGTGGGGTATCCATGGGGTCACTGTCATACAGGGTCTGGTGTCACATCCCTGGTAGCATGCAGGAGCTGCAGGAAGTCTCTGGTCTCGGCAGCCTTGTCATGGCAAAGCATTGGCAAACCAACAGTGGCGTGTCATATAATGGGCTCTGCACACTAGAATATGTTTTAGAGGGGATGGTGGCAAAATGAGCGTCAGTGCAGCCCTTAGAAAGGAAACCAGTGGTGGGATACAAGCAGGGTACCCACTTCACCCCAGAGAGCAGAGTCCCAGACAGAGCCCTGACACCACAGGAATAGTCAGGACCTTGGTGTGAGCAGGCTGGGAAAGCAAAACAGCTGGTCAGCCCTGCTCCACTGGCCATTGACATGGATCTGCAGGCTCCATGCCAGGCAGACAGCAGCCAATTCCTCCTGGAAGGAGCAGCAGAGCTGCAGTTTAGCTGGGGAGTCTGCAGAAGTCACATCCCAGTGCCGGCAGCACAACTGGGACCTGCCAAGAGTGGCAGATGGGTGCAGGAATCAAGAAAAACTTGGGGATTTTTTTTCTTGAGACTTTTTGTGTAGGCAAAGAGCCAGGTGCTGAAGCATGAGTAGGACAGGGATGTGGGTGCACCAGAGACCAATAGCTTTGCCTTCTCTTACTCCTGCTTGAACTGTCCGTCATCCCTTGCAACAGTTGAGAGACCACGCGGGTGCAAAACCGAGCGCCTCACTCCAGCTGGGGCAGGTCAAGTGCTCTTGCAACATTGGTTCATGGCAGAGCCAGACCAGTGTCTCTGTGAAATCTCACATGGCTGGTGACCTGCAGCAACTCATCCTTTTCAGATCAAGAATGCAGCAGCCAACGTCCTGCGGGAAACGTGGCTTATCTACAAGCACACCAAGCTGCTGAAGAAGATCGACCACGCTAAAGTCAGGAAGCACCAGAGGAAGTTCCTACAAGCCATCCACCAGTAAGAGGCTGTGCAGTGGGCTGGGGGCAGACTGAGCTCCAGATAAACCAGGATCCTGTCCCTGGCAGGGGCGTGGGGACAGTTTTCCATTGCCCGGGATGCAGGCAGGTCGCCAGATGCAGTTTGGAACAGGGGAGGGAGTACAGCCACGTGCTCTTTCCTTCTCCCCAGGTTACGGAGTGTGAAGATGGAGCAGAGGAAGCTGAGTGACCAAGCCAACACCCTTGTCGACCTCTCGAAGGCAAGTCCCATGGGGACCCTGTGGCTTGGCCAGACTATCTGAGTGTTTTTCTTCAGTCGGAAAAACTAAAGCAGACCTGGCTGACCGCAAAATGCTCCGACTCAGTAAATGTCAGCAAGGAATAGCTGCTATGGGATGGCTGCCCTTGCAAAGCAGGAGGAGAAATACATACATGAGCAAGCGGTTCCCTGCAACCCTTTTTGCAGAGGATACCACTGCTCAACAGCACAGGGCCAGTGGAGTTTCCTTGCTTTGATGGCCAGGGATGAGCCAAACTGCAGTCACAGAACCCTTGGAGAACCTGGGGTGGGCTGAGATGGGGCAGCTCTCAGGGCAGAAAGGGGCAAAGGAATGAGCTCTGCCAGCAGCAGCAGCACTAACCCCTCCAGCCATGGTACTAACCCCGCCGCTGTCCCCTGTGTCCCCTCCCCAGATGCAGAACGTGATGTACGACCTCATCACTGAGCTAAATGACCGCAGTGAGGACCTGGAAAAGCAGATCAGTGGCCTGGAATCCAAGCTGGAGCAGCTCAGTGCCAGCTTCAACTCCCTGCCCCTGCTGATGGCCGACATGCTGCGCCAGCAGCAGCAGCGCCTGCTCGCCGCTGTCCTGGAGGTCCGGGGGGTTGGTGTGCCGGTGGGCACCCCCCAAACACCTCTCTCTGACAGCCCCATTGGGGTCAGCTCCACCTCCTTCCCCACCCCTTACACGAGCTCAAGCAGCTGCTAAAATGCAGCCCCTCAGCCCCACCGTGGACAGGGGAAGCATTTCCACACAGATCATGAGGTCTCTGTGAACTTTCTTCTGGTCCTTGAACCACTGCAGGACCCTTCAGCTGAAGCCAGTGGGACCAGCAGTGCCGAGCAACGCTCGGAGCTTTGCCAACGCCTTGGTATCGGGAATTGCATCCCCATTCAGGTGCCTCTACACGTGGTGAAGGAAGGGGACAGAAGGTGATGCCTCGGGCCAGCCTGTGCCGCGGCGTCCAGTGGCAGATGGAAAACCCACGCTCAATCTCAGGTCTTCACATTTGAAAACGAAACAAAACAAAACACCAAGTCAGAAGCACTGAAGCAACGGAGACACCGGAGGGAGAGTTTTTCTCCCTGGGGCACTCCCCTCGCCCCCTGCCCCTCTCATCATTGCCAAACCTCGCCAGGCAGATGCCTATGGGGGGGGTTCCTTATGCAGGCTCTGGCTGACTCTGCCTATGCTCCATCCCGTCTCCTTGCCAGGACCCAAAGGACAGCCCTCTTACATTGATGGCTGGGTGACAATGTCTGGCTGTAACCTCCTGGGGAATTCTCTGGAGCTGTGAGTGTTTTCTGCCCAGGGAAGAACAATGGACAATTCTTCTTTCTGGTCCTTAGTGTCATATCCTGCCTGGAGACACACGCCAGAGCCAGGAAAGCAGTGCCTACAGCGTGCAGGGCCACGCAGGGCTGCCCCAGCTAATGTGTTGGTGGCCAGTGATGGGGCTGGCAGGCCAGCCCGGGCACTGGGGGGTCTCCAGGTGTTCACATCACTGCCTGCTGGGAGCCTCTCAGCATTTTACAAAGCCAGTGGGCTCTTGGCAGCAGTCTTAGAAGTGCTGGATGAAACGCCCGATCAGCTCCAACCATCTCCACTTGTGTTGGGAACATCTGTGCTTGAGCCCAGTTGGCAGTGCCGAATCCACCAGGATCAAGCAGGAGCTCACTGGCAAGTGATGTGGTAGCAGGGGCAGGTGCTTCATCTGTTTAAAACAAAGCCCATCACCTTCATGGCACTTCTGCTGGGTTTGGTGGAGGGCAGCAGCACTCTCTGGCACCCTCTCAGCAATGGCACTGCTGCCCATGCCTGCCAAACTGCAGCATCTCAGACTCCATTATAGTTTTTGCTGGTGTTCAGCTTCCTGAGGTACCCTTGGTATCACTTGGCTGCTTCTGGAACCAGCCACTTTCTGTTTTGCTTTTACCATTTCTCCCGTTTTCCTCCTCAGTTCTTCCCCAGTGTCGTGTTCTGGCTTTCCTTGATCCTTTCATGGAGCCATGCCAGGCTCTGACTTTGGGGTTGGTTTTTGCTGCTTTCCATGAAAACTCAGCAGAGAATATTTATATATTTTTAAACAGATGAAGTAACTATGTAATTACTCTGCAATATTCATTACACCTCACCCAGCAGTGTCAGTAATTGTAATCAGTCACTGTGTTACTCCGGGTATACTTAGCCTGTAATGTTCTCCTTTGTAACGTTTTCCCTTCCATAAATAATGCTGGATTTTGTGCGCACGTAGGGGCAGAGACACACCATCCTCCTGCACCACCACCCCTACACCTCCAATGCCGAAGAACTTCTTTGCTGCCAGTGGTGTAAGTTGGTTTCACACCTCCTTGTGCCCTGCAGTTAAAGTTGCATAGAAAATAAGCAGTAGTTAGTGAGGAGTGCTGCCCCCACGCTGGCCCTAGGAGGAGGAGGAGGAGGAGGAAGAAGGCTGTAAGGCAACAGCAGCGGTACTGCAAAATGAGCTGCCTGTGCTGCAGAGGTGTTGGTAGCAGGGGACCAAACACGGTCGTCCCTCTTGCCTTCAAGTAGGCATGTGCCCATTGCTACTGGTGCTTGGCCAGTGGGAGATACGTGGCTTCTGGCAATGAGCTGCTCTTCCAAGCTCTTGTAATTAGTATAATTGACAGCCCATGGATGGCTGGGAATTCACTGCTGCCTTGGCAGCCCCCCAAGATCTATTCTTAGCCCAGCTGCTGCTCCCCATATGTCTATGGGTACCTCCCTGTCTATCTTGCCCAGCAGAAGCTTCTGCTCATCTCGGTCAGGAGGTTCCCAGCATAGCAATGGAGAAAACATTAGAAATTCTGAGAAAGAGCCTGAAATGCAGCATTTTCCCTGGCCTGCAGGCAGCTAGTGGAGAAAAATGCTTTCTAGGCCTCAGATAGGAGCAAACTGCCCATGGAATTGGGCTGTGCATAGGGGAAGGTGCGAAGACATGTCCTCAGGCATCAGAGAGCCAGAAGAATTGATCCTCAAAGTATTGATCCTCAAAGATCAATATTGCCAGCAGGAACCCAGGAACCTCCCTACAGGCTCAAGATCAAGTCTGGGAAATCCAACCAAGCAAGAAAAGAGCAGGTGCTGTCAGCTCCCAGGCCCCAAGGCTGGAGGTGGCAAGGACCATGGTGAGAGTGTTGGGATTGCAACTGGAGCAAGAGACCCTTGTTCTGGGGCAGAGCAGCTGCTGCTGCAGTGGGATTTCGACAGGGCTGGGGCACTGGATCCCTGCGCACCCCACAGCCTCCCTCTCCTGGCCTCACCTCAGCACAACCTGCACTGCAACCCTTCTGCCTGCGACCTGGCAGCCCAGGGTCTGCACCCTGTGCCCTGCACCTTGCACCCTGCATCCCAGGCACCCCCACACCCTTATCCAACCCCCTGCACCCCCCATTCCACACCCCTGAATCCCCATCCCAATCCCCAGAGCCCTCAACCCACCCCTGAATCCCCATCCCAATCCCCAGAGCCCCCATCCCACCCCTCGTAGCCCATGCAACCC
>VZRO01000589.1:606112-617886 GCA_013397915.1 Daphoenositta chrysoptera | reverse complement strand
AACCCACAGCACCCACCCCACACCCCACCCCACTGCACCCCTGTATTTCACCCACAGCCCTGCCAGTTCAGCACTGGTGCCAGCAGCCCTGATTCATTACCCTGGGCACTGGACTCCACCCTGGCCAGCACCGACACTAAACCCCCTTCAGCCCCACCCTGGGACCGCAGAACCGCCCCGAGGCCACGGCGAGGGCAGGCGTGGTGGGGAGCCCCCAGCACAGTCCAGCCCGACGTGCCCCCCCAGAGCTGCTGCCCTGCTCCCTGATGGCAGCTCCTGGTCACCAGCAGCCTTGGCTGGCACGGCTCCAGTGAACGGCTCCAGTAAATGCTCCCCAGCCGGTCCTATCCACACACCTGAGATCATCACTTTGGATACCCCAAGGGACAGGGAGAAGAGCTGAGATCAGCGACCAAGGTGGAGGAACAGCACAAGAGGAAAATTGCAAAGAGATGCCGACCTGCTGCAGCTGGGAAGCATCTGACCGCACACTCCGATGGGGCCAATCCCCCATGTCCCTCCAGGACCCACCTAACCCAGCCAGTCCCATTTTTGGCAGTCTGGGGGGCTTTTTTTTGCTCCATGACTCTCCTTCCTGTGCTGCCTGCAAGGAACTATCCTAGAAATACTAGAAAAATTCCACAATCTCTCTGCAAACTCATGGATGTTTCTGTCCAGACTTAAGGAGCTTTGACCTGGGTTTGCATCTTGCCTCTGTACTGCTCGCTTCTTTTTTAATGATAGGGGAAAGCATCATAGTTTATTTTAAATATGAAATATATTGCTATATTATGATGGTTATGGTAACTTTCAATTATGGTTTTGTACCCAACACAGTTGTTAGCAGGCAGCAACACCAGGCTGCTGCCAAAAATGTCTGTTTCTGAGTACAGCTATCACTGCCAGTGAGGATGGGGGACAGGGAGGCAGGGAGAGGTGCAGAACCTGAGTCATTACCCTTTATCCCCCTGGTATTCATTCCCATTACTTGGAAGCTGACCTCTGGCAGGTCCGGATCCGTGTGTAGCCCAATGGCACCAGAGCTTTGCTTCTCCCTAGGGAAAGGTCAGGCTCCCCTTTTTACCCAGGTTCTGGAAAGCCATTCCCCACAGGTTGTCTCCTCCAGCTGAAGGAGGGACTCCACTCCCTGGGCACAAGCTGTGCAAGAGTCAAACTTCCCCTTTTCCTCCAGGACAGAGGCTCTTGAGGAAGCAGTGGTGTGGAGCACATTTTCATAGAATTATGAAATCGTTAAGGTTGGAAAAGTCCTCTAAGAACATCAAGTCCAACTGTTAACCCAGCACCACCAAGCCCACCACTAACCCATGTGCCCAAGTGCCACACACACACACACATCTTCTAAATTCCTCCAGGGATGGGGACTCCACTACCTGTACCAGAGCCTGACCACAGTTACATGCAAGAAATTTTCCAAATATCCAACCTAAACCTCCTCTGGCACAACTTTTAGGCATTTCTCTTGTCCTTTCACGTGTTCCCTGGGAGAAGAGACTGGGGCATGTCCAGTTCATATATCACACCCTGCACTGGGGAGCTGCAGCTTTTGCTCAACTGCAGGGTATGATGGCATAGGAGGACAAAACCCTGAGCATGAAAGAGAAATGAGACAAGTTTGCAGGGACTGCTTTGTCTCAGCCTTCCAGCTGGGAACAGGCTGCCCAGAGTTGTGTCTGCCCCATCCCTGGAAGTGTCCAAGGCCAGGTTGGATGGGGCTTGGAGCAACCTGGAGCAATTTTGTGATTCTGTGGACTCCTTGAGCCTCAGAGAGCATCACTTCCTTACCTCCAAACCCTGAGCTGCTGGACCTGATCCCTACTGGATCATAAGTCTTAAACTGCTCTTTGGCAGCCACACTTCGTCGTGGCTGGTCTTCACACACAGAGCATGACACGTCCAGGAATGAGCAGCACCTAAGGGACCAATTCCTGCTGCTTTTGTCCAGAGAAAGTCTAAAAGTCCCTACACTGGCCCTTCCTGATCAGAGCTGCAGTCACTGCCACACTGTCACTGTTACTACTGTCAGAGCTGTGCTGGTGGAAGGTCTCCCCTTCCAGGACAGTCAAACCCAACACAGCCCTAGCAGCAATGAGCTGCCATGAGTTCTGGTGGCTCCTTGCTGGACCCCAGACCTGAAATCTCCCTGCAAAAACCAGCTCTGATGGAGGAAAGAGGCTGGTTCTTCTGAGAGGCCAGGGCTGAGGCTCTTCTACTGCCAGCCAGGTCTGAGGCTGCCAGGGGATTCCTGGTCCTCTGCACCACTCTCCCTTGGGTTTCTCCTGCCCAGCATCTCCCAGCCAGCTCAGGGCCCTGTGCCATGGCCACCAGGTATGTTTGGTGGGGGGCAGTGGCGGTGATTGCCCAGCAGTTTGGGAGGGGAAGATTCTACTGCCAGGCTCTATACTGGTCTGAGCTTCTTCTCACCTGACTCCAAGCTCCCTCCCAAAACGTATCTAAAGGGTTCTAGGTTGTAGAGAGGGGCTTTTGCAGGAGAGAAAAAGCTTCTCCATGGCATTAGTTATTTCCCTATGGGATGAGCCACCTCAGAGCCCCATGAGACACCAGACAGGGCTCCAGAACAGCCTGCCCAGTGGGTGCTCTTGGCTCGGGGCCCTGGTGCTCTGTGTGCTGCAAGCTGTGCACCCAGCTCTGCTCCTTCTTCTGCCCAAAGTGTTCTTCCCCCCACTGGGGTCTTGGCACTGCCGATGCACCTGCCAGTGGTGTGGTCAGGATCCAGCCCCAGGCTTACATTCCTCCTTCAGGGCCAGTCTCTCAGCTGGGGGACAAGAGTGGGGACTGGCCTATATGATAACAGCCCGTCCCCACAGCATTGCCATAAACCCGAGCTGTACCCAGAAACAGGCATGTTTTAAACTATGGCTTTAACCTGTTCACTGTAAAAAGTGCCTTGGACTTTAATCTGAAGAGGTCAGTATCTAGAAGTATTTACCTGTGCGGGTGTGTAAGGATGCAGCTCTCTGTGCAGAGTTACACACACAAATATATGATCTATACGTACAGCTATCAGTGCCTCAGACCCTCTGTTCCGCAAGCCGTGAGACCTTTTTTCTTTCTGCCACTGTGGCCAACAGTGGAGCAATGCTGGAGGCATTCCTGACACAGGGACCCCTTGCTGAAGTCAAACTGTGCTACGAGGGTTGTGCTGGGTCCAGTGATTCCCCTCAACGGTGCTGAGCTGTCCTGCTCATCCTCAGGAAGCAGATTTGTGCTTCTCAGGGTCCATCTGCGTAGTTTGGGAAGACCCCAGTGAAGGGAATACATCCCTGTTCCCTTGTGCAGAGGGAAGCTGAGGCTAGGGTCACATCTCTGGACCCCCCACGCCAGGAGCTGCTGGGCACTTTGTAAAACCAGGGGGAACCCCCAGATGCCTTGTTTTATGGGAGCAGTGAGGGGTTTTCCAGACCTGCTCCCAAAAAAGGGTTTTTGGTTCCCATGTTCTTGGGCTGTGTCTCAAGGCATGTAGGATGTTGATGGCATGGCAGATACTCTTTCCTCTGGCTCTGCACTGAGGCTCCCCATGCTCACCCAACTCTGCTCAAACATCAGAGCTGGGCCCTCCAGTTCATCCCTCACCTCTAAAGGAACAAGGATAAAAGTTGTCTGGGGTGCAAAGGGCACATAAATTACTTTCCCTGAGTGAATGCATTGGTTAAGGGGAAGCTGGATCCTTTCCCAATGAGCACCACTCTGAGCCTTGCTCAGAGCCTGGCAACGGGGCACTGCTGGCTTCTGCTCACTTGGAAGATGGCAGGCTGAGGGACTAGTGCCCCAAATTCCATCCCCATATGTGGGCTAGGAGCATGCCAACAGGAACAACTCCCATAGCTAAACATGGCGATGGGTGTTGTGGAGCCAGCAGAGAAGGAGGAGGAGGAAGGTGATGTGCAGTAGTTGAATTGTGATGAATCAATAGATTGGGCTTTTTTCGTTTTGAGCTAATACCTCTAAACCCTAAAAATACCTCCAGCAGTCCGGGGGACTCTCTGATAGGTGATTAAACCCTTGGAGCTTCATTTCCAGTATTAATGGCTTAGTGCAGCAGAGGTCTACTGGACAAAGGCAGCTGTAATTCTGATACTGCCCATGAAGGCAAGGCAAAATGTGTTCAATCTTTATGTGCAGCATGAAATCTGTTTTTATTAATGGCTCAGGATTAAAGCTTCTCCAAAGAGAAAGGTAATAATGACCATAGCATGGATCTCCACCTCCCCGCACATGCCCTTCGCTTTCCCAGTCCCAGGAGTGAGAAGAAGGAGGAGGATGCCGTTGGTGTGAAGGTCTGGACATCTTTACCCAGCCCCGTGCAATGTACCTGCAGCAGCGCTGGAATGTGCAGTGACAGGAGGGGAAGTGCACTTCTGAGGAAAAGAGGGGGGAAAAGGGGGAAAAAAATAGCTATTGTTTTGCTAAACAGTTTCTTACAGGCATAACTTTTTATAAACAGTGGGGAACTACTGGCCTTCCACAAGGCAGAGGAAAACCCCAAGCAAACAACTCCACAGGGCACAGGTTTGAATCAGCATCTGCCTGCTGGGAGTGAGCAGGACGTGGGAGGCAGCTCCTGAGGGGAGGGAGGGGGAGGCAAGGAACAGGGGCTTTGCATCAGGCAGACAACTGCTTTGGTGCTGAGCTACGGCCTCTACATGCTGACATTTCCCCAGTCAGGAGCTGGGAGTCTCACTCCCTGCAGAGAAGCTTTTCCTTACAAGGGGGTGTGGTGGGTGGTGAGTGAGGAGGAGATGTGAATTCCAGCTGGGCAACCCAGATCAGGTCTCCCAGCTCTCGAACCCAGGAAGAAAAACGTTCAGGAAACCCTCTCCTGCACTTTCTGCAGAGATTAAATGAGATGGGGACCTGTCCTGTAGCTATTTCCATCTTGGATGTGCTCCTTTTCCAAGGTAAAATTAAGGCTGCTCCGATGCTAATTCATCTACCCAGCCTTGGGATTCCTGGCACCAAGGGGCTCATTAATTACTGTTAATTGTCAGTGCAGCGGTGTGAGGTCTGCAGGCCAGACCGCGCCCTCCAAGCAGGGTGGGTAACACCTGCCAAACAGCTTGGCACCGTGAAAACAGCTCCTGAGCCCTCACAAGCCCAGAGGAATGCTCCAGCTCTTGCTACAGGCCATTCCAATGGGATTAGTTACCCGCTGGAGCCTGTGACAGTGCCACTTTTGCAAGGTCCCCTGCTGAGACCAGGGCTGGGGCTGCATGCAAGGCCTGGCAGGATGCTTTTTACCTTCTGAGCTTCCTGCTCAGCCACAGTATTTGCATATCAGCTTCCTCTTCTCTCTCTGTAATTCCTGGGAGCACCCACAAAGGATGGAGCTGCCTGGTGAGAGGTCAGGCTAGTTTTATTACTATTTGTGTCTCTTTACATGTTAAACAGATGGAAGAAGTCATCTTGGTTTCCCAGAGACTGCTGGCCTGGTGCTTGCACCATGAGAAAGGTTTTTCAGTAGGGACTGGCTGGAAAATGACACTTTGCTACTTAAATGATTATTTTGGGGTTTCCTGCTGGGGAGCAGTCACTGTGTTGGAACAACAGCAGCCATCACAAGCTGGTTGGTGGTGGGGACTTTCCTACAAAACCCGCAGACAAGTTGCCACTTCATCCATGATGATATTTCAGTAGAACTAGCAGCCCAGGGCCAGAAGTGGGGTCCAACTCCTGGGCCTGCTGGGGAGACGCTGTGAGGGGACAGGAGAGCCCCCACAGCCACCCTGCACCAGGGGAAGCCCTTGCACATGTCACAAGGACCAAAGAATTAAAACCATAAGGTGACATTGCCAAAAGCACTTGAGATATGACCAGGTGCTGCAGGGTATGAGGTTTGACATTGCCAACTAACCTGTACCAGCCAGTGCAGAACCTGGTTTAATGGAATCACACACTGGTTTGATCTGGGAGGGACCTTAAAGCTCATCTTATTCCACTTCCCTGCCATGGGCAGGGACACCTTCCACTATCCCAGGTTGCTCCAAGCCCCATCCAACCTGGCCCTGAACACTTCCAGGGAGGGGGCACCCACAGCTTCTCTGGGCACCCTGTGCCAGGGCCTCCCCACCCTCTCGGGGAAGAATTCCCTCCCAGTATCCCATCTATCCCTGCCCTCTGGCAGTAGGAAGCCATTCCCCCTTGTCCTGTACCTCCAGACCTTTGACCAAATTCCCTTTCCAATTCTCCTAGAGCTCCTTTAGGCACTGAAGGGGGCTCTAAGGTCTCCTTGGAATCTTCTCCAGGCTGAACTCCTAGCCCGTCTCCAGTGCAGAGGTGCTCCAGCCATAGAAGCATCTTTGTGGCTTCCTCTGGAATCTCTCCAGCAGCTCCATGTCCTTATGTTGGGGCCCCAGAGCTAGACACAGCCCTGCGGGTGGGGTGTCTCTGACCCAAGCAAGGGTTTGGACATCCAGTCAAAACTTAAGAGGCAAAAAGCCATTTCACTGCAAATGAAGTTGAGCTCTTTCCCATTTTAAAAATAACTGGATTTGTGGGAGAAGCGGTGAGCAGTTCCCAAGTGAGGTCAGGCACAGGCACAGAAATCCCTGTGAAGTCTCAGCTACTCCAGTTAATCCCAGCCAAGCCCGTTGCTGCAGCTCAGTGTGCAACAGACAGTGACATGGTTGGCTCTCCTTCATCCTGCTCTTGCTGCCTTGAAGAAAGTTGTAGGTGCTGGAGTTTGCCCTGATTCCCAGGTGTGGAAGAGGCAGTGTCAGCTTCACATGGTTCCCTGAGGTTCCTCTCCTCCCTCCATGCCAAGCTGTGCTGGTCCACGGCCAGGGAAGATGCTGCTTTTTCCAAAGCTGGCACTGAATGCTGGTTGAGTGCAACAGGTTTTGTTCTAATTAAAGAGGAATCAATTAAGCTGCAAGATATTCAGCCACCTGGTGCTTCTGACTATTTTTTCCTCCTCCTTCTCTTTTTTCCTTAACGTGCTGCTGCTGCCTCCAGGGAAGCCATGAATGAAGCAAGACATGTTCCAGTTTCTTGCTTTCTTTTAGATTAAAAAAAATGCTGTTTGGGAGGAAATCTGTGCAAGCCAACCAATTACAGTGCTGTACATGTCCCTGTGATCTGCAACTGGCATCTCCTCTGCCATCCATTACTCCCTCCAGCCAACCTTCCTGTGTCTCCATCAGCACATGGCACTGACTCTGGCAGCAGTCAGTTTGTGCATCATGAAAAAAAATTATCTGCAGCAAATAAAGAAAAAGCAGTGAAAGAGGTGTAATGGGATCTCATGGGAGGCACGAAGGAGTCCTATATGCAAGGAAGTCCTTCGGAGACCCAGCTGTGCCAGGATTTTCCCTGTGAGATGGTCCATTAGAGTCCCTCTGTGCTCAATAGCACATAAATCAAGAGGAGTAGAGAGCAGTGGCTGCTGCCTTGGGCAATCCCTGGAGTTTGTTGATCACTGAGCTTGAATAAAAAGGGAGGGGCAGCAAGTACCTCAAGCAACACAGGTAACAATCAGTCACTGGAGTGGTGATGAGTGGCAAGGGAGTAGTGGTGGAGAGGTCTGTCCAGGGCGTACATGATGCTTTTCTCCTCAGGTCAATGCTTTTCCCACCCATGGCTCTGCCTCAGGGATGGATTGTGAAATCCTTTTGATTTGTCTGAGCACATGATAAAGCCCTCTTGCAGACAAATCAGATTTAATATTAAATATGAAAGGGCAAAAAGGGGAACCTGGGCTTGGACGGTGATGTAAAGGTCACAGAAGGGAGTATTAATGCCATGTCAACTGACACGTACTAGGAAGACTTTTGAATTCTGGCTTTAGGAGGGATTAATTATTTCAGCTGATTGATTCTGGGAACCACTGCATCACATGTGCTAAGAGCAGTGAAAGGAACCCCCTTCTCCTCGTTAGTCCCCCTCCAAGAACAAGCTGGGTGGTTTGTGGTCTGTCTAGGGTCCTGCAGCAATGCTTTGGCCATCACCTGAGTCAACACCTTGGTAAGAGAGAGGCTGACCAGCCTGGAGCCATGCCAAAGAGAGACCGACATCCGAAGTGTGCTCTGAGCAGCCACAGCTCCTTTCCAAGATGAAGGAGCTCCTGGCCATCATGACACTGGGAGGGAGGAGCCCAAGGAGCCCACTCCAGGGAAGATTTGGCCACACATGCTGTGATGGCTCTAAAACCACATGAAAAGAGCCCCCAAGCATCCAAGAACTTAAAGTGAAGGCCGTGCTATCATGGCATGCCCTGCCATACAGGCGGCTGAGCCACAGTCTGCCTTTTCCTGCCTTTTTTCAAGGGTACCTTTTGTACCAGACAGAATAAAACCATGCTGCTTCCCACCACTGCAGCTACCGTGGGAGTCAGAGCGCTGGCTCCTTCTGCTGCAGATGTGCCAGGCCTACCTGCCTTTCACTGCTGGGCTCCACTGCAGCTTTGAGCCATGGGAGCACACTGTCCATCCCTGGAGCACACTGATGCCTGAGGGGGATGAGTATCACATAGACAGAGGTGTCGGGAGTCCCCCTTCCCCTCTGCTATACACTGGGAGCTCTCAGGATGAGTAACCCCTGCTTGATGTCTTGCGACCACAGACATGGCAGCTGCTGCGGCTGTTACCAAAGCTCAGGTTCACTCCTTTGCTGAGCAGCAAGGCAAAAGCTTGTGCAATTCCCTGGAATGCTCTGCTGCTTCCCCAGCTGGGATCCTGTCTGTTGGGAGCAATAGAGAGCAAAGCAGGAGGAGAAGTTCCTTTCTGGGACGCAGCTCCTTGCTCTGGTGCCCATACCAAGGCCACAGGCTCAGAATGGGGCAGCATCTCCCATGCATTACTTGCTCCATGTTTATGGCTACCATAAAAATCCATTGGAAGAAAAAAAATCATTTTTTCCCTTCTAGGGGAATTGATGTTCTGGAGTTATGGAGATTTCCCATGTCGGTTCCCACCTGTGTATCTGCAGCCAGACTGGAGAAAGTGCAACGCTTGGAAGGACGTGGGAACCAGCTCAGCCCAGCTCCTCACTCCACATATGAGGAGCCTGGAGTGTTTGATGGACACTTCTGCAAGGAGGGCAAACCCTAACTGCAACTCTTACCAGCAGTGTGAGAGCACAGCATGGCCCTGGGGCAGAGAGGATGAGACACCAGCATGGCAGGTGATAAACCACCACTCCTAGGGCTGCCTTCCCTTAGAAACCACCATCAGCTGATTAAGAAGTGCAAATCTCTCATGTAGGAACAGGCTGCCTGCAAGAGCAAGGAAGTGATATTTTAGTGTGTCTAATAAAGGAGTTTAAAATGAAACTCTTCAGAACAATAGCCTGAGCTGAGAACTGGCATCCGAGCAGAAAGTCAGGCGGGGGAGCTGTGCCACAATATATTTCCTCTCTTTTCATTTCCTAAGAGGGAAGCAAATCAAAGCAGACACCTGAGGCATCTCTGGCTGATGCTGGAGGTTTAGTGAATGCTGCCATCCTGCGGGGAAGCCTCTGCTCAGGGAAAGTGGGAGGTTTGGGGCAGCCCCCAAAGAAGCAGGGGAGCAGGATGAGTCTCAGCATCCAAGGGCAAGTAATGGAGCTTTCTCCATCCTCCACTAAAATCAGCCGGGCAGCCTCAGGTAAGCTGGTTATCAGCTCCTTACCTCCACCACAAATTGACTTGTTTTCCAATGACTGCGATCTCCAGAGGCTGCAGGAGCTTCTCTTATGGCCAAGCAGATGCCATGGCTGTGTTAATGCTGGGACTTCAGCAGCTGCAGGTCTCCCAGTCTGTTCCTATGGAAACAGGTTGGGAGTCTGCCAATTTTCCATAAAGGAGAAAGGAGAATGAGCTAGTATGGATGAAGTGGCTGTTTGTCACGTTTAGGGTGTTGCAATTCAAAAGGATACATGGCCCCACAGTGCCAGCAACACATGATTTCATGAGCAACCTGTGTCACACCAAGGCGGTGGACAGGAGCGCTGGAACCTTCCCATTCCATTTTCACAGCAGCCAAGATGAATCACATCCACCGAGCCTGGGGCAAAGCTTGGGAGTGATCACCAGCAACTAAACCAGAGTGAAAAAAAGAAAAATAACAGATCGAAGAGTCGGTAGTTGTGTGCTCTGTGTGCTGTGGAGTCATTTGTTCTTCAGTGAAGTGGGTGGGAGACACTCTTTACGTGGACTGTGATCCCCATGTTTGATGGTCTTGCCTCATCCCAGCCTCATCCCAGGCAGGAGTCTTTGTGCTCCCAGATCCTCCTAGGAACAAAGATGTGACAACTTCAGTGAGTGTCCTTTTTTAGGCAAGGAGTCTCTCCATTACAGAAAAAAAAAACCACACCAAAACCACACTGTGACACACAATCCCCATTATCTCTAAATCCAGTAATCGTCTGAACAAAAACCCCCAAACCCTGAACAATCCACGACCTCCACTGAACATGAGCAGCAGCTGAGCCTGGCAATTCTAGGGTCTGACTCCCCATTTCCACACCCTGCCACTACTCCAGGTTCACTGAAATGCCTTTAGAAAGCTGCAGGGAAGAGGCCACGGTAGGTATAGGGTCCTCACCTGAAGGCACACACAGCTACCACTCCACTGGGACACAGAGAGCTGCTGGTGAGAAGCACGGTGCTCTGAAGAGCTTGTCTTTGTATGTTTTACCCATTCATGGACAAATGTAGGCAGATAGACCCCTAAAATTCATCCAGAACCCATGCCCATCCCTCCCAGATCCCTCCACAGCCACCACCCTAGCAGAAGAGGGTCTGGGGACTCCCAGATGATGGTCCTGGATGTGATAGTTGCTCACCGGTTGTACTGCAGCAACAGAACTATAGAACTGCAGATTTGTTGAGACTGAAAAGCCCTCTAAAATAATTGATTCCAGCCATTGATTCCTCATCACCGCCAAGGCCATCACTAACACACATTCCCAAGTGCCACACCCACTCCATTTCTGAGCACTTCCAGGGATGGTGACTCCATGGGCAGCCTGGTCCAGTACCTGATTACCCCTTCCATGAAGAAATTTCCCCTAATGTCCAATCTAAACCTGTCCTGGTGCTACCTGAGGCCACTTCCTCTTGTCCTGTCACTTGTTACCTGGAAGAAGAACCCGACCCCCGCGGCTGGTCCATACATGCATCTAACAGCTCGGCTCCCGAGCCTTTTGGTTATGATCCATCCCCACAAGTACAAATACCACAGTGCCCACTGCCCACCAGGTGCTGCTCCAAGCCGCTGACAGCCCCTGAGCCGTCCCGGCAGTGCCGGTGCAGATCCCGGACGGCACCCGCTCGCATCCCTGTGCCAGACGGTCAATGACACGCGGCTATTGACGCGGGCCGTGGAGCAGCAGACAGGAACAATCTGTTCTCTGACGGCAGTTTTCTAACTCACACGATCCGGACGGTGTTTGCCTGGGAAAGGGAGGATCCACAGGCAACAAGGACTGTGCCTGGTTTGGGATTAGGGAGGGGAAATGTCTCCATTGCCTGGAAAGAACCTGGGACAGGGTGGGATGTGACTTGCTGCACCTCTGGCAATAAAATCATGGATTAAAATGGGGATGAGGGGACTCCCACAGGAAGTGGGAAGCCTGCGGAAAAAGAGGAGCCCCGCTGGGGAGACCATGGTGAGGACCATGGGGGGATGAGGGAGCTCCAAGGGAGAAGGGGAGGCCCAAAAGACAGAGCAGAGCCACACCACAGACAGAAGGCCCGTAGGAAATGGGTGTCCCGCGGGTCATGGGAAGAAGGCCCGCAGTCCTGATGACACCCTGGCCCG
>VZRO01000589.1:588156-605725 GCA_013397915.1 Daphoenositta chrysoptera | reverse complement strand
GAGGGCGGGACGCGTAGAATAAAACGTTCTCCTCTACCGCTGGCTTTCGGTGCTCGCCGCCCTGTAGCCCAGCCCGCCCTCCCGTACAGTGCCCTCCGGGCTCGGGGGCCTCGCCCTCGTGCTCGCGGTGCCGCCGCTTCCGCCGTGGGCGCTCGGGCCCGGGAGCGTGGTTTGACATTGGCGCAGGTGGCACCTGTCCTGCCGTGGTCCCTGGGTCCCCTCTGCGGGTGCAGCTGCAGGTGACAGGTGTTCCCGCAGCCCCTCCCCGAGCCGGGAGAGCAGCCGCTCGTGGTGTGCGGATCAGGACCCCGTCCCGGCGGCAACTCGTGAGTGACGGGGCTGCATCGCCAGAGGGACCGGGGGAGGGAGCTGCCCTACGGGGATCGCTCTCCCGCTGCTGGTAAGGAGCCTCGTGGTTGCTCCCAAAGCTGAGAGCGTGTTTGGGAGAGCCCGAAGTGCGGCCGATCGCCGCGGCGAGCTCCCCGGGCGGGGAGGAGCGGAGCGACTGCTGCGGGAAACGAAACTGAAACGGAGCTCGCAGCCATCTTGGTGCCGCTCCGCGGGGACATGTTCTGCGGCTCGGGGTTCCTTTTTTCCCTGTATTTTCTCATTAAATAACTTGGCGTACGGATGAGACTGCGGTAAGAGCATTTTTTTCAAACCCCTCTTCCTCCTTCTTGGCTCAGGTAGCACTCGTAAAACGAGGTCACTGAGCAGGGGGGCAGCAGTGGGGCTCCCTCGTAGCTGGGGAGGTGGGAACCCGTCGCGCTGCACTCAGCCTCCCCATGTTTATTATAAAAATAAGTCCTGGTGGTGGCAGCCGAGTGCAGTTGTTTAATGAAAGGGAAATTTAAGTTGGCCTTGAGGCGTGTTTGGTGAAGATGGGGAGCTTTATAAAGATGAGACTTGCATCGGGAAAACTGTCTTTGCGACGATAGGTGCCTTAAGGAGGTCGCGGAGGAGCAGGCAGAAGGGGGACCCGGCAATGTGTATCATGTTACGTGTCTTTATCATCTCAGTTTCGCAGCAAGTGTTATCAGAGTATTAGAACATGCTGGGCTGGATTCCTTACTTTTTAAAAGCATATTAATAGTTTAGTCTTACGTCCTGTACCCCAGGGGGGCAGCACGACTATGTGTGGTAGAGTGAGATTTGGGCTATAATCCAAAAAAAGTTGTCATATTGTTGCGAGCTGCACACCTATCCAATTTCTCTGCATGTTATCACTTTCATTCCCCTGTCGTGTGATGCTTTACCTCTACAGACCGTATAGTGTCCAGGGAGAAAAAGACACTTGGGATTTCAGACTGTTTTGGCCATGAATCTGAAAATAATTGCAAGCTTGTTGCAGCTCTGTTCTGTGTGACCATGCAAGCTGCTCCAGCTCACCTCCTTGCGCTCCTTTACCTCCTCATGCCCCCATTTCTCAGACTGCAAACTAGGTCTGAGATTCTTCTCTCTCTTGGGGCAGGGGAGTGGAGCTTGCTGTGTTTCAGGAGTGCATCCTGAACAGGCCACCCAGCCTTGTGATGGAACCAAGTCTAACAGAGGGCAGAGGGCTGCTTGTGTCAAAGCTGCTTCTCGTGACTGACTTCACCTTCAATTTGGGGCTGCTAGTTTTCTGCTGGGCAGCCAGAGTTTGCTGTTTGTGTTTACAGGACTAATTTAGACTCCTAGAAAAGCAGAAAAAAAAGTTGACAAGGGAGAAGATGCTTGAAATGCCTCAGTAGCTGAGAAGCTGTTTAAACTGCTTTTCTGGAATCCTGTCGTTGTGTAAATAAGTTCTGAATTCCTGTGTTGTTTCTCCTCAGGGTGGGAGAGTGTGGAGTGAGTGAGGGCTCCTCTACTGGCTCATCAGCAGCCTGGTCCCCACACGCGTCCCTGGAGTGCGCTATGATCAGAGGCGCTGGCCGAGGCAGAGGCTCGTATCTCACCCAGTCAAGATATAACCGCCCCAGCACTAACGGAGGTTTTTTTAACCACCCTTGTACCCCACAAGAAACTAACCAGGAAACCTTTTTACACCAGCAGTTCCGAACAGAGCAGGACGCTGAAGTCTCTGTGTTGCAGGGGCAGGGATCACACAAGGAGTTGCGCAGCAGAGGCGGGCGAGCCGCGGCACCAGCTCCTGCAGACAGATGTCAGCCCAGCTGCAGCAGGGCTGGAGGGCGTAGGTTCTCCAGCCACCATCCGTGGGTTGAGACTTTGCCTCGGTATTGCCCTCCGCAGTACCGTCGTCAGGAGAACTCAAGGAGAGATTCTGACGCCGTGAGGCTGAATTTCCAAAGGCTGTCTCTTGCTGGGCAAGACTATGAACAAGAAATTCTGACTGTTTTCAGGCAGCTTGGGGAGGGGAGGACTTGCACGGCTAATGATCTCGCACATAAACTTAAAACTCAAAAGAAGGAGGTCAATCGTGTTTTGTATAAACTCCTCAGAGAAGGCAAGTTGCACAAAGGGGGAGAGACACCGCCACTGTGGAGAGTTGCCAGCCCCAGCTCAGGGAGAGAAAGAAGCCCTGCTGACCACAGTGCCAGTTGCACAGATCCGGCTTGTGAGAGCAGAGGAGGTGAGCGGAGCACACTCAGCTCGGGAGACACAGAGATGGCTGAGACAAAGGAGAAAATCTGCAACTACTTGTTCAGTGTGGTGGAAACAACAGCACTCAATCTTGCCAAAAACATTGGGTTTTCGAGGGCCAAGGATGTTAACGCGTTTCTTAGCGCTCTGGAAAAGCTGGGAGATGTCCACAAGCAGAACGCAACTCCACCACGATGGTCTCTGACAGACCGGAAACGCGAGAGGATGCAGATGAGGCTGAAGGCCAGCACAATAGTGCAAATGGCAGATCCCGCACCTTCTGAGTCGGGTCTTTCCTCCTCCTTTGTCCCTTCATGTCCCCAGAAGATGACTGCAGCTTCACCAGCTGTGATGGCATCAGAAGAAGAAAGTGCAGACAATGGGCGGCAGCCTTTAGGGCAAGCTGGTCAGGGCAATGTCAGTGACACAGGAGCAGATGCATCTGAGGACACGAAGCCTGAATTCTCCAGTTTGAGTAATTATGATAACTCAGAAAACAGCAAGTGGACCACAGATGATATCCCAGATAATCTGAACGCTATCAACAAGCAGCCTGATAAATCAGAATGCATCATGAATTCTCAATCTTCCCCCAGTTATGCTGCCCAGTTTGAAACTGCTTTTCCATGTACGCCTGTTGAGAAACTGATAGCTTGTCAGGAGAAGAACCCAGTGAGTGGCCTTACTGAATATTCCCAGTACACATACCAACACTGTGATTTCATCATGCTGGAGCAGAATGGACCCTCTCATGAGCCACGGTAGGAAAATGTCCTACCTTTTCTGAGCTCTTTTTCCTTAAAATTATCTAACTTAAGTTCACACGCTCAGCTGTCCTGAAGGGGCCTGCTCTTAATGTTTCTTTCATTTCAGAAGGACTAGCCTAGTTGATTCCTTGCATCAGCTTAAAAAATACAACAAGGCTAAAATTTAACATTAGGTAGCCCAGTTTTGGCAACCCTGCTCCTCATTCTGAGCAGCAAAGATGGGATTAATCTCTTCACTAGGTCCCATCTCAATTACTTGCCTTCAGTTTGATCGTCTAGGGGAAAACTGGCATTTCTAAGCTGCCTTTCAAGATGCTCTCACCCTGGAAATGGTGTAAAAGGAGCCCAGAACAAAGTGTTTGGGTGCAGATTTTTTAAGTTAGATAAGGTGGCCCCTCTCTGGGTGTTTCTGTGTTGTTGGAGGTCAGAGCAGATTCTGTGAGCTGAGCATGTGGTATGACACTGGAGTTGGCCGAGTCAGTCTCTGGAGGCCTGCTTCCCCTTGTAGAATCATGGCTGTTACTGAGCACCAGCAAGACCGTGAAAAGCACCGTATGTGCCACACTGGAATATGTCAATAGATTCGCTAGACGGGAAAATTGGCCTAATTTCTAAAGATAGAGTACCAGGGTTTTGTTGTTTTGGTTTTTTTTAAGAAGGGCTCTGAATGGATTCGGCGCCATAATTTCTCCCCTGATCTGGTTTGACCCACTCTCCTTGGAAGCAGGTTTCCAGGGCGGATGGAAGACAAACTTGTTTGTTAGAGTTCACAGGAATGGGGGAGGCAGAAATGTCAAAGGCAAGAGGTTTATGTGAGGTCACACCTTTCTAAGATGGTGTGAATGCCCTGGATAGCCACAGAGAATGCCAGAGGGAGGAGTGACCCCAAATGACCAGGTGCAAACGAAACAGTTCAGGCTGCTTTTGAGCTTTCTTATTCCTAGGCAGGAGCCACAACAGAGCTGCTGCCTGCATACAGCCACTACCTGTTCCTGGCACCTGTGGTGGAACAAGGCAATTCATCCTGTTCCTTCAGAACAAAACATGAAGCTGCTCCTCTGTTGTGAACAGCTCTGGAAATGCAATAAAGCAAGGCCCAGATGCAGTGCTGTTTGGGTACCCTTGGTATTTTTGTCTTCTGTACATGGCAGCCTGGTTTACTCTCCCAGCCAGGAGCTGGCTGTTTCTTCTCCCTTGAATTCCAAGAGCAACCTTGCTTGCTCTGAGAAGACCACACTTCTGCCTCTCAATTTACCCCTTTGGTTTTCTCTTTCAAAGATTTAAGTTCCAGGCAGTGATTAATGGACGCCGATTCCCACCAGCAGAAGCAGGGAGCAAAAAATTGGCTAAACAGGAGGCAGCAGCTAACGCAATGAGGATCCTGATGAGTGAAGCGGAGAACGGAAGGCACGCTGGAATTAAATGTGAGGAGCCGTTGCCCTCCGACAGCTCGGAACCAGAACTGGTGAGTCGTGTTTTCTTTACTTTATGAGGCTGCTCAAACAGTGTTGAGACTGACACTGATTTCCTCCATCTTCTTCCTGTAGCCTTTGCAGCTGGAGCCAGAGCTGTCATCTGCAGCAGCTCACCTCAACCTGCTTCCTGGGAAGCACCCTATCAGCATATTAATGGAATATGGTCAAAAATCAGGGAACATAATTGAATTCCAGCTGCTCTCTCAGGAAGGCCCACCTCATGATCCTAGGTATGGCATATTCTTGTCAGCTTTGAGGGAGGATGGAAACTCTTTCTTCACGGTCCTTCCCCTTCAGCATGCTGCCCCACATCCCTGGACTTGTCACTGCCCTAGCTGAGTGCTCCTCTTATCCAAGGATTCTAGGCATGGCTCATCCAAGACATCTAGTTCCAGAAAGAGACCCAAAGTGATGCCCTTTCTCAGAGAAAGTATGCTGTTTCTTCTGCCGGAGGAGGAGTGGGTTCCAGTCCTGTACCGTACCTGGCGGTGCTCTACTGGGAGTGTTTAGGGCCATCACAGTAGATTTCAACTGCAGATAAATTGGAGATAACCCGGAAAGATTTATCTGGAAGTGGGAGATGGGGATAATAACCAGATCGAGACACCTAAGGTTAACACTTTTCATGTACTGTAATGTCCTGTCAGGTTCAGCTACTGTGTGAAAATGGGTGACCAAATTTTCCCTGCTGTGGTAGGAAACAGCAAGAAGGGAGCAAAGCAAATGGCAGCAGAAGTTGCTGTGAAGATTCTTTCTGGAGAGTCTGTACCCCATGTCTTGCCTGAACAGGTATAAAGAATTTCTTTATAAGACCCAAGTGTTTTGAATTGGGTGTTCCCCCGCTTTCATTTCCAATTCTGCTGGATTTCACTCCACAAGGTCATGTGGGGCAGAGGTTTGCTGCTGCTCTTGGCCTGTGCTAAATGCAGCTGCTCAGTGTTTAACAGCCTTGTCCTGTCTAACTCTGCTCTAGCCTGTTGTGAAGCCCCACAGTGACCAGTCCATGCACAGTATCGGCACTCCAGATGAATCCACGGTGGTGAAAACGAAGGGTGTTGGGGAGCTCATCAAATATCTTAACGTCAATCCTGTCAGTGGCCTGCTGGAATATGCCCGTTCCAATGGGTTTGCTGCAGAATTCAAACTCATTGACCAGTCAGGACCTCCCCATGATCCCAAGTAAGTAGCGGCATCTAGGAGAATGAAATTTTGCACTGCTGCTGTTGTTCTAGAAAAAGGGCAGAAAGCTCAAAATTGCTGATGCCTTTTGAGATGGCAACAGGGCTACTTGCTGCCTCTGCCAAACCTTGTCCCTTGATTCCCTCCTCTCTCCACTTAGAAAATGTAAAAACCAAGCTGAAATCCACAGGTTTCTTGGTTTCTTTATAGGTTTGTCTATCAGGCGAAGGTTGGAGGCCGCTGGTTCCCAGCTGTAACTGCACACAACAAAAAGCAGGGCAAGCAGGAGGCAGCCGACGCAGCACTCCGAGTCCTGATCGGGGAATCGGAGAAGACTGAGCGCATGGAAGGAATGAACATCACCGAGGTAAATCTTCTGCCAAAGTTGGGATTGTGTTTGGAGCCCTGCCTATGCTCCTCCTTTCACTCCAGCAGAAAAATGCCTTCAAAATCAACTGTGATCCCTTTGTTCTCTGCAGCCGTAGATAACCTGATTTGGTTTTCCTGAAGTGGGTAGGCATACCTCAGGGTGCAGGCATACCCTTCTGTCCTAAGGGCCTCTGCTTTAGGGTTAAATTGTTATCAGATTTCTCCACAAGCTACTGGAATGTGTTCCTATGGTAGAGTAGGAACATGCTGATTCTAATTATGTTATTATTTTTCATATGCGTATTTTTAATTAATTATTTTAATTATTACTTCCAAATTTCTTCATACTGCATTAAAAATTGTGTGTCAGCCCAAAAAACTCATGCATCAGATAAACGCAAAGCTCTGGTTGTGTCAGGATGGCTGTCCCAAACCTGGGCTGATTTAAATCACACTTACGAGTGTTGTGATCTCTGAAAAGCCTCATTCCAGGTGGCACATCTGATCACAGCAGCTGGGGCTCTAAATAGCAAAGCCATCAGGGAGGATTTGTCAGTCAGCAGTGCTGGAGGAGGTGAGTTGGTCTACACTGGGAATGACTGTGCATTCTCCTCACAGGCAGCTAGAGGAGGAATTCCTCCAAAGCCAGGAACAGATTTCCTTGGCTGAGTCTCTGGAAATAGGCAGGATGGTTTTGTTCCTTCTTGCTCGGGGTTTTCCCTGGCATTCTCAGAAGGCCATTCCTCAGCCCATGTCACTTGCTGCCAGGAAAACAGCTTGCTGCTGTCTCTGATGTGGCCAAAGCAGAACTCAAAGCCTTGGTTGAGGTTTTCCCAGAAATACCTAGAAGAACTTCACCCACCCCTTGACACGGCACCGCCCAAAGCTCAAAGTTTTCTGCATTCTGCCTTCTGCTTGGAAAGCTGTGCTTCAGGTTAGCTCATTCCTGAGCCGTGTTTTGTGACATGCTCATGGTCTGTGCTGTTGTGTCCCATCCCAGCTCCCTGTGAGCGGCAGCACCCTCCACGACCAGATGGCCATGCTGAGCCACCAGCGCTTCAACGCCCTCACTGCCCGCATCCAGCACAGCCTGCTCGGCCGCAAGATCCTGGCTGCCGTCATCATGCGGAAAGGAAACAGGGGCTTGGGAGTGGTGGTCAGCCTCGGAACGGGTACGAACAGCTTCTTCCAGCACACTGAACTCTCACCTCCATGCTAGATTTCCTTGTCAGCCACAGCTCAGAAATGGTTGTTGCTGTAGGCTTCTTCAGAGAGGGCACAAAACGTTCCCAGGGCTCACATGGTGTCACAAGTGATCTGGTTAGAGAGAGGGAGAGCAAAGCGAATGTGCCTGCAGCTATATTGCTCTTAATCTTTGCTTGCATTGCTGCATGCTACTCTGTGCATCAGAGCATGGGTTCCTCATGTGCTACAGCACACGATCCCCCAGTTTCTTGCAGCTGCACGTACCTTAGCTCCCTCCCTACTTCGCTGCCAGGCTTCTACCAGGAGTGATGGGCTGAAAAGCCCTCGGGAAGGTGCAGTCCTCCAAAATTCACAGCAATTTAAGTCTTATCTGTCCCCAAAGTGGTGTCCCTTTATCTTCTTAACTGCTTGTGATAATGATTTAATAGGCAGGATGCTGGTGCTGCTGCTCAGGAGCCCCAAGAATTAAGACTTCCTCCCTCTGTCTCTGAAGCCATCTTGACTTTGACACCTGCTCTATTATTTAATTCTTTGTTTGTTTGTTTGTTTCAGGTAATCGCTGTGTGAAGGGAGAAGAGCTAAGCTTGAAGGGGGAGACAGTAAATGACTGTCATGCAGAAATAATTTCTCGAAGAGGCTTTGTGAGGTGAGAAAAGGGGAAACCCAAAGGAAAAGGAGAGGGGCCTGCCAGGAGCTGCTCACCCATTCTGGGGGGGTGTAGCTGAAACACACCCCTAGTTCTTTGCTGTGCTGAGAGGTGCTGTGGTCCTCAGACACTGTTTACCCATGTGTTGTTAAATAGAGGGAAGTTATTTCTGATAAGAAGGGGCCATGCCTGAATGACACCCAAACAAGTAAATGGGAGACTTGCCAGGAGCCCAAGGGCTGCATCTGATGTACTTAATATGAAGCCTCCTGCTGAAGCTGCTGGGCTGATGCACAGGGCGCTCTCCAGCCTGAGCACAGCTCCTGCCACACCAAGCCACTGCAGGCTTGGTCTCCTGGCCTGTCTGGGTGTAGAAGGATTCAGGAAAACATACTGCATATGTTTGCTTCAATAAGTCAGCAATCCTTTTTCAGAGGTCGGAAAGGGTTTTCCCAACTAAACTGCACAATTCTCTTCTGCCTCTCCCTCTCCCCTCCCAACCCCCACCGTGGCACGTTCTAGTTTTTGAACCGTGAAGTGAGATGCAGCTGGACTTGCTTGGTTAATGTCTGTCCTTCAGTTATGAACAAAAAAATCAGCTGGTTCCTTCAAGCCTTTGTGTGCTGCCGCTGTGCTCGGCATTCCTCAGCAAGGGAAAGCGTTGAGGGCAGGTCCCTGGGAAGTGATGAATCAGGACTGCATCTTGCTTACTGTCTGTTTCAGCTGTTAATCTTGACAGCGATGGCTGCTCTGGCACAGCAGAGTGAACTCTGCCTCTCCTTGCACAATCAGTCCCTGCACAGGCTCTGCTCAAGGACTCTCTGGGAAACTGCAGTTTTTCTTTAGTCCTTGACACAGGGTTGGAGACCTCAGGCTTTTCCCTGGCCAGAAGTAGCCATAAAAGATCCCATCACTGTAAACAGATCACAGGCTCATTCTAATACCACTTGAATTCAGCTGCCTGCAAGGTTGTTTACATTTAATGCAAACTTGCTGCTGACTAAAGATGCTGGTTAACAACCTTGAAGTCTTCTTCACACTGGGATCAGATGCATGCAAGCACCACCCAGCCAGGTTCCTTCTTTTCTCCTGCCAGTGCTTTCCTCTGCTTCCTGGACAGGATACTGCTTTTCTCCTGCTTGTCCTCTGCATGGCAGAAAATCTGCTGGATTTTTTGCCCTGTGCTGGATTTTTTTGCCCTTTTTGTGCATCAAGCACTGTTTGCTGGCTTCCCAAGCATCCTCAGCCACAGCTCCTGGTCTCTGTTCTTCCATGCGGCTGGAACAAGTGATGTGGGACCCTGCTTGTCAATTGAAGCACTCCATGTCTGAGAAGCAGAGCAGCCTTTTGACAGGATGGTGTTATTTTCAGGTTTCTTTACAGTGAGCTGATGAAGTATGACCCGTCTAATCCTTCCTCTGCAGAAGAGAGCATTTTTGAGCAAGCGGGAGGAAAGAAACTCAAAATAAAGAGCAGTGTTACCTTTCATCTCTACATCAGGTTTGTGGGGAGGGGTTGAATGACTGGCATCAGCAGCACTGTCATGCCCCTGGCCTTGGCTGTTTCCTTTACAGTCAGTGCTAACCAGGGGGGGGTTGTTTTCTAGCACAGCACCATGTGGAGACGGAGCACTCTTTGATAAATCCTGCAGTGATCAGGCAAACGAGATGGGGCAACCCCAGCACCAGCCTCTCTTTGAGAACCCCAAGCAAGGCAAGCTACGGACCAAGGTGGAGAATGGTGAGTGCAATCACTCCCTGCAGGTTGGGGTGGCTTCAGTCCTCTCCTCTGAGCCTTTCTGGTGCTTCAGAGCTTCCTTACCCCTCTCTGTGTGCTGTTGTGGGATTTGAAGCATTCAGGAATCAAAAGACGTAGATGGAAGGTTTTAGAGAGTCCCTTCCCCTTCCCAGCTCTGCCTGTTGCACTGTCACGTTCATGAAGTTTGCAGCTGAAGTTTGACGCAAAGCTCCTAGGTCTGTGCCCTCCTTTCAAGCAAAGTTCAATTCTGCTTCAGCCATGTTGAAAATTACTCATCAGTACCCAATACTGAATGCCAGATTGTTCCCTGAACCTGGCGTCAGACTCCTGAGTTACTCTGGGTATCCAGAAGTCTGTTGTGCAGTTGCTGATGGGGTTTTGATTTATTGAATATCTGACATAATACAGAAAAGCTTTCTTCTTCTCTTGTGCAGGGGAAGGTACCATTCCCGTGGAGTCAAGTGACATTGTGCCCACATGGGACGGGATCCAGCATGGGGAGCGGTTACGAACCATGTCCTGCAGTGACAAAATCTTACGCTGGAATATACTTGGCTTGCAAGGGGCATTGCTGTCACACTTCCTAGAGCCAGTTTATCTCCGCTCTGTTACACTCGGTGCGAAACCCTCTGTCCTTTCTGGGTAGAACTGGGATGCAGTGACGACTTGCCTCACTGCCTCGTGTGATGGCAAAGTTTGTGGAGGGTGTAGGAGTAACAGACTGAAATGTCTTTCTTGGCAGAACTGTTTGCAAATGGAAAAGGAGTCTATGGATTTTTAGGCTGTGTGTAGAATGTATTTCTCTCCAAAGTTCTGGATTTTTAGGAGATTTTTTATGATCTAGGAGAGCGAGACAAAAACTGCGTGTTTGTGTCTTTGGTGAGAAGTGTTGCAGTCTGTAAACCGTTGTCTTACACACCCAGGATACATGTAACTATGCTGATCCACATGCTGCGGGCTTTTGGGAGCCTGTGAGCAGTGCTGCAGTTCTTGGGGTTTGGCCAATCCATCACCTGTGCCATCCTGTTTCCTAACACCTTCACCTCTGTCTCCACAGGTTACTTGTACAGTCAGGGTCACTTGACCCGTGCCATGTGCTGCCGCATGGAGAGGGATGGGAGCACACTGAAGGAAAAGCTCCAGGCTCCGTATCACATTAACCATCCTGAGGTACTGCAGCCATGGCACTTCTTCATCTTTCTGTCCCTCACTCCTTTGCCTCTGGGTTTGGGGGTGCCCGAGGCGCTCTGCAGGGGGAGGGGGGGTCATTGTGCAGCAGCCCTCCAGGGCAAGAATTAGTGACCAGAAATGCAGAATCATACAGTCGAGGGATATCCTGAGTTGGAAGGGACCCACAATGTCTTATCAAGTCTAGCTCCTGGCCCTACAGAGGACAACCCCAAGAACCTGTCTCTTTGTGTCACCCCACAGTTTGGGGGTTACTGGTAATGTCTTAGTCTGGAAAAAAGGACGCTAGAGTTGCCTGTGTAGCATTCAACTCAGTAAGAACCTTATCCTTGCGGCTCTGGAAAGTTTGGGATGAGCTGAAATTGTGAGGGATGGAAGGGGCAAGAGACTCAGGCAGCAGGACCAGGTTAAGGAAGCCTCTTGTGCAGGTTGGGCGAGTCAGCGTGTATGACTCTGCAAGGCAGACGGGCAAGACGAAGGAGTCGTCGGTGAACTGGTGTCTTGCTGATGGAAGCGAAGTTGAAGTCCTGGATGGCACCAAAGGGAAAGTAGATGGGTAAGAAGAGCCTTTCCTGACACTGCCTTTTCCTGACACTGTCTGGGGGAAGGGGGGCAGCTCTGACATGGGGAGTACGCTCTGCACTTTTACAGCACCCTACACACGGGGAGGGTTGGAGGGAGGAATTTCAAACAGGCATCAATGAGCATTCCTGAATGAAAACAGAATGTTGCTCAGCCTGGACCCTGCCAAGCCCAGAGCTCCTCCCAGAAATCCATGGGATTTTCCCTGAGCCCCCTGCTCCTCTTGGCTCTTCTCAGTGTCTCATCCCTCATTGCTGCCACTGTCTTCCTTCTTAGTCTGAAGCTGGAGGTGTCTCGTGTGTCCAAGAGGAAAATGTTCACCCTGTTCCAGCAGCTCTGTGCAAAGAACAATCGCAAGGACCTGCTGAGCTTCTCTGTGTACTCGGATGCCAAGGAGGCAGCCACAGCATACCAGGCAGCCAAGCAGTGTTTCTTCAGCACGCTGGAAGAGCTGGGCTATGGCAGCTGGATCCGCAAACCCCAAGAGGAAGAAAATTTCTCTGTCCCTGATGCGTGATGAAGCACTCTGTGAGGAGTGGGGGGTGAATGTGCACGGGCATGTGCACAGCATAGCTGTGCTCGTCCTTCTTTCATCACGTTTTTGGAGTGGAATCAGGACTGTGCAGCAGTTTCCTCGTAGGCCCAGCTGCATTCTCCCTGTTACTCAGACCCTGTGTTTTTCAAATGTGCACGTAAATGATTCTCCTTTCTTTTAAGCAAGGGCAGGCTCAGTCCCCATTTGCTTTTTTATAGTTTTGTCCCCCCTTTTCTGTTTTTAAAAGAAGGCATGAGAAACCAAAGGAATTTTCAAGACTGTGAGCTTGAAACCTTTGGACCATGTACTGCAAATCCTTCTGGCGGCAGGTTTTGAGATAAATTTTCTCCTTTGAGATTAAAAAAAAAAAAATCAGGCCGTTTGACTGGTTTTCTGTGTCTCTGTTGGAAGATGACTGGCAGAGCAGCTGGGACATGGGTCTCACCTCTGCAAGGTGCAGCAGCAGGACCAGCATAACATTCTGCATTAATAACAAGAAAGTTTCAGTATTGTTGGCTGTGGGTGTGTTAATTCCTGCTGAGGTGAAGAGGAGCCCGTGGTGGGGTTTGGAGAGGGACAGAGATGAGTTAGTATTTGCTAAATGCTGAAGGGAGCCAGGTAGTTTGGAATTGAGCCTCTTGCCTCAAACATGGGGGCTCATTGGGCAGGGCTGAGCCCTTGAGGGCTTGGATGGGCTCTGGCTGGGCCAGGGCTCTCCCAGCTCCTTCCCTCACTGCTAGCTCTAGGATGGGGTGTCTCTTCTCCAGTCTCTGGAGGCCAGTGGTGGCTGCAGGCCCTGTCCCGTGTCTGTGTCTGAGCTGAACCACATGCCAGACATGGTGGTGGAAGGTGAGAAGTAGCAATGGTGTTGCCATCCAATCGCATGTTTATTGGTGTTGTTGGAGCAGCCCCTTTCCCTGTGCAAGGCAGGTGCTGGCTCTGCCTGAGATGAGAGCTGACACTGTTCACATGAGACAGAGACCAAAGAGCTGTTTGCATGGAAGCACAGCCCAGCGCGGGGAGCCCTGAGGCTGGGGGTGAGACCCTGGCTCTGGCCGTAGATCTCCACGGGACAGATGGGGGCAGCCAGGCTGGGGTCAAGCAGGGTCACCACTTGCTGAAAAGTCCGGCTGCTGCAGGATCACTCTGCTTACAACTGCCCTTGGACACCCACTGCCGTGCACTGCTGTGAGGGACAAGGAACTGCCTTGGCAGCCAGCCCAGAGCAGGGCCAGGGGGCTCATCTGTGTGCACCTGCTCAGGGAGCTGTGCCTGGAGCTATGGGGGCTCCTGTTGTGCTCCCCACACCCTCCCAATACTCACAGATCTCCACTCCCCATTGGGGTGCAGCAGGACCCCTGCATTCTGCACTCACTCGAGGTTGGACCAACAGCAGCAGAGACACAGAGGTGGGATGAAGTGGGACAAGACCCTGGTATGGGGCTGCTTTAGGAGCTTTCTCTTAACCTTTAGATATTGGGGTGCAGCCCAGAGAATAGGAGCTCCAGGAGCAGCAGCTGGAGCAGCTGGGCTTTCTCTGGCCGGGTGAAGTGCTGGGATTTAAATTAATTTCTAGCGTGCAGCTTCCCCAGGCCCTGTGCGTTGCCAGGCCCTGCCAACACCACTCCCCCCAGCCCCGGGGATTAGTGGTATTTATAGCAAACGCTCCGTTTCAGTTTTCCCCAATGAGGCCAATTCCTGCTGGCCAAGGGAGTGCGGGAAGTGCTGGTGGCCTGGCCGTGACTGCCAGCCCAGTGACCCGTGGTGGGGCCCGGTTGCCAGCAGCTCCCAGCTTGGGTTGATTAACTCTGTTTTCCTTTTCCTTGTGCAACTCATCTTGTGCCTGCTCCTGGCTCCAGCACATTGAACCTGGAGTGGAACAGAAGACGATGGAGCTGGAGCAGCCCCTGGCACTTGCTGCTCTGGCCCTGCCTGCAGGTAGGACCTAAAAATAGCCTCCTCCTGCCTGGTCCATGTGCTCACCTCGGGGAGCCAGAGCTGAGCAGCTCTATCCTCCTCGCCATGCCTCTGCTCCTGCTCTGTCACCTCCTGGGAGCCCCAGAGATGGCACAGGGGTGGGCAGCAGCAGGCAGGAGCCAAGGGCTGCCCGCTGAGGCTGGGGCTCTCGTCCTGCATGGTCTGACAGGAGATGCAGTGAGCGACTGGTGCTCCCAGAGGCAGAGGAAAGAGCTGGGCATGTCCCCGTGGAGCTGGTTTCATGCTCCTATGCTCTCTCTCGCAGCAGCTGGGATTTTCGTCTTCCAGAGCTGATGCCTTCCTGGCCTCTTACCTTGGTCACAGGCAGCCAGAGCCCCCCCAGCCCTGGCTGCATCCTGCTCCCTCTGGCCCGCAGAGCATACTGTAGCATGAAATGACACCAGATGGGAACCAGCCTGGTCCTGTGTAAGTATTTATTGGTTTGCAGGGGCTGCCTGAGCCCAGTACCCAGCTCTCTGGCCCTGGGACTGGCCATCCCCCAAGCTATTTGGAAGTGGGGGTGCCCTGGCCAAGCTGCAGCAGGGAGTTGGTGGTGTAGTTCTGGAAGAGGGGCTGGAGGAACATGCCAACGGTGCCAAAGACACAGACGAAGACGAAGATCCACAAGAAGAGGCGGTCGATGACCATGGCCACGTACTTCCAGTCCTCGCTCACCTGCGTGGGGCCGGGAAAAACGCTGGATCAGGCTGGGGCCTTAGGTATTGCCTGACACTGCCCAGTTGGGAATTTGGCATATCCTCAGAGCCTCGAATCTGCTCCCTCAGCACTGCAGCTGCTGGGGCTGCCTGCCAGCCCGCTGTGGCCCCCACGAGGCTCACTCCCCCTGCTGTCACCCGCACTGCTGAGCCCAGGAAACATCTCCCCAGTGAGCAGAGCCGGGGCGGGGGCTCTGCAAAATCTGCAGCCTGACAGTGCCGTGCAGGGCCAGGCCTCATGGGAGCCTCCTGGGTTTCCAGAGCAGTTGCTTCTGCTTCAGCTTGGGACTGCAGTGGTGGGTCAGGGATCAGTGCTGGACCCCCTACCCAGGCAGGAGCTGCAGGGCCTCACTGGGCATGGGGCTAGGCAGGGACCCCCTTGGTGCTTGTGCACATCGCTTCCTGCAGTGCAGCTGTGAGCCAGGACACGCTCTGCACCCTACAGCTCTGGCCACCCCTGTGTACTGCCCACCCCCAGACGCACACCGCCCACTCCAACTTACACTCTGATCATCATCCTCACTGCGCATGTGGTCAGCAATGAAGCGCACGCCGTCCACCGCTTCCTCCAGCCCGCAGCTGCAGCCAGCTGCAGGGGCCGGTGCCTGTCCCTGTCGCTCCCGATAGCCATTGAGCCCCTCGGCCTTGGCAGCACCGGGGTTGGCGTAGCAGGTGCAGGTGCGGGCACCAGCCTGGACAAAGAGAGCGGTGGCAGCAGCGCGCTCCTGGGTGTGCCGGCGCTGGCGCAGACGCTGGCGTGCGCAGCTCTGCCGCGGCTGCTTCATGAAGAGCAGCGCTGGGAGCTTGTGGAGGAAGAGCGTGCGGACCCAGGGTGGCATGGTGTGCGTGGTAGGGGAGCGGTGGTGCACGTTGAGGACACAGACACTGGTGACGATGGAGAAGGTCACCAGCACCATGGTGAACATAAGATACTTTCCCACCAGCGGTACGTCCAGTGAGGTGGGTGGCACGATCTTGGAGATGAGCAGGAGAAAGACGGTGAGGGCAAGCAGGACAGAGATGCAGAGTGTCATCTTCTCGCCACAGTCAGACGGGAGGTAAAACACAAGGATGGCCAGGGAGGTAATGAGGATGCAGGGGATGATGAGGTTGATGGTGTAGAAGAGCGGCTTGCGCCGAATGATGAAGTCGTATGTGATGTCCACGTAGGTGGAGTCATCAGGGTTTTCGTTGCGCCGCCCTGGCAGCGCCACGATGTCCCACTCGCCACTGGGTGTGAAGTCATCCAGGCTGGCCACCTCACTCTTCAGCACTAGGTCTATCTCGGTGCGGTCATAGGTCCAGGAACGGAACTTCATGGTGCAGTTCTGCTGGTCAAAGGGGAAATGCTTCACCTCGATCTTGCACGCGCTTTTGTAGATGGCAGGCGGCAGCCAGAAGATGCTGCCATCATAGGAGATCACCGCGTTGGAGTAAAAGGAGACCTCATACATCCCATCGGCACTGGGGTGAAGAGATATGCTGTCAGTCCTTACGTTGTCAGCCCCAGCAACGACGTGGACCCCCACCTTGGGTGGGGTTGCGGTACACATGGCCCCTCCCCCCAGAAATAACCTACTTGTTGTAGAGCACCACATCAGGCAGCCAGATGTGCTTGGAGGGCAGGCGGACCTTCTTCATGTTGTCAAAGTCCTCAGGCTTCCACGTGAGGCGGTAATCCTCCCACTCCTGAGGACAGGTGGGATCAGCCCAGCCCAGCCACAGGATGGGGGCCTGGGGCAAAGGGGTGGGTCACGGCAGGGGGGACACAGGGGTCCCACACAGGCTTTATGGGGGCTGTGACAGGGCAGGGTGGACATTAGGGCCCCACACAGGGTGTATCAGGGGGTCCCTATGATAGGGATGGGTCTCAAGGCAGGGGCTGGGGAGTCCTGGGGTAGGGTGAACATGAGGGTTCCCAGTGCATGGGGGCCCAGGACAGGGTACAGGGTGAAGTCTTGGAGCAGGGTGGACATGGGGGTCCCAGGGCCACATCAGAGTCCAGGGTGCCCACCTGGGTCAGCCAGACGTTCGTGGTCATGATCTGCTCCCGCTCATGCTGCAGAGAGAGGGGGCCAGTCACTCAGGGTGCTGGGAGCATTTGGGCCCCCCCCGCCCCTTGCCCGGTGGGTTGGGGAGTAGAGTCCTGGCCAACTCACCACACTGATGAGCTGCGCCAGCGACACCATCAGCTGCACGGTCACCAGCTCAGAGCCATTGGTCGCCGGCCGGATCAGCTTGTTGTAGCGCGCAGGGTCCAGCAGATACTCAACCAGCCGCTCCTCTGTATCCGTGCCCAGGCTCCCTGGGGCATGGCGGAGCCTGAGTCCCGCGGTGGCAGGCAGGGCCCCCCACCAGGCTCTGGGGACCCGCAGGCTCTAGCCCATACCCAGCTTGAGGCTCTGTGCCCGGCGGCCCGGGAGCAGGAATGACGGGGTGCACGGTGCTGGGGTGCGGGTGCCATAGCTGGGCATGCAGCAGGGAGGGCCGGGGGCAGGGTGCGAGGTCTGAGGGGCTCCGTGACTGGGGAAGAGCGGTTGGGCAGGGCTGGGGGTTCCTCTCTGCCCTCCCCTGCCTGTCCCTGCCCTTCC
>VZRO01000589.1:523332-554203 GCA_013397915.1 Daphoenositta chrysoptera | reverse complement strand
GGACCCGTTCCGCGTCCTCCCCGGGCCCCGCACGGAGCGGAGCCCTCCCCGTCCGAGCGCCCCGGGCCCGGCTACACGAGCTACCCCGGGACTGTGCTCCGGGGCCCCCCGTGGGGGCAGGTGCTGCCGGAGCCAGCGAGGGAGGGCTGGCGGGTACCGGGCTCCATCCAGCAGCACCCGGGGCTCCTCCAGCCTTTCTCCGGCCCCCGGCGGAGCTCCGCGAGTCCATCTCAGCCCTGCCGCTCCCCCGCCAGGCCCCCACGGTGCAGAAGGGCTCCAGCTTTGCCCCCCCACCGCGGCAGGGACTCCCCAAACCCGCAGCCCCTTGGCTTGCAGCCAGGAGGCTGAGGGGGAACATAGGGTCAAGGGCTGCTCCGCGGGGACAGGCACTGCCTCCCGCCTCTCCTGGCACCTCTGACCGCCCTCCCGTGACTGTCCCGATGAGCTCGCGGGGAGGAGGGGGTTGGGGAGCACCCCTTAACCTCCAAAAGGAGGACCGGCAGCACCAGAGTGGTGGGGACGTAAGGCAGAGCACAATAGGAGGCAGAAATGAAGGGTGAGGGTCTCAGAGAAGGGGGAGGTGTAGGACAGTGGAATCAGCCGTGTGCTGGCATCCTGCTGCCCAGTGCTGCAGCTGGGAGAAGGAAAAATCCACAAAAGGAGGGGACAAAAACATCAGCAATGAGCTGGGGAGGGGTGGGAGAAGCGCTGCCCCCAGTGCCTCCCACCCCCTGCACCAAAAATAGGGAATGAGGCTGAGAAGGTGGAAAAAATACACACATCACTTTGTGATCTTTATTCTCTTCAGTAAATCCCCACTCGGGGCTGCAGCTGAAGGGATCAGGTAGAACTGAAAAATACAAGATCTGGACTGAATAGAAAAAAAAAAAAAAATCCCCAAAAAACCAAACCAAACCAACCAACCAAAAACCTACAAAACAAACTAAAACAAACAAAAAACAAACAAACAAAACAAAAAAAAAAGGAAAAAAGAAAAGAAAAAATCCCCAACCCAAAAGCAGAAGATACTTACAGCGTGCAAGCAGGGCAGGACCTGCACTCTGGGCCCATGAGGATGGAGGGACGTAGATGGAGAACATAAAATACCGGAGGGGGGCCCCTTTGTGGGGCAGGGGAGAAATGAGAGAACTAGAGGACAGCATGGGGTTTTTGTTTTTATATACAAGACACATTTATCCATTAAATTTAGAACACGGTACAAAAAAAACACTTCAACTAATTAATCTTACAATGCTGCTCATATCAATTACTGGTCTTAATCCTAATAATAAGGGGGTTTGCTGTAGGCGACTTGCAGCTTCCACTCCTTTGGATCTGAGAGGTTCTGGGACAGCAGGATGGGAGAGGGGATAGAAAGGAGTAAAAACCAAAAAAGGCCCCTACGGCAAACGGTTCAGATCTGAATGCAGAGAGAGAGAAAAAAAAAAAGGAAAAAAAAAAGAAAAAATACAAATTCTATATTACATACAACAGGAAAGTGGCTGAAGACAGACAACGCAGAGGTGCCTGCAGCCTGCCCTGCGGGGCCCTGCTGGGGCTGGGGGCCCAGGCGCTCCCCACCGCAGGGCTCTCTCCTCCCTGGGATCCTTCGTCATCATTGGGGTCGTTGGGATTCTCTTCCGGAAGCAGGAGGTGGCAAGGGCGCCCAGCCTCAGTTGGCGCCCCAGCTGTAGCTGTTGTAGGCGGACTTGTTGGCCTGGGATTTCTGGGGGATGGAGCTGCCTTGGCTGCGCTGCCCGGAGCCGCTCTGCGGGAAAGGGCAGAAGGAGAAGCACGCGGTGAGTGCAGGGGAACCATCCCCAGCCTACTCCAGAGGGCAACGCTGGCATGCCTCAGCCCCAGAAGACACTCTGGACGACAGCTCCTCGGCAGCTGCCGATGCACCTCAGCCCAGCTGAACTCCCTGGCACTGGGGCAGGGCTGCCTCCGGCACCACGCGGCTGCACCGTCCGTGCCCCAGCGCCCTCCCTCGGCTCCGCACCTTCCTCCAGGCCGGCGGCGCACAGGGCCACAGGCAGCTTGTGCTGGCTGCCGAGCAGCAGGGAGGGGGAGACGGGGAAGGGTCGGTGCGGGTTGTGTCTGCGCGCGGGTGTGTGTGTGTGCACATACTGACTGAGGGCCTCTCTCCTCGCCTCGCAGGGCCATGGGGGACAAGGAAGGGGCTATGTGATCCTGGGGAGCCTTAGGGGCGGGGGCAGACCCCAGGGCAAGTGCAATGCATTTTCAGAGAGTTCATTACCTGATCTTCCTGCTGGCGTTGGCAGCACAGTATCATCTGCAAATATGGAAGCTGTTGCAGTACCAGGATATGTAAAATAAAGGGACAAACTATGACAATAGAAATCCATGGTTAGACCTGAAAGCTCCTGCAGGGTTGTGGCTATGGCGAGTAACCCCTTTGGTGCTGGCCTGCAGAGCTGCCCCTCTGAGGATGGAGGAGGTCGGGGTGCCCCAGATGTGTCTGCATGAGGGGGCACTACCTGGCCATACCTGGTGCAGCCCGGCAGCAGGGGGATTGTGCCGAGTACCCGCCCTGGCAGAGCGCACCCCAGGCCTTCCTTCTCACCTTGTCCTCTTACCGACCCTGTGTGTATGTGCAGGTGTGAGCATGTGCATGTCACTGCATGTGTCCGCTGCAGAGCATGAGGGAGGGAGGCAGGGAGGGAGAGCAGGACCAGGCAAATAAAGGGGGACCAAGAGCCCTAGGAGATAACCCCAGCAAGGGGCTGAGGCGCCAGGGGCATTGCTTACCTGCCCATCCTGCTGCAGGTGGTGGTGGAGGATCTGCGAGTGAGGCTGCTGATGCGGGGTCAGGATGTGCATGAAGGGGGTGGGGGGGTACGCCGCTGCTGTTGCGGGGTTGATGGGGCCGCCACTGCCCAGCGCCGAAGGCAGGTTGAAGGAGGCTGCTGGGGTTCCAGTGTGAAATCCCTGCTTCTCGAAGGATTGCTAAGGAGGAATGCCAACAGCAGAATAAGGGCTGGGAGCCAGGCTGGCAGTGTCCCCCTCCCCATCTCTACACATCACAGGCCCAGAGTCAGCATGTGGTACAGAGAAAGGATAGAGTCTCTTCCTATGGCTATTTCTGGGCTTGTAATTGCTCTAAGCTGGGCAAGGTGAAGCATTTCCCTTCTCCCTGGCTGACTGAGGGGAAGAGACCTCATTGCTCAGGGAGGCTGTCTCAGAGCTTGGCTTCTCTTCCCCAGCAATGCACTCCTCCCCACTCACAGACACTAACCTGAGTTTTGGAGTAGACAGAGCCCGAGATGTCCGGCACGCCTGTATTACTGGATGTCACGGATACACCTGGGGAGAAGGGAGAGGTGGCTGTTAGGCAGCAGCCATTGGGCCAGCAGGAGCTGCTTGCTGCCAATGCCAGCAGCACCTAGTGGAGAGCTCCAGTGGTCAGGGGTCTGCAGACAGACTGGCCTAGGCAGCCAGGCCCTGGCATGACCACTCGCAAAGCACCCATATAAGTTATTTTGATCTGGACACACACTGTTTCAAAATGCCTCCAGAAACCAGCTGAAGGGCTGGCTGCCACCCAGAGAAACACGTGGAAAACAGCAGGTCTGAGGAGAGCTGGGGAACACAGTGGACAGACAGAGAAACAAACCCACAGCATGTGGCACAGCAGCAAAAACAGCCCAAAAGCTCCTCGGATGTAAAACAGGCAATTGCATGTAAAGGCAACTCAGCTGTGGGCTGGGATGGCTGGTGCAGTGACTGACAACACCCCACAGGGTGTTGGCTGTCTGTAAAAGAGGGTGGCCCAGAGGACACCTCAGCCATCATTTAATGCCTGGAAAAAGTGCTGAAATGACAGCAGTTTGAAGGACTCAGCACTAGGTGACCTGGTACAAAGCTGAAATACCTTCACAAAGAAAAAATAGTATCTTGAAGGGCTCTAATGCAGTGAAAAAAGGGACAAGAAGAATTTAAAGGCTGGAAGAGGGAGCCAAATGCAGCCCTGAGTAAGTCAGTCAGACACCAACCAAATACCAAGACAGGCAGCAGGTTCGTGACCTTCCTGCATCTTTGAATCAAGGACACTTCCCTACAAAGTGTCTGCCAAACACTGGGGGTAAACAAGTTCAAATCCAGAACAATTGCTGTTCCGTTAATCACGTATAGGTAGTTAAAAAACCAAACAAAACCAAACAGTTCAGCAGCTTAAGCTCTGACAGGGGTCCAAGGGCCCAGACAGCTGACTGCAGGCCACAGAGGAGGGCATGAAGTTATCTATAACCCCCAAACCTGCTCCAGACTTGGATGCAGAACAATCCCAGGCCTTTCTAAGGATAATCAAACTACTTGGGAGTGGCATCCGTGGCATTTTTCTCTATTACTGCTTTAAGACAGCAGTCTCTATCACAGCCAGTAAGACTGGGAGCAAGCCCTGCTGCTGTGGAAGGTGCTCTTGTGGGTCTCTTACCAGTACTGTACCCATGAGAGCCATAGCCACTGGGCTGCTGGAAAGGGGTTGCTGATGCATTGACGCTGACATTCACACCATGCTGCTTGGAAGAGGTAGGAGCAACCTGCAGAGCAGAGAGGAACAGAGTGAGGAGAAGCTTTGCTGTGCCACCCTTCTGCCCAAATCCCACTCCTTGCCTCTGGGAAACTCACAGGGAACACGGCGGGCCCATACTGGAAGGTGCTGGGGAGCCCTGGTACCCCTGTGTAGTATGGCAGACTGGTGTAACTGTAGCCGGGAGGCAGCGCCGGGTTCAGGAACGTCTGCTGAGTGGTGTGGTGAGTCTGGGTCTGGCTCTGCTGAGGCTGTGCCAGAGTTGTTGCAGGAGCTGGGGAAGAGGCATCACCTCGGCCAAATTTTGTTAAGTCACCTGAAATAGAGGAGGTGAAAGGAGAGTGAAGAAGAGATGCTAGATCCTGGCCTGTTCCAGCTCAGCCCAAACGTGATCCAGTCTTTTGATAAGCAGTGACTTCACACCCCACACACACACCTCCTGCTACTGCCAAGGACTGTGGCCCTCAGGAGCCCTCAGACCTTTGCACACTGATAAGGGAAACTGTTAATTGCTCCTTGGCCCTAACAGGACTACACAGGCAAAAGGAAGCCACAGTAGCTAAGCCCACAATCTGGCACTGGATAAACCTGCCAGCAGAGCCTGATGCTAGAGCTGTCCCTCATCCCTCTCCGTGCACCAGCAGCAGGACTGAACACAACCCAGATCCTTGCCTGGGCTGTGCAGGGCTTGGCTGCAAGGCTGGGGTAAAATCTCTGCTGATCTGGATGAGCAGCTGCTTGGCTCTTCCATGCAACCACACTCCAATTCAGAGCTCACATAGTGCCATGCTTCGAGCTTGGCATTTCAGCCTCAGCTGGGCAAAGGCACTATCACACAAACCAGCTCCTGCCAAAGGTGAGGAGAAGTGGTGCTGGAAAAAAGAGTGAACCTCAAAGTGCAACAATTCCTAAAGCTCAGCACAGTCACTGCCCACTGCAGATGGGCAGTGCATTAACGCACTTACCAAGGTCAGTGAGGGATCATGCACCCACTGGGCGCTTGGGTTGAGTTTTACAGGTCCCAAATTTCTCACTTGCTTTCTCCACGAGACTGTCCCATAGAAAAAAAAATGAATTTCCCCATATTTTGTGTTTCTTTGTATTTTTACTCTCAGTACTTGAGAAGCACTGCTTACCACCTGCCTCACAACCATCTGGAGAGGAGTCCCCCAGCTGAAGGTCTTGCAGAATCTTTCAGCCCTTCCTTGCTCCCTTTCCAACTGCCCCATTAACTCCTACTTTGCCCACCTCTTCCCAGTATCAGACCTTGACACAACCAGATACCCAAAGGGAAGGCAAGAATTTAGCTGTGAGAAGTATGCTCCAAACCAAAAGCAGTGCAGGAGGCACAGTGCGGGTGCAGATGTAGCTCCAGTGGACAGAGACACGGGACACTAGTAGAAGCAGCACAAACCCTGATGGGATGGGAATCAGAACAGTCTTTTTCCCTACCAGAGTATGGATTGCTGCTCAGGCTGCCATCTCTTCCAGTCAGTGGTGTGGTTGGTGTAGGGAATGGGATGCTGTAGTAATCCTGATAAATAAAAAAAAAAAAAGGAGAACACATTTTATCAGCTCTGTCCGAAGTGCAAAGCAGTATCTTTTGGGAGAGAGGAATTTCTGTACTGCAGCTTCAAGATATGTCTGAGTATTACAGTTCAACCAGCCACATCCAGGCTGATCATAACCTAGAGCAGCCCCAGATTTTTGTAGCATGTACCATCCCCCTCATCTGGCTATTAGAAGAACCAGATAAGGTCTACTGGTATGCGGTCCTTAAACTGCCTGGACTTTCCCCTCCGCTCCACAAGAAAGTGGACAGGTCCTATCGCTAAATAAAGCCCATTCTCATTAGGTATTTAGTCACTGGCTCTGTCATGGATCAGAGGTGAATCTCTACAACAGCCCTGCTGTTGTAACTCACGCTCCCTGGCCCCACAAGGAATGCTGCTGTATGAGTAACTCATGCTCCCAACTCCCCATGTGCCAAGGTGCAACTGATCAACTCCTCACTGCTGCTACAGAGAGGTGCATCCACGCAGCACCCCATTTTGCCAGCTCTTCAGGACTGCCCGCAGCCGACCTGTCTCTACGCAAGCAGCACCAGTGGAAGTGGCATGTCCCTGTCACTCTGCAGTACTCACCAACGGGAATCTCGTCTGGAGCATTTGCAAGTCATCATATCCGTACACCTGTGGCTAGAAAAAGAGCCAGGGATGATGTTAGGGACATGGACTAGGTAGAGACACTTAATTTTAGATTAAACATTTAGATAAGTGTGAGAGAAAACCAGAAGTAGCTGGTCAACAGCCACATGAGCCGCCAGGTGCAGGTAGCCAGAGTCTCTACAGAGGCTGATGCTGCCTGAAGTTTGTATGAGCTGCTCAAAGGAAAGCACTCCAGACCACAAAGCCAGCCAATAGTTTTTCACCGGAAATCATCCCAAGACTAAAATCTATCCTCACGTTCAGGAGAGGGTGTGACACACGCCCCTAGACTTTGTGGCCATTGCTACTCTTGCCCTGACTGTTTGTCCTTTGTCACATCACGTTTTTAACACATCTCTGTGCTTCCACACACTGTGCTCTGCCCACAGGCTGCTGCTCCTCAAAGGCTGGAGAGGCTGCAGAGAACAGGCACACAGATTCTACTCTGGGGTGATCACAACACACATTTACCACCACGGGCACATGGATATCATGGAAAAAACAGCAGGTCCAAACTCCACCTGTCCAAGGCAGCCCTACTGGGCTATGTCACAGTTTCTGGTTTCTCCACTATGCTACATCCCTCCCTGCTGCAGAGGGAGATGGGAGGGACCTGGTGGCATGACACCACTGCAAAGTTCGACTCACCGGATAGGCATGTAGCAACCCTGGAGCCATGATGTATGGATTAGGCAACAACGGTGGGACTCCAGGAGGGAGATTGGGAGGGGCTTTTCCTGAGAAAGGAAGTGAAAGGAAAAGTTCCACAGTGAAGAAAACAGCAGGAGCTTGCTCTCTTAGCCCTCACACCCTCCTCCAGTACAGCAGTACCCAAGAAAGTACCTGACGTGGTTGCAACGGAGCTGCGAGTCGAGGCCGTCACTGTGGAGTTGCTGCTGAGGCTGAGGCCCAGGCTGCTGACACTGCTGAGGCTGGATGAAACGCTGACAACTGGTGGGGCAGCTGACACCGTGCTGGAGGAGGTGGAGAAAGTACTAGCAGAAGAATGGAGGCTTGCTTCACTCTCTACACTTGTATGCTAGGGAAGGAAGGGAGGAGAGTCAGGGGACCAGGCAGGTGGAACCAAGCACACAGGTACCACAGGACACTCTCTATGCAGAACATTGTGCAGCTCTGGCTGCATCTGGACATTTCTGCAGTGAACCTGGCTTAAGTCCAAAGTCCTGACAGCAGCCAACCCCTAATGCTTACAAGCCTCTCTCGTGGTTACATCCCAACACATCTGTCTGATAAGGGGAGCAGGGCTTGACACCACATTTGCAGCAGGGAGATTTATTCTGCTGCAGAAGCCAATACCCAGAAACTGTACTGCAAGAGCTCCAGCAGTAGAGATGTTTGGTTACACTGCATTAACTACCAGTTTGCTCTGACATGTGGCTGTGACTCCAGCACCTTCGAGGGCTACTACAGGCTCAAAAGAAGGCATTGCTCAGTCAGAAACAGGCAGGGTGTCAACAGCCTTGAGCCACAGATGCACAGCGTTCCAACGTAACCCCCTGCCCTCTCTCTCCACACAGCATCCAAACTCCAGCAGGACAGCCAGCAGCCTAGCAGCTCCCATCACAACCACAGCCCCAAGGTCAGGCACCCCAGAAGACCCCGCCAAGCCGAGCAGAAATGGGGTACACAGTGCGAGAGCATACCCAGACTCACCAGAAGAGTTGAAGTTGATGTTCGCCCAGAGGATGTGGATGAGGACAGACTGTTCTGCTGGGTGGGTAATGCACTGCAGGAAGAGAAATAAAAGGTTGTCAAACCAAGGTGAGAGAGTCAACATTGGTAGCACCATCCCATTTCCCATCTGTTTGAATGGGATGAGTCATCTTAGTCTTCATCACATGAGACAAACTCTGATACAGATTCCTGCTTCTAGTTTTGCTTCTTCAGAAATCCACCTCCCCTCCACTCACTTGCCGAGCTGGGCAGTGGTTGTACTGGGGAGCTCCTCACTGTGGCTCAGGCTGCTCAGAGCTGTTGAGTGTTGGCTGGCTGTTGTCAGCAAGGACGATGCAGACACCCCATCGTTGAGAGGTGCAATACTGGGAGCAGAGGGGGAATCAGATTTCACTGCAGGGCCTGTAGCACCTGAGAAAAAAAAGCTGTGGGTTACAGGCAGCTACTGGCAACTTCCAGAGGGTGACACAAGGGCAAGGATCAGCAAGTGCTCAGCTAGAGGAGCTGGGAGATCTGGGACTTCCCTCACTGCTGCCAACCAGTTACACACTTATGATTGTGTTCTATGTCTCACTTTACCCCAACACTACCATTGGCTCTGCAAAGAGCTTCAAGACCTACAGATGAGGTGCCTTCCACACTCAAAGCAGAGTAAATTACTGTCATAGGTGACCCTTCAAGGATCTCAAGGATCCAGCAGCAGAAAGACCAATGTTTTGAGGCAAGCAAATAATCTGAGTGGCAGCAGTTAGTCCAGCGAGGAAAGGACTTGCTATCAGCACAGATAAAGCTTCTCATTCAAAGCAAAGAACATGAACAGAACAAGAGATAGAGGACACCCGCTGTACTGGCAAGACTCTTACCTTCAACAGCCTGTGTGGTTTGTAATGGCGTGGGTTGTACAGAACTGAAACCATTCTGAGGAAGAAGAGAAAAAAGGAGTACTGGGCATTATACCTGTGCATTTCCAGAGGCAGAGCTAATGTCACCTCTTTCCCACACTCCCCCCGCAGTTATGAAAAGGTCCTGCTACCAACATGTGTCACCAGACTGTGCTGGAGTCAGTCCCAAGGTCTAGCCCCATGCCAGCATGGTCCCCATGTGTATGTTAGAGAAATCAGTGCAAGAAGTTTCTCTGCTGCTGGTAGTTGGACTGCCTCAACATTCTCAATCCAAGTTCATTAGCCAAACCTGATGTTACTGAACTGGTGTGCAGCATGCAAGAACCAAATCCTTAAGACAAAACAAAATTCTTTGCCTGCACACCCCTCTCTAGCAGGGTAAATGTGCGTGACACAACACATGCCCTGCAACCAACTTGAATGCTGTTAACCCCAGTGGCCCAGGCATAAAACACAGCTGGGGGCAGCCAGAAGAGAGCTCTCATGAGGGCCCACGAGCCACACAGTGAGGCTGGAGGATCACAGGATCATTTGATAAACCACTCAGCTTCCCACAAGACACTTTACACGTGAGGCTTTCTCAGCACAACGGGTGAGCAAAGCTGTGCTCTTACCTTAGCCTGGGTCAGATCTTTCTGGGGCGAGGAGGAGATAGAATTTGGGTATCGCCTCGTCTGGGTGGATCTCTGTTCGTACAGTGGTCCCTGAGCACTGTTCTGGGAGGTAAATGTTGCTGTCTGTATTGTGCCACTCTGGTAACCAGACTCCTGGCTTTGATTGGACGAAATTGTGGATGAAGATTCACTACAAAAGGGAAAAAAAAAGAAAAAAAAAAAAAGGGTTCTTCCACTTTCCTCCAAAACAGCCCTGCTGTAAACTGCTGACCCAGACTGGGCTCTTCAATTCAAATACTCAAGATAAAAAGCCTCAAGCATCAGTATAAAGGCACCATATGAAGCAGCCAAGCCAAGAAACATGCCCAGAGAGCAGGGCTAGCCCAACCTCGGACATCCAGCTGCAGCCTTGTCTCACACACTGCTCTACCTTAGGAAACACTTCATGAGCTGCCACCACTCAGGTCCCAGCACTCAAGGGACTGGCCAGTTACTAAGGGTCAGCCCAACAGAAGACAAACACTTCGCTTTGACAAAGCACCATCAATGCAGATACACCTACCCCACTGTGTCCCAGTTTGCCAGGCAAAAAGACGGACAAAGCACTCAGAATTTGGTCACCAGAGACATGAACAGTTGTGCTGGGGATTCCCCTCCAGTGTTTGCAACAACAGTTTAAGGGCAGCAGGAAAACTGCTTTCTGTGCAAGTACCGCAGGCCAAAGAGGCACAGAGCTGCCTGATGAGTCTGCTGGCAACTTCTGCTTTGCTGTTGCATACATTGTCCCCCCTTTGTGACCAAAGCACAGTCAGAAAGGGTCTACTAGTATGCAGGACAACTGAAGTCCACAGGACCAGCAACCTTCTAAAGCTGCTTGCTTGGATTAATGTGTTCCTGGTCCTCACCTGGCCGAGCTGGTGTAGAGGCTGCTCTGAGACTGGCTAACAGCGGCGCTGGTTGTGGGCGTCGATTCGTACTCAGCAAGAACAGGCTCTGAACCAAACTGCAACGCCCCAAACTGCAGGTTTAGCCCTGAGATATCAGACGAGCCAGGCATTTCCACCGCCAGTGCAGGAATCTGCAAGGGAGGGAGGAACAGAATAGGTCAATCATTCCCAGTGATTAGCCCAAAGAATTACTTTAGTACTCATGTTTCCCAGCACACAATAGCAGTTACAGGCTTGCAGCCTCTGAATTACACTGTTCAACCCAGGCAGGTACACAACTCCATCACCCCCACAGACACCCAGTGCTAACAGCAGGAAGGCCAAGCCCAGACCTTCCCTCAGCAGCCCAAATGGATGTTTCTGCAGCTCTAACACAATCCGATGCCTGCTTCCCCACCATAGGTCTGCACCTTTGATGTTAAAGATGCTTTTTTCTTTTGCTGCTTGAGCTTCTGCTGTGCTGGCTGGGGACTTGAGGACTGGTTGTCCGAGGACCCTGGGGACATCTGGGGAACTGGATTGGTTTTGCTGGGCAGTGGTGAGGATGGGGGTGCCGGTGTGGTTGTGGAGGCAGTCACCACAGGCTGTTTCTCCTGCATGAACACTTCTATCATGGTTGAAGTTGATGTGAAGCCCTGACGCTTGGTGAAGGGACTATGCACGGAAGAATCTGTTGGGTTCTTGAGATCTATGGGACAAGGTAGAGGTGAATTAGCAGGGTTTGTTTCCTTAAAAATAAATCAAGTTCTGACACTTATCAAGAAAAATAAATCCTTTTCCTCTATGTTTCATCCTGAAGTCTGTTAGAGAACTTCAGCATCTCTTCTCCCAGCCTCACGCTCTCACCACCATCAATGCCAAGGCTTTTTAAGCCCTTCTTCCCTCAGTTTCTTCCACCATCTCTACCAGACAAAGCCAGCTTGCATGGCAGAAGTCCTCCATTCTCTAAGGAAAGCTGGACTCCAGAGGCCCTCGTGTGGAGACACTGCATGTCAGAGTCCTGCAGGCCACTTCCTTCCCCTCTCTGTTAACATTCCAGCATTCCATTGCTTCCTCCTTCCCCTGCAGGGACTAGGCATCTCCAAGCAATATCACTGTTTGGGGCTGCCTTCCCTCAGGTATTTGCACCACCTTCCTCCTCCAACTAAGCCTTTCCACAGTTTATTCAAAACCAACTCCTATTCTCTGTGACTCTCCTCTGAGGCTTCTTGTCTGAGAAGATCAGAAGCTGCCAACACTGACTGTCACTAGGACAAGGCTCAGTTTTTCTTCAGCTTAGATTTGAATCAGAGCCAAGATTTGAACCAGAGCCATTACCCTATAACAAGCACAAGCTGAAGGAAATGACACTAGCACTCAACCCCAGCAAAACTCAGCTTCTCATCTGAAAAGAGCTTCTCAGTCCCTATTTATTCCCTCATGCAAGCCCAGAGATAAGAGTTACTTCCTGGCATTTAACAGCAAATCCCCTTAAAATTCCTTTAAAAGATAATATGAGTTCAGCAGGGGGAGGAGAATGACAAGAGTTTGTATATGGCAGCTATTCTCCAGAGGTGCCCTTTCAGACCTTTTTCTGGCAAAGCTTTACACCAGGAAGTAGTTCTGCACACTCTGAGAGGCTCAGGAACACCAGATCCCTGGTCCTGAAACTGTCTGGAATGACAGATTCAACCGTTCCAAGTATAAAAGGAACAGGGAGAGACTCACACTAATACATTTTAGTCTCACCCACGGCTCTTTAAATTTTTTCAGCTCAGCTAAACTGGTTGTGAACAGACTCTCTGCTGAATCCCTCCCACCACTGCTCACAGCATGCCTCTGCAGTTCTAGGGGAACACGTTCCCTCCCCTCTGGGGAGCCACGCTGCTTTTCCTTACCGTACTGCACCAGAGAGGAGGTCTGTGTGGTGGATCCCATGTCCCAGGAAGCAGCAGTGGTGCTCCCAGCAGGCTGGGTGTGCTGAGCTGCCAGCTGAGCCAGTGCCTGGGCTGTCTTGAACTGCTCCAGGAACTGCGACCCTGTAGTACTGCTGCCTTTGGCCTCTCCGACATCTCCAAACCCTTTCCCCAACATGCTCACCTGCAATTTCAGCAAGGAGATAAAGTCAACGTCTCCCATGGCTTGGAACTTGGCTCAGAGGACAGGTAAATCTCTTAACGTAAGCCCAAACACATTGTACCCTGCTGCTTTTCACTGGGTGCCTCAGCTTAACACTCTTGAGCTCCAAACGCAGGTACACTGCTGGCAGGAAGGGCTCACGTTTCCTTCCCAGCCTCCATTGTGTGTGAACACAGGTATGCTCATCTCTTGCCCAATCCATGCCATGGTACAGTGTCACGGAGGGTTACAAAGGAAGTTAAGACAGGATCTTAAAATATGTACTAAATTATTCTCATGCATTCAGTTACACTAAAAGAGAAACACCAGGAGATCTTTGCTTTATAGTTAATTTGGTTTTGAAAATCTTTCCTCAACTATCTCACCATTAACTTAGCAATTTCTATTTCTTTTTGCTAAAGTTACACAAAACAGCATCTGCCCAGGTCTGTGCACACCCCTGACTCTGACTCAATGTCTCCTTCCTTCTCCTGTCAGTGGATGCCAGCATTCCGTCCCACACCAGTTCCCAACCAGTTCTGTTCCTCAAATTGTTGGAATTGCAAGTCCTGGACCAAAAGAGCTTTTCCTTTCCTTTAAGCAGGAAAGAAGCATATGTTGCAAATCTGACAAGGGCAGCAGGGGAGGTATTTCCCCAATTATTTCAAATTGAGCAATGAACTTCGGACCACTGCTTTTAAAGCAGACTAGCAAATTATTTGGCTCTACCAGGCCCAAGCAGGGAGCAAGTAGCAGGACTGTATTTCCTGTATTACCCAAACAGATAGAACAACAGGGGATAAGCAACCTCAGCCAAACACCCACTGGCAGAGGCCAGCATTTCCTTACCATGCTGTGGTGAGAGAAGGAGTTTCCAGAGGCAGGCTGGGATAGAGCACTCTGCTTAGAATTGCTGAACACCAGTGGCTGCGCCAGAGAAGGAGTCTGGGACGACTCCAGGTTTGTTGACTCATTCTCCATGGAAGAGGGTGTCTTTCCAAGCAGGACTGCAAGATCAATTCTGGGTAGACAACGACCCACTGAGGTTACCAGGAGCTCCCGCTTCCATTAGAACAGTATTCCTCCTCCAGCCTCACAGCTTTTACTTTACAAATTGAAGGAATCTGTAGAACATTAACTCACAACTGCCAGTCGCAACCTCAAAAAGACAGACCGACCAAGCAAGACCCTGCATGGCCTTTGATTTTAAACCATGTTTTACATTAACTTAACACAGCAAAACGCCCTCAAACCTGAGGAATCAGCAATAGAGCCTAGGGAAATTCTAATCCAGAATTAGGACCCAAAAACTCCTAAATCAACCCTTCCATTTAAATCCACCTCATCTCACTCAGAGCTGCTGCATTGTAGCTAGCTAGTAAGGTTTAGTTGAAGACGGCAAATTACTCCGAGACTCGTGTGCTACTTTTCCCAGGTAAACAGCATGACCATGGGCTCTCACCTTTGTCCAGCCGTGATTGTCACATTCTCGGCAGGCAGAGGCACTGAAGACACATTGGAGGCTGTGAAGATCTTTGTCTCTGACAGCTGAAAGATAAAAAAGGAAAAAAGAATCCAAAAGTGAGAACAGCACCTCATAACAGTGCCTATGACACAAAGCACATGAACATTTGAGACAAACAGCCACAGAAAAACACAAGAAATTCCAGTGCTTAGACTGAAACTTCTCTAGCATTTGGCTCCCATCAGAATCAGCTTCTATTTCATTTGTTTCTTCTCAGGCAAGTGCACAAATCACCTGTCAGTGAAAAAAAAAAAACCTCTCAAATCCTTCTACAAATTTCCCATAGTCCACAAATCCCCTAGGGCTGCTGGGACCTTGGGCTGTTGCTCTGAGTCAATGGCATGCAGCACAGACCTGCAAAAGGCCCTGCACAGGTGAGGTGCAAGCACTGGTAGCAGAGTCAAAGAGAAACTTTGGACCCATAGCTAAGCTTCCATGGCTCACTTGGATGATCTGACCAACAGATCTACTTCAACTGTGGAAGGGAAAATAACATTGCTCAAAAATAGGCGGAGGGTTAGTGACGACCTGTGATTCAGCCTGGAACATATCTGAACATGAACAGCTTCTATTCCAGACTGAAGAGCTGCCACAAACTGAACTGCCAGAGTTTAAAACGTAAATCCAGAACTCCTAGGAGCGCCTCACACACACTGAAGGTAAGAAAGGCTCTCAGAGGCTCCCTTCTAGTAGAGACCTGACTGAACAAAGAAAAGCTGCTCATATCTCCAAGCACAGCCGTAGTGCTTCCCTCAGGTGGTGCCTGGAAGGCAAATGCTTCCCGTGCTTGCCCATTCTGTTGGCTGAGCCAAAATGAGCATGCAAAACTAACAATCATACTAAAAAAGCCCAACCCTGCTCCCATCTGCAAGAACAGAAGTCCCTTCTTGATTTGGAGAAGGACTGAAGCCCATTTCAGAAGAAACTTATAGATGGGCATTAACAGGAGGTGCTAACTAGTGTCCATTGTCCCCTGAAGGAGACATCAGGTGGAGAACACAAGGTGGTGAGACACACCAAAGAGCATGCCAGAAGGTAAAGTCAAGAGCTTCTTTTCCATCCAAATCACAAGGACCAGCAGAGGCATACGATGTGCACAAAACCACGAAACTCCTGCTGGTGTGATAAAAGGCAAACCTTCCCCAACTACCACTCCACCAGAGGAGTGGAGCAAGAGTGCTGTGTGGAGTCAGGCCAGTTTCTGGAAGAATTCCATCTTGCAGTTATACGAAATGAGAGAATCAGCCTCAATGGCCCAGGAGATCTCTTCTTGTCTTGGGCTTCTACGACAAGCTCTATTACACACATCCTGTAGAAGCTGTGACAATTACTTATTCATCATAGTTCCCAGAGCTGGGAGCCTGGCTGGGGTTCTTTCCACAGTTTGGGAAGGATGGGCTTTGAGCTTCCCTGGCAGCTCCTTGTGTACAGACAGGACAGCAGCCTGCTGGCAGATGCACAGAGGAGATGGGTTCGGAAAATACCTACATCTTCATTCCAGTCCTCTGTGCCCCATTCTTCTGTCGCTGCCCTCCATGCACCTATAAGGACAACAACAGGTACAGAAGTTATGCATGAATCAAAGCTCAACCTCCAACAGCTGGGGGAGCACTGGAGAGCTTTGCAGGCAGCCAGGAGGACTTTTATTTGCCAATCAGACAAGTTAAAGCAGTCAACCTCAACCCACGCTTTATGGTCAAGGTACCATGATGGGATTGCCCCTGCCTTGCTGGTGCAGGCTGGGCTGAAAAAGAGGGACTGCTGGGCTGGCAAACAGGGCAATGCACACCCTCCCAACACCCAAAAGGGGAGCTGAGCTCTGCAAGGAAGCCCCAGCATCATCCCCAGCCTCCCTGTGCCATTTTCCTGACTTCCCCCTTGTACTGCAGTAGCTGTAGGTTTGTGCACCCGCAAGCAGTCAGTGTTACCCCAGCAGCGCGGACAGAGCACCTCCCTCACGGGCCTCCTGCCAGCTCTAGCACAGGATCTCACCATCCAGGTAAACCTCAAGTTTCTATAAAACTTAAGGATAACTGAGCCATTCCCATGATTCATCTTTCCAACCCCCCCCCATGCAAAAAAAAAGTCTTGAAACCTTAGTGCACCAGAACCTCCTGTGTAAAGGCAAATGGGATTCAGAAAAGAAAATTTAAGGGACTAAGCAACTCCTGCATTTTCTGTGACCAGCTTCAGAGATATGCTCAAAGTGTGCAGCTTAACGTACCAGGGAGAAAATTGGGAAAACCTCAGCTGCAATCCAACACACCACAATTTAAGCGAGCAAAATTTACCGGAAGGTAAGAGTTTTGCCTGGCTGCATTTTCAACTTGTTCCAACCCTCGTTTCCATCACAGTTTAACCTCTGTACTTTGAATATTATGTGGCAGTTTCAGATTCCATTTAATAACTAAAATTTGGTTTGGAAAGAGAGCAGGAGCTTTCACATCCCCAAAAATCTCAGAGCATAAAGCCATCCCCATTTTGTGCAGCTTGTTTTCAGTCCACACAAACCAGATCAACAAAATTTGAGAGCGCCAACAGGGTTAATCCTGAAGACACTTACTGGACGGAACAAGTTGGTATCAGCCCTTTTACAGCATAAAACACAGCACGTGGGGAAGGAGAACATTCTGAGTTCTTCTGCAGGACACAGATCTCCCCATATAGACTGTAACTGGGAATTTAAACAACCACTTGTCTAAAACTAGGGGATTTAGTGCATGAAATAAGTATCAGTGAATTATTCTTTTTTTCATTGCTTTTTTGTTTTGCTTGATGAGTTGAGCCAATTCAAGAAGTCTCCCAGGATTTACTTTTTTATATATTCAAGTTTGAAATACAGATATTAATATAATATCACCTGCCAGAATGTCAAGTGTCTTATGCCAGGAATGCCAGGATTCTTAAGGCATACTACCCCTTCCTCCACAGCCAGAACCATTAACACATTCAACACATCTGCAGTGTAGAAACCTCAATTCCCCCAATCCTTAGATTTCTGGTGCCCTCACAGCAGTAGCGGGAAGGCTGCTTTCCAGATTTTCATGGATCAGAAAGATCATTCTAGCCCAAGAGGTGAAGTGGGAGCTGGATGTACCTGCAGCTGGCCCAGAAAGCAGCAAGACAGGAGAGTTGCCCCAAGAGTAGTTTGTGCATGCAGGAACACAGCATGGGGGTCTTAAGTCTTGTTTGTTGGGTGAAAATAAGAAGAAAAGAAAAGAAAAGCAGCACTAAAAGCAGAAGGAAACCCTGCAGATGAAGAGCAGCCATTGACAGGGCTTTCCCGGCAAGTCTGCTGAAGTACTGGACACTGACTCAGCACAGCTCAAGCTCCCTACACACAAAGGGGCAGATGGAGAATCAAAGACCGGCAGTGTATAACTGGGTATTCACCAGGAACACTCCAGAAAGCTCCCAGTTAGCACAGCATGGGAAGTTTTTTTAAAGAAACCAATTGTATCACTCTTCACCAAGCTCTTCTGAAGGGGAGAGCAGCAACACAAGCAATACCCTGAGCCTTCTAACACCATTTCAGAAGGGTGGCCTTCTGAAGAGCAAGCCTTCCTCTCTGCTTTCAGAAAGCCCTTCAAAGAGCTGCTGGTCTTTAAGCTCCTCAAACCAAGAAAAAGAGGAGAAAATAAAATTAAGCCAACAACATGTGCAAATATGAATGCGGTTAAGGGAAAAAAAATCGCCTTGTGTCTCCAAGTTTTTCACATCCCTCCCCAAATACACTCTCTCTTAATTTTAAACTGGGAAATAACCACCCAGCTTGCTCCTCCCACAGCCCAGCAGGCAGTCTGCTGCCTCTCAAGGACTGGATCCAGTTACCCTGCACTAGGAAGGCAACAGACCCAAAGGCCCCCACTCTGCACCTCGGAGGAATGTTAATCCACACAAAGCCCAAGGGCAGCAAAACCACAATGGCAGTGCTGGAGCAGATGGCCTTGTGCTGCCCGTGGAAGTTAAAGATTAAGCCTGAGGTGAGAACCAGGAAATGCTCCAACACAGCAGAAGCACTCCACGTATGTCTGCCTGCCTGCCTTCGGTCCCTTGCAAGAGAGACTCCTCAGCCCCAACACCTCTCCTCCTGCCCTGACCTTCGAGAGTCAAGTGGCAAGTTCTTCTGGAAGGTCCCTTAGCCTCAACTTCAAGACCTCAGGTTAGATGGAGGAGACAGTTAAAGAGGATGTTTGCCTTATTATGGACACCAATGGAATTCTATAGAGATAAGGCAAACGGCATCATCTCATGGGCATCTCTTTGCCTCATAAGGTGTAACGGTATAAGAGCAGGAAATAAAGTGGCCAGGTACAGAGCAGCTTTGCCATCAAGCATCCCTGTCATCTCAAAATCCACCATCATCTTCAACTGCAGGGAGGTGAAGAGGAGCACCCGAGCAGCCTGAGCAAGCCAGAGCAGCCACTGGGCACAGCTCACCCAGCAGCAGCCACAAGCAGAGGCAAAGCGCAGAGAGAGCTCAGCCAGACCAACTGCCCTTGCAGCAGTGTTGTGACCCGAAGGAGGGACAGCAGGGAGGCCAGTGGAATGGCACAGGGACAAGAGCAAGTCACAGCTTTCAGGATGTGAGACAAAGGGAACATAACTGAGCTGCCTCACACTTCCTGCCCTCGGGTGGGATACTCTGTCACCAGCGCTGCAGACACAGAGCTGCTCTGGGTATCGAGAAGCAATGGCTGAAGTTAAAATTTGCATAATCCACAAGAATTGGTGTTAGCCTCTCCCCATTTACATACAAGGTGTCAGCGTTAGTAAAAGCACAGTCAGAACAAATGCCAAATATTAATCAAAAAGAACAAATTAAGAGAGAGAAGAATGACATATCCACAGATATTTCAGATTTTTTTTTTAAAAGCTATAAAGTAAAGGTATCCGGGGCAGTTAGTGCACCTGGATGTATCATACCAGGAGCAGTGTCAAATTTTCGGGGATAATTTGACCCCTCACCCCCAATGAAATCAAGTCCTGAAACAAAAAAAAAAAGAAAAGAAAAGAAAGACAACCGGTGAAATTTTGACTTAAAGAAGTGAAGGCGAGTTTCATTGCCCCCATGTACACCAGTCACATTGTACCTGTGGATATTATTAATTTAAAGAGATGCCTGTGGCTACTAAAATGGAAACAAAACAACCACACACAACACAGGTGATCAGAGGTGTTGCACGATAAACTTTACCTCTGTGTTGTAGTACTAGAGCTAATTTGAGTTGTTTGTTAGAAAAATCTTCAGTTCCCCCTAACCACACTCTAACCCACTTTGTTCCACAATTCCTTTGTTCCACAATTCCAAAACACCAACACAGGAAAAAGAAAACCATCCACGCAGAAGCCTGTTCCCACTAGACAGCTGAACTTCCAGCACACAGAGCTTGTCCACTCTCATCCCTTTTTCTGAGGAGGTAAGCACATCCACTGCCCCTAACACATTCCCACACTACTCCCTCTGGAATTTAAAACCCCTTCTCAGCTGCCAAGATGATCACTCTGTCTACCGGTGTTTCACAAGAACACCCTCTTTCCACAACAGCTGTTTTCAGAAGGAAAAAAACCAAACAAAACCCAAAACCCAAACAAAACCCATGAAAACACAAATGAACCATCCCCACCCCTCTCCCTGACACTAACAGTATGCAGTAAAAGGTATCCCAGTTTATGGGACTTTAATTCTCTCTTTCCAAACCTAGCAGTTTTTCAGCAAACCCAAGAAGTATGGAAGTAGCCTAAAGCACCATTAACACAGGTGTGGATGCTTCTTACACACAAGATGTGGTGTTTACTTAAACATTCAGTAATTGTGGAAAAATAGTTTGACTTTGCAGTGTAACAAGATTGCTCCATAAAAAAGACAACAAAACCACCAAGGAGCCCCCCCAACAGGCTACTTACAGTCAAGGACTGTGACTGTCCCATTCTCACACTGCAAAATCTGAGCTCTCAATATTGTGCATACGTGAAACAAAACCCAGAGCAACAGTTTTTCAGTGCTGGAGAATGTGCAGGGGAAGCTGGGTGTTCAGAATCACCCAGCAAACACGTTTGCTTCAAACAGGGAAGGAAGAAGAATTGCTTTCAGCTCATTTCTGTAACCAAGGCCTATCCCACCATGGTTTGAGCAAGATGACCATGAAGCAAAGAATGCTCCCAGTATCAAAATCAAGAGCAATACATCTGACTCTGAGTAGTATTCTCCGGAGGATGCACCAAACATTGGAAGATCTTGGATCTCCTTATCACACTACAGTTTACAAAAAACACTTATCCAAATAGTAGCATGGTTTCTACAGGAAAACAAATAGAGGTGAGTCTTCCTGTGCCTCTGTTGGGCAACAGCACCCACAAGCTCAGAGCAGTCATCCAGCTCCCGTTTCCAATGTGCAAAGGGTGCAAAGTGTCAGGGACACCAAAATCCATCTCTGAATCAACAATCTGTTCCTCCATCCCTGAGCCTAAGACCTGCCTCATTGCAAGTGGATGGATACAAATGCACTCATGCTCTCAATACAAACCAGCATAGACACACATGAAGACACTTACTTGTGCCATCATCAGGCTCAAAGCTCCCAGTGTTGTTCCACGTGTTGTTGTTGCTATTCCCGTAGTTCTCATCCGTGCTGGCTGGCTCAGCATAGTCAGCTGGGTTGAAAGTTCTGTAAGAAATACAAGGATGGAAATGTTCACTCTGCCAAACCATTTTGAAAGGAGTCAATTTTATTCAGACCATAACACATCTCACAAGGCAGTTCTCTCAGCAGAGAGATGCTTCAGCTACACCAGCCATCCCAAGTTTAGGTTACCATGATGCAGTTTGGGCCTTTTTAACAACCAAAAAAAAAAAAATAAAAAGAGAAACGGGAACAGAAATGACTGACACAAACAGTACTATTCATGCACAGATTTATTTTTTGCTACAGTTTGTATCAGTGAAACTTACCCCATGCCTTGGGCAGAAAATCTTCCCCCTCTCCGTCCAGAGCCACCTGTAAATACACACACACGCACTGCTGTCCCTTGGCTCTACATCACCAGGAAAGAAACACCTGAACAACACACAGAGCTCTGATGCCCAGAACAGTGGAGAGGATCTTCCTGGGTTGATGGGATTGCCAGCAACATCTTTCGATGTATGAGAGTGACCTCAGCTGGCTGGCAGCATGATTAGCAATGCATCATTCCAGGCTCAGATGAGCTTTCCAGCTGGCACAAACTATAAGTACTGGACCCCAGGTTCTGATTTCTGCAGTATGTGACCTCAGCAACAACTCCTAAGTGACAGATTTTGGGGTAAAATTAATTTCTGCCCCAAGTGTTTAAAGCCCAAGCCAGTGGTGGTGCTCAGATACATGTGCAAGAATGATGAGGATGCAGGTTCTGTTGCTAACAAGCCATTGGCCCACCTACTAAAACAGTCAACCTTGAGTTTTTTAATTTCCCACCTCAGTACTAAAGCACAATTTTTTTTCTAACTTCGTGGATGGATGCAAGAACTAGGTGCTGTTTCCAGCATCTTTTAAGATAGGAAAGCAATATGTAGGCACTAAAAGTAAGCACGAGAACAGAAACATCAAGTGCATATTTCAGTTTGGCAATTCCTCCCATAAAAGCGACTGATGTCATTCTTCTCCTCCCACCCCCTTGGACCTCACATTCCATGTGTACCTCGGCCTCGGCCACGTCCCCGCCTCCCTCTTTCCGTGCCTCTTCCAGAAGATCCTCCACTCTTACCACCATCTAGTCCATTTTCCTGGCCCCGAACTGAAATGCAGAACAATGCAAAGACAATTTCAAGACTCATCCTGCTTTAGCAGGGATACTAGACCAGACCTCAAACTCCAAAATGCAATGACTCTGTGGGGGACCACATCGCCACATGCCCCCTGGACTTTTGATTTAAGCTGATGGTTAAGTGAGGGCATCACCCAAAGAATCCTCTCAGACAGAGGAGTATTAAACAGATACACACAGGTGGATTTCCTCACAGATGTGTCTGCCTGAAAAACTTTACTGACAGCTGTTTTGCAGCCCAGAGTGCTTTGGTGTGAGAGTTTTGGGAGTTATTAAAGGGCAGGTCCATACACTCTCTTCCACGGGTGGCACCTCGCCCTCGCCTCGGCAGCCCGCCACGTCGTCTGCTGAAATCCCGCTCCCGATCCCGGTTTTCTTTGCTTTCTTCACTGGGTTCTGTCTGTCCACTCTCCTTCTGTCCTGAGACACCCTTCTTCTTCCCAACCATTTCCCAGGAATGCTGAAGGTTTGCAGAGGGGAAAGAAATTAATCACAGTTTGAGCAATGAAAGGTGCAAATACACAAAGATTTAAACATGCTACAGAGGATATAACAGGGGTCTCTGCAAAAACTGTTTCCAGACCAATTTCTTTTTTAAGAAGTCTATCAGCCTACACACAGCACATCTTCTTCCTTTGAGCCAAGCTTTCTTACAGCTGACTGGCATGCAGTTTGAGGTAACAGGAGATGAGTTATTCTATTTCTGCAAGGATCTACTGAATTCTTCAATAGAGAGGGCATGATACTTCTAGAGTTCAAAGCATGGATAAATTTACCTTGCTTAGGGGAAAAAAGCCTGCCACTTCACACAGATCACCAGCAGCTCTCAGAATAACCCAGGTAAATGTTTCATAGTGATCTGCAGTCAACATTTGGGGTAAGTTCTTTCAGCAGATGCAAAGTGATTAACAAAACCCCTCCCCTAAATATCAGCTCAGATGGAGAGAAACATCACAGAATTTATCCAACAGGCAAGTTCAACTGCAAAACATTAAGTATGCCTCCAGATCACTGCCGTGGGCCTGCACCCATGTATTTTCTGACAGTTGCAGTGGTTTCATACTCTTAAACTGATGTTGCACGCTGTTGGAACAACTAAAAATAGTCCTAAGTAACTGGCAATTACCTGAAAACACAACTGGCAGACAAATCAACAGCTGGGTTTGAATGGCAGCAAGCAGGGACAGTGACAAAAAACCCAACAACATGGTGGCACAAACTGCCATCAAACCCAAGGCTTCCAAAGTCTTTCTCCATAGATATCTGGCTCAGAAATAAACTTTAAAATCATAGTATTCCAAGTAAACATTTTTCAAGTAAACGCTTTTTAAACCAAATCTAATCCAATGCCAAGATCATACCTGCTTCTTTACTGTTTGAAATACAGTACATTACCAGTAACTAGCTCAGCAGGTAAGCTGTCTTTAGCACCAGAGCACCCAAGCAATTAGCAGGTCTGTTTCTTTTAAGAAAATCCCCTTTCTGGGACTGCTGCACAAACTGGATCCAGGCCAGAAGCAGCTCCAAGTGGCTTGACCAATGGCAGTGCAGGGGTTGCCTGTGCTCAGCGATGCTGTGACCGCAAGGCCACCGGGCTGGAACGGTGGCAGCCCAGCACTGCCTCTGCCAGCTCCCCCCTGCCTGCCTCTCCATGGCCCTACCCTGCAGGGCCTTGTGCTGCTGATCCAATAAAGGAGGTGCTGCTACACAGCACTGTGTGCTGCACACTGTCCTGGATGCTACTCTCACAAGCAATGTGTTCCTCTAGGCAATTAAATTGCTGTGATAGCAGGGGTTTGTTCTCTGACTAGAAGTCACTGATTACAAAACGTGTGGAGGAGAATACAGTTGTGGCAGAGCTGTGCCTCAGCAATGCACATCCCTATCGTTCTCTTTTCTAAAAGAATTTCCAAAAGCTATTTTATTCAGTTGTCAATGGAAAGGGCTTTCTTAAGACAAGGAGGAACACAAACATGTGTTGTACAGAACCTGGCTGAAGCCAAACCAAGCAGAGAACCAGACACTGGGGAGCAGCTCCAATACACAAACCATAGTCTGAGATGTCCAGCTCATCCACATACCCCCAGGGCTTATCACAAACAGAAAAAGGAGCTAAAGCACAATATTCTAAAATTATATTTAGACCCTCAACTCAGAGTTGAGTTGGCTCCAACCAAACCAGGGTGCCAGGAGGATATGTGAGATCAGCAGCAGTTTGGAAGGATATGACATTCATAGGCTTTTCCTTGGGCTGTAACAGAACTTTCATCTCTTCTGTCTTTGTCACAAAAGGAATGACACCCTGCACACAGGCAGAAGGTTCCTCCTAAACAAGTACTCTCATTCTTGGGCTGACCTCAGCTTGCTTGAGACAAGCACCTGCATGAGAAACAGCAGCCAAGCCCAACTCCACAATAACAAACAGCAAAAAGGCCCTCAAAACCGCAGCATAGGCAGCAGCACAGAAGCCACTCAGTGCATCACTGAGAAATGAATCTTTAGGGCCAGAGACATAGAAACCGCATTACTCTGACAGAAAGGAACCACAGCTGACACACACCTGCCTTTCAATGCAGGTCATTCAGCCCTCGTGGGGAAAGGCAAGTTCCTTCACATTCAGTGGTGTGAAAGCACATATAGATGCCACTGTACTGTTGTTGAACTGCTTGGATTCAAAAGTAATAGGAAGGAAAGTACTTAGGGCATTTTCTCCTCTATTCCTTCAAGCCTAGGGCCATTCTCACAGTCTGTGCAAGCCCACGGAGAGCAGTGTTCAGCAGCCAGGTCAGTCACACTGTGCATGCTCCTGTGGAACTAGTCAGTCATAGTGGCTCTCCTTATCTTGACGTTACTGGATATCTCACCTCCAAATATGCAGTTACACTGAACTAGGCCTCACCAGATTTACAGGACCTAATCCTACCGTGTCCGGATTGCCCTCCAGCAGCACATTGATGGCTCTGTTGACATCTCCGTTGCAGTCATGCAGAGCAATCACACACTCATCCTGGTTCTTGCCTGTGATGTCGATCAGCTGTAGAGAAGACAACACTGTGGTTAGCATATTCCAAACCAAGATGGCACCAAAATTTCTATGGGTGTCTCAGGAGGCGAGTTGAATCCCAAACCAGAAACCCTTCAACAAAAAATTAAAGGGCTAGGGAATCTCCCCAGCCCTCTCAGCTTAACTATGTTCCTCAACAAAAAGTGACTGAGGGTGTGAATTTTGAGTTACCATTGTTTCACCATGACCCAACCTACAACCTCCTTTTCTCAGGATAACACTGTTACCTGCAGAAACAAATTAAAAGTTCAGCAAGACAAAAGTTGCTGCACCTGCATCAAGGCAATGCCAAACACAAACACAAGATGGGGGAGAATGGATGGAGAGCAGCCCTGAGGAGAAGGACTTGGGGGTGTGAGTTAACGTGACCCAGCCACATGCACTGAGAGCCCAGAAAGCCAATCCTGTCCTAGGCTCATCCTCAACAGCGGGGCAGCATGTGAAGGGGGGAATTCTGCCCCTCTGCTCTGTTAAGAGCTGCCTCCAGCTCTGGGGTCGCAGCACAGGAAGGACGTGGAGCTGCTGGAGTGAGTCCAGAGGAGGCCACGGAGATCATACTTGGGCTGGAGCCCCTCTGCTCTGGAGACAGGCTGGGAGAGCTGGGGGTGTTGAGCCTGCAGAAGTAAAAGCTCCAGGGTGACCTCAGAGCCCCTTCAAGAGCCTAAAGAGGCTCCAAGAGAGCTGGAGAGGGACTTTGGACAAGGGCCTGGAATGCCAGGACAAGGGGCAATGGCCTCTCACTGCCAGAGGGCAGGGATAGATGGGATATTGGGAAGAAATTCTTCCCTGTGAGCGTGGTAAGGCCCTGGCACAGATTGCCCAGAGCAGCTGTGACTGCCCCATCCCTGGAAGTGTTCAAGGCCAGGCTGGACAAAACTTGGAACAACTTGGGACAGTGGAAGATATCACCATAGCACAGGGGTGGAACTGGATACCCTTTAACGTCCCTGCTGACCCAAACCGTGCTATGATACAACTTCATGAAGCCAGTCCAAGGAAATTGAGGGAGCAGCCAGGTGTGTCCCTCCCACCTCCCCAGCATTCACAGTACTCCCAATATTGATCTCGCTTTCCTGTCAGAGTTCACCTTCATTTTCCACACTCACTTGTTTCACCTTCTCCTCAAAGTCAGCATCGTTGTGGTCCGAAATCATCTGTGCAAGTCGAATCTGTTCCGCAGTAGCCTAAAGAAATCAGAGAGAGAAAGAGCACATAGTCAGAGTGGTGCATTTCCAAACCATCCTCCAAAGGCCATGCTGCTACCCTAAGTTCTCTGGAAACTCTGCAAAGGAATCAGTATAGCAAAGAGAAGGCACAAACAAGGGTCAAAGAAGGAAAACTTCAGGGAAAGTGAGATGAAAAAGGAGCAAGAAGAAGAGTCTGGAAGAAAGGGATATACTGTTGAATGGTGTCATGGCACCAGTGAGCAGCAGCCACCCAAACCACATCCGTTTTGGAGCAGACCATACCCCCACCAGACCACCAAGACCCACTGCAGATGGCTTCTCAGACACTTGCATTCATTAAAGTGTGTGAGGAATGGACAAATGGAAGTAAAACCAAATCTCAGCAGCAGCTCCCACTTGGAGACACAGACATGGAAACCCCAGCGTCAGCAGCTGCCCAAGTAACCTGGCTCTGGCAGCAGCACCTTGTGACACATGGGGAGTTCGTTGGCGAACCCAGTTGTTAGCACTGGACCAGGCAGGAGTGCCAGGTCTCCACCTACAAGCTACCTGGTTTCCATGGACACTGCCCTTACCTGCGGCCGCTGCTTGTGCTGCGCCTGGCTCTGTGTCTGTGTCTGCTCCCAGCTCCCCCGGGCTCGGTTAGTGCCCACCGATGTCATCATTTACAGTATATACAAATAACAGTATTTACAAGGTTGAACTCTGTGGTGGGTCAGGGGAGAAGAGAGAATGGACTGTTAGATACCAAAAACAAAAGGCAGCACTGAGACTGAATAATCACATGGGCAACAGAGCCAGAATGGCTGCTGTAGATCCCAACCCTCCCCACCACCTCCCTAAAACCACAGTGGGCCAGGCTGCCATCATCACCACATGCTCCCAACACAAAACGGTCACTTTTCTCACCAGATACCATGGCAGAGTGTTCCAAATGGAATATCACCTGCATCCAGGTAGGAGCAATCAGGCCCCAGGAGCAGAAGTAGAATCATAGACTCACAGGCTGGTTTGGGTTGGAAGGGACTTTAAATCTCATCCAGTTCCACCCTTCTGCCATGGGCAGGGACACCTTCCGCTAGCCCAGGTTGCTCCAAGCCCCATCCAACCTGGCCTTGAACACTTCCAGGGGTGGGGCAGCCACAGCTTCTCTGGGCAACCTGTGCCAATGCCTCACCACCCTCATCATAAAAAACCTCTTTCTCAGGTAATCTAAATTGACCCTACTTCAGTTTGAAGCCATTCCCTGGACTTGAGGCAAAGACTTTAACAACTTCTTGTTGAAACACATGCATGAACAGGCACAGATCTGCCATGAGCCCAAGTTGAGGCTGTGGCCATCAACCGGAGCAGGAATGCTTAATAAAAGCTTCAAAGAAACTTCACTTGGAGGACAGAGCATCTCAGAGCCTCAGACACATAAGCTACTTCCCTTTCTCCTTTCCTGCCTTCAAAGCAGGGCAGGGGAAGCAAAAATGCTCCAGCAATAAGTGGTGCTACAGGTCTATGGAATTTTTGTTTCAAAGAAAGCCTCCCCTTGTAAAACTGCCTATTTTTCTTATGTAAATGATTCCCCTAAACTGGAAAATTTAAGTTTTTCTTAGTATTCTGGATTAAAAACATACCAAAAAAGTGAACAAGAAGGAATTACAAGGAATAACAGCCAGTAACACTGTTAGACAACTGCTTGAGGCAAAAAAATCCTAAGAAGAGTTTGAGTGTCCAAAGCAAGCAGAGTTTTCTAACCTCACACTGGGCCTCAGGGCAGGGGGTGTTAGAAAGGGATTAACACTGAGGTTTTACCTTCTCTAGTGCCTTCCAGGCACGAAGGATGTGAGAGACATCCCACAGCATTTGTCAGGACTCACAGCTTCTGAGCCCCTGAAATTTCATTAATCACAGAGTTCACATTTTTGTATTTCATTACTAAGATGGCAAAGCCTTCCCCCAAAGCAGCAGGACCTGCTGCTGTGCCCCAGGCAGACCCCTGGGACATGGGAAGGAGCCACAGACAGAGAGTAGGTGCAGGCAGAAAAGCCTAACGACAATCAGACCTGCAGGATCCCACCGGAAACATTGCTGTACAGGCAGCGTTAGCAAATAGCACAGGAAAAGCTGGGGAACCTCCTGCTGAAGTTTGCAAGTACTCGACTGGGCGAGAAATTCTTCCGAGAGCAGAGAGGCCCTAACAACGATTCTACACTGGACACATACCCCCCATGCCTGCCCCCACCAGTATCTGGCCTTCCTCTGTAGGCAAGTTTCTGTGCAATTGCCCCTGCAGCTCCCCATAACACCTCCAAATTTCCTCCTTCATGACCACCCATGCCTCACAGCAACTTAACACCACAGTTTTACAGCTATACAGTGCCAAGGTCCCTTATCAGGAAACAATCCAATCTCCCTGTGCAGCCACCAGGAGCCCCTGAGGTATGGGGGAAGAGCACTAAACCTGGGCTTCTAATAAGGAAGAGCAGAAAAAGCCTCCTATCCCCAACCATGCCCTTTGTTCAGGCTTCTTTCCCATGGCACGTATTTATTTTTGCCTTCTTCCAGTTCCAAGTTTCACACATAAACAATTTGTTGTATTAAACCAACCTGGCAGCAGAACCACAGGCCCAGAGGGAAGTGATTCCGTGCATCCACAGGAACCCAACCTGCAACATCCCTGGGCCACAGGTCCAGCAGACAGAGCCCAAACCTAGGGCAGCACCCAGGCAATGTTCAGCAGCTGCCATGCTCCGCCCTGCCCAGCTGCATCACTGCCACCAGTAACACAAGCATTTCTCCTTTAATGTGCAAAAAACCCGTAACAAAAATATCTACAATAAAAACCTCAGCCAGGCCCTGACTGCTGAGGCTGTCAGGTGAGGGGGTGCCCCCATGCAGACCCCACAGCTGCCTTGAGGAAAAGGGACTTGGCTACTGGTAACTTATTCCTCAATGGGGCAACTTAAGAGCAGCTCAACTGGCGGCATTGAACCGCAGAAGGTGGTTAATCCCAATGCCTGTGCTGGTCCTGCAGCTGCATGCAAGTTTCCCAGGTCAAAGCTTTTCTCATCAAAAGCATTTCACCTCTTCCTTTGAAAGGGCAAACCTTCACACATGCACCAAGAGGCGAAAAGGCAGCTCCAGCCAAAGTGAGTGGTGAGCAGTCCACACTGGAGCACCAGCATTAAATGGAGCAGCGCCCACACCTCAGGCCAGTGCTGCACTCAGACAGGGCTCAGGGAAAACAAAAAGTTTCACAGTTACAGGTTACAACACCCTCTGGTCAAAGACCCTGCATCAAATGAGACATTTGCTGTTACCCCCTTTCCTTCTCAGACCACACCGCTGCCTACCCAACCAGGCCTAAAGAGGAGAGTCTCAACTACACAAGTAAAGTGTGGAGTCTCCAGAAAATGAGGGGATACAAAAATGTAACAAACTGTTCATTTTATTAGAAACGTCAGATAAGTTACAGTTTCAGAACCAGGATCTGTAGGTCCCATGGCTGTGCCAGACCTGCTGGCTGCCGCTCGCCCTGGCACATCTCAGTCTCAGTTTCCCTGATGTGTTAATACAGAAAAATGGTATTTTCATCCCATTCCGACAAAGCTTAATTAACATGTGCAAAAAGCTCCAAAGCCCCAAAGGAAAGGGCCAGAGAGGGCAAAGCTTTTCCTGCAACATGGGGCAGAACAAGGACCCAAAAGAGGGTTATCAATGTGGTAAGTTTTTCCCGGAGAAAAGACATGGCGACCGCAAACCGAGTCATTCCGTGTATGCAAAGCACAAGCTTTAAAGGAGATGCTCCCGGATATGCCATCAGAGACCCCGACTCGGTAATCGACGGGCAGGGCTTTGCTGGGGAGACTCCCGGGCCGGAGGGCGCAAGCAGAGCCCCCAGACCGGGTTGGAGGGACGTGGAGCAGTGCGGCACTGGCAGGCCGGGGCTCCTCCAGGACCCCCGAACCGCTGTTGCCCGGGAATTTCACGTGGGCAGTGGAAGCACCCCGGCCATGGCCCCCGGGGCGCCACCGAGGAGCGGTGGCAGCAGCGGGCCTGGCGGCCCGCAAGGAGCCCGGCAGGGCGGGAGCACGGCTCCCATTGTTACCGCCGGCAGCGGCGGGGACGGGCGGGCCCCGAGAGCGCGGCAGGGTCGGAGCCGCCCGACCCCGCGGCCCAGTCCGAGGCACACAATGGGGCGACGGAACGGACCGAACCGGAGGGCGCCGGCGGGGCCGGGCGGGAGCCCCCACGGAGGCGCCAGGCCGGGCCCGCAACGGAGAGGCG
>VZRO01000589.1:494329-523287 GCA_013397915.1 Daphoenositta chrysoptera | reverse complement strand
GGCCGGGTGGGCGGGAGGCGGCAAGGCCGGGCAGGCAGGGGGCGGCGGCGGCGAGCCGGTGGGGGCGGGTTCGGGGGCCGCGCGGTACCGGAGCCACCGCCGCCACCGCCGCAACTTTACCTGGGTCCGCCCGCACTGACAACTCCCCCGACCCCGCCCCCAGCACGTGACCGGGCGGGGCGGGACTGCCCGCGCCGGACACGTGACTCACGCGGGGGCGCTGCGGCGACCCCGTATGAATCACGTGAGTAAGCCCCCTCTGGTCACATGGTGCGGGCGCAGGGCGGCTTTGTGGCCGCCATGTTGTGCGGCCCCGGGCCGGGCCGGGCATGGCGGGGGCCGGCAGCAACTGGCTCTCGGGGGTCAACGTGGTGCTGGTCATGGCTTACGGCAGCCTGGTGAGGGCCGGCGGGGCGGGACGGGGCGGGACGGGACGGGATGAGCTGGCGCGTCTGTGCGGCCCGGAGTGTCCACGGAGTCGGACCACGCGAGTCCGTGGAGCCTCCGCGACGCTGATCCTGGCGCGTCCGTGGAGCTCCCGTGGGCCCGGGCCTGAGGAGTCCGCAAAGCTCCCGTGAAACATGTCCCGGACTGTCTGTGGGGAGCCCCTCCGAGTCGGGCTCAGGGCCCTCATGGGGCTGGGCTGGAGCGCCCGTGGGTTCCTGGGGTCGGTGGGGCGGGGAGAGGACTTGAGTGGCGGCCTCTGTAGAGATTGGGAGGGTGTGGGGCTGTCCTGAGTGTCCGTGGGGCTCCTAGCGGGCTGAACAGGGACCCCTGTGCCCGCTGGGGTCGGAGGAGCTGGGTACGGGCCGGCTGTGAGAGTCCCCCGGCGCATGTCTGAATCCCACCCCGCTGTGGCTCCTCAGGTCTTTGTGCTGCTGTTCATCTTCGTGAAACGCCAGATCATGCGCTTTGCCATGAAGTCCCGCCGTGGCCCCCACGTGCCTGTGGGACAGCACGCACCCAAGGTGGGTACCCTCCATTCCTACACCCACGGGCCCATCCGTGCCTGAAGGGACAGGCAGGAGCTGCTCCAGCGTCAGAGCTGCCACCTCGTAGTGGTGATGGGCAGTGGGGAGGGAGCAGGTTATCTAGGGCCTGTTCGCGTCCTTTTCATCCCACAAACAAAGTGAGAGCTCTGTAAATGTGCTGCTTTTTTTCCTCCTATACAGGATTTAAAGGAAGAGATTGACATTCGACTCTCAAGGGTTCAGGACATCAAGTATGAGCCGCGGCTGCTGGCAGAGGACGACGGCCGGCTCCTGCAGCTGGACACACCAGGTACCGTCCCAGAGGTACCGTCCCACACTTGTTCCCTTGGGGCCAAGTCACACCTTTGTCTGCTCTGCACATGATATGGTGTCTCTGCTGCTGTTTTCCCTTTCCTCTTGGAGGGATCCAAGGTTAACAGAGATCTCAGTTTGTGCTTTCCCTTTACCAGGCTGCTATAACTACCTGTACAGGATGAAGGCACTGGATGCAATCAGGACATCGGGTAAGGGAGCCGAGGGCAAGAATGGGAGCAGAAGCGTGCAGGGAGACCCTGAATGAGGGTGCCAACAGCCCCATGGGGACACTCCAGTTGATCACTGGGGAGTAGCAGTCACTTCTCCCGCTGGTGATCTGAGGGTTGGCATGCTCCATGTGCTGGGGCAGTTGGCAAATGGAGGCAGTGGGCATGGACAGAATTTATCCAGCCAGCGGCTCCTGACCGTAGGGATGAGCAGAAGCATTTTTACCTGCGCTTCAGCTGTTGTGTTGTGCCATTTTCCAGACGTCCCATTTCAAGGAGAGGGCCGGTACCCAAAGTCTTTAATAGGGAAGAACTTCTGTGCCTACCTGCTGGAACTGCGGAATTCCAGCACCTCGTTCAAAGGCATCCGCAAAGCCTTGATTGACACCTTGCTGGATGGCTATGAGAGCGCCCGCTATGGCACCGGGGTGAGTGCTGGTGGGGCACTGCTGGCCCCAGAGGGCATTCCTGTGCTCTGCCGTGCTGCCGGGACTGAGGTCACACCATAACTTCAGCTGGGTGTTCCATGGTCTTTTCCGTTTGTATCCAGGTCTTTGGGAAAACAGAATATCTGAAGTACCAGGAAGCTCTGAATGAACTGGCAAACATGTAAGTGCTGCTGCCCAGGTGTGGTGGTGGGTTCCTGGGCCCCAGCAGTCCGTGGGGAGGTATGAACAGAGATGGGTTTTGGGACACAGCCATCGTCTGAGGCAGGGGCTGTCTGTGCCCACCTGTCCCTCTGGGTTCACTCCTTCCATGCAGCCCATGTGTTACTGCAGTTTTGGGTTTGTTCCATGGTCACAGTCGACATTCCTGCTCATCTCCAACCACTTTGAGTCAGGGACTTGGCACAGAACCACTGCCCTTAGATTTCAAGATGTCAGTGAGCGCTGTCATCACAAAAGCAGATTTGCTTCATGTCAGACAGATAGCTACACAGGCTGAGCAGCTCCTCTGGGGTGGCAGCAGCAGTGATGGTGCCTCTTCTCTGCCCACAGGACCAAGGCCCGGGGGGGCAGCAGTCAGCGGCAGCACCAGTCAGCAGTGAAAGACCTCACCCTGTCCCCTGAAGTCTCCAACCCCACCACCATCCAGGTCACCTACCTGCCTTCCAGCCAGAAGAGCAAACGTGCCAAACACTTCCTGGAGCTGAAGAGTTTCAAGGACAACTACAACACGCTGGAGAGCACCCTGTGAGCGTGTGGGGGCCTGGTGCAGTGGGTGTGCTGGGCGGGTCTGGGCTGCAGTGCAGGCAGCACTGAGAGGAACCAGCTGTGCTCTCAGATCTCCCCCTCCCACCACATTGGAGGTCATCACTCGGCGGGGGCTCCATCCCAACTGCTGAAGTTTGGCCCTCACCAGGAGCCCATTCTGGAGCTGCTGAGCCCATGGGGATCAACCCCACGGCCTTCTCTGCCACAGGCTTATCACACTCCAGGCTTTGAGTCCTGCGCTGTCTTGGACCCTGTGAATAAACTGAAGAGCTTGAGCTTATTTATAAAGACATGGATCCCAGCCAGCGCTCCCCTCCGCCCGTCCTTCCCTGCGGCAGCTGGCGGGAACTGATGTTTGTCCGTCCTGTCCGTGTGGGTCTTGGGCACTGGAGCCACTTGTCTGTTTTTTTCTGAAGGGTGAACACTTTTCCCCATGACGTCATTGTTCCTGCTGTCAGCCTTTGTGCCCAGCCTGCCTGTGCGCCTGGACAGGGTAGAAATAGTTTGGTGCCTGTTCTTAGCACCATGGCTGAGCTACCGCTTTGGGCTGAGGTTTCTACTCATTCTTCTGCAACCAGGCATTTGGGGACGTCTTGAGTGGACAAAGCAGTGTTAAATGTCCCATCTGTCCTGCCAAGGGGGTGTTTGCTCCCACTCTCACCAGCGCCTCGCATGCCAGCATCTGCCGAGCTCCTGGGGCTGAAAGCTCGTGGCCCCCACCTTGAGTCTGCGTTTCTGTCAGGCTGAGGGCAGCGCCGGCAGCTCACCTGTCACTGTGGCGTGGGCGACACAGAGTGGAGGGTACAGACCTCGGCACTTTTTAATTACTGTTTAATAAAATGACAGTTTAGCCCAAGTAGGATGCGTGCCACCGGCCTCTGACTGCAGGGGCCCATCCCTACCCGATCCCAGGCTGCATCCCTCCTGAAGCCGCTACAAAGTAATTAGGATAACAATAATGGTAGCCAGGATGCTGCCATTACTGCTGTGGTATCTGAGATACCATGACAGAAACTGGCATGCAGTTATGGTAAGTGGGGTGCCACCATAACAGTAACTGGGAGGCTGTTACTGTAACCAGGATGCCGTTCCTGCCGCGGTATTCCATTTACACCCTGGCCGTTGCCGGGTTTGTTCCCGTGGCACTAGCCATGGCAGTACCAAACAGCCAGAGTGCCTCCCTGCAGCGGGAGCAGGTCAGACGGGGCAGGGGTTGGGAAGATGGAAACTGTCCTGGGGCTCCTCGGAGCAGGTGGGGACAGTGGGCTGCAGTGTGATCTGGTGCAGGTTAAACCCCAGGCCATGCAAACATGCTGTTTGTTTGCAGGTCCAGGCGAATGGGAGTGTTGGAGCAAGGCTTCTGGAGAGGTAGAGCTGGCAAAGCACCCTGAGGGCTGAATCCCCCGTGCTGGGCATCTGTGGGCGATGGGGAGCCCTAGCACAGGGCAGACTGGGGGGAACATCTCTGCATTCCTGAGCTGCCCACCCTGTGTCTCAATAGCTGTGGGCAGGAGGCCAGGGAGCACCCACAGTGCTGGGCATCGTCCCATGGGGTGCTGCAGTGGATCATGGAGTCGCGGCTGAAGAAGTGTGTGGAGTTGGAGCTGTACCTTGCAGGCAGGGAGCTGGTGGCGGTGAGGCTGGGCATTGGTTGGGTACAGCTGGGGTCCTCCAGCCCTGTGCTGCCAGGGGTGGGTGCCCCCTTTCTCCCTTTACATCCCGGGGGACAGTATCTCTCAGCGCTGGTGAGCCAGGGGGATGTGGGGGTTCAGCACAGCCCCTGTATCTGGCAGATCCGCCGAGACGCCCTGTGCCAGCTCCTCCTGGATGAGCACCTACAGCACCAGCAGGAGCTGCTCCGGCTGGGGAAGGCCTTCTATGTGGAGCGGCTTTGAGTGCTCAGCCCCGTGCATGGCACTGGGCTGGCATCGCCCAGCTCCCGACTGAGAATAAAACATGTTGAGCAAGACAGGCTGCATCTGCTGCATGTGAGGCATGGGACAGCCCAGCACAGTTCCTGTGGCTGGGATCCAGACATGTTGCCTGCAACCCTCGGTGTCCTGGATCCTGCACACTTCGTCTCGCCCATGGCCACACCAGGAGATGGCAGCACGGCCAGCATGCCTCACCAGACTGGGTGCTCCACACTGGGTCCCTGTCCCAGCACAGGTCCTGCTGTGCCATGCCTGTGCCATGGTGTTCCTGCCCCATGTGGCACAGCCCTGCAGCAGCGGGGAGAGGAGCCTGGCTGGGCTGGGTGCAATGCTCCCTGTCCCCACTTGCCGTCCAGGCATCCCAGGATCCCTGTCTGCTCTGCAGCTGGGAGGGCCCTGTCCCCCACCTCCCATCCCTGCTGCCTGTGCCCGACCTTGGTGTCTCCCAGCCCCAGGGCCCATCAGTGCCTGCCCTGGCTCTGCTTATTGACAGGGCTGGGGGCTGCTGGGCCAGCACCCCCCACCGTGGCCCTTCATTAGCTCGGCTGTCGGGCTGCATCACATCACCCACTGCCACACGCATGCCCCCGGCTCTGGCACTGCTGCTGCCACGTGTGTCCCTGCTGTCCCCCCTGCCACCTCATCATGTGGCCACCTCAGGGTGCTGAAGCCCCCGACCCCCAAGGCCAGGCTGTACCCCTGTCCTTCTCATGGCACTCAGGGCTCTGGCTGCCCCATGTCCTGTCCCACTGGTCCCCTGAAGCTTGAGCTCCCACAAAGCCCCCAGTGCCATTCCTGAGATCGATGTGTCCCACTGCAGCAAAGCACTGCTGTGGTGCGGGGAGGCTGTGCTTCCAGCACCCCATGATATCCCGTGTACCCTTGTGGCTGGACTCCACCACTCTGGTCCCAACAGCTATCTTAGTATGGGTCGGAGTCCTGCCTCTGTCACCCAGCACGAGTGGGGCCACATCCTCAGCATGGATGTGGCAGGGTGACAGGCAGCCTCTCCAGCTGCTCCTCGGACGAGATACTCCCATGAGCCCCAGCAGCTCCCCCAAAGAAAGGGGAATGTGGGGCACAACTCCCCTGTGTCAATGGGGCTTGTCCTTGGGCAGGGTCATGTGCAGCCCCTCGGTGGCACAGGGCCCGCAGGCCAGGGCTGGCCCCCCAGTATTGACAGCCCCGCTAATGACAGGGAATGTGACCAGGGGCAGGAGCAGGCGGCGCGGGGCCATCGACCGCATCGACCGGCAGTGCTGGGCGGCAAGGGCGTGGGGGTCCATGGAGGGGGCAGGGGGACGTCAATGGGTAGTAATTAATGGGAACGAGGCCACGTGTGCAGGGCCAGGGCTGTTGCTGGCCGCGTCCCTCTGCTCGCTGCAGCCGAGCGCAGTTATAAAGGGCGGCCAGGCGACCCCCGAGCCAGAGCGCAGCGGAGTCCCCCAAGCCAGCCCAGGTAAGATGGTGATGGATGTGGGATCCCTTTGGCCCCAGCGCTGCCTGCCAAGTGCTTGTCATGGTGTGCCCTGACATGCCATGCCATGCCAGGAGACCATGCCTGCACTGCCCTGCTCTGGCTTCATCCCAGCCACAGGACACCTCCTGCTCCTGCACTGCATCCTGAGAACCCCAGTACCGGCACAGTGTCCCAGCAGGCTCCAGGCGCTGAGGTGAGGCTGGGTGCTGCCTCCGCAGTGCCTCGGGGGTTATACCTGGATACCATCCCCCACCCCAGCTCTCAGCTCACCCTTCTCTTTCTCTTACAGGCAGCTAAGCTCCGGGTCCTCCCACCTCCGTCTGCCCCTGTCTCTGTCTGATATGTTTGATATTAGGTTGTTTTATTGGAAAACCAACTAAATATCAAACATATTCTTACAGCGCCAGGGACGCCCAGCACCGACTTGGCCAGATGCTGCCTGTGCCCTGCCTCAGGCAGGTGTGCCCTTTGCACCCTCTCCTGCACCCTCTGCTAGTCCTCACTGCCACAATAAAACCTGTCTGCCCATCTCCGTGGGACTTGAGAGGGGGAGCCCAGAGCCGTCCCGGGGGTTGGCGGAGGTTTGGGATGGCAGCGGGGTCAGCGCTTGCCACCTGTCCCCCCGCTCACGCCAGGGATGATGACAATACAAAGGCCCGTGGCCCCATGCCCATCACTGCCTCCACTGCCCTGGCATGGCAGGGGTTGTTTATGGAGGTGCAGCCACTGCTAGGGGCCCTTGGTGGGCACTGTTCCCCGGGTGCCCTGCCCAGGGTGCCAGGAGCTGCCACCAGGTCTCTGTCCCCCAGGTCCCTGGGTGCTGACCCCTTTAGCCCTCAACATCTGTCCCTGGGTGGGAGCAGTGGGTCTCTTCCATAGGAGATCCTAACCTGATTTATGGGGCCAGTGGGACTTCTGGGCCGGCACAAGGAGGCTGCAAATCCCTCGGCTGTGGACGAAGCGCTACCACTTGCCCTGAGAATTCCTCCCTGCGCCTGGGGAATCTGCTCCACCAGCTGCCAACAGCATCCTCCACCTCAACACCAAGCACCAGCATGGCCAGAGCTGGGCTCAGGGCTCAGCGGGCACCCGGGGGGCTCTGCCCCTGGTGCTGGGTGCAGTTTTCCCTGCTGCTTCCTTGCAGAGCCAAACCCTCTCGACCAAGCCCTGCTCCCAAAATAGCGCCGGGCTGATCTTGCCCTTTTCCGTGCCGCCCCCGGGCAGGGGTAAATGTCAGCCCAGGGCCACCAAAACATCCTAACCCCCCCCCAGGAAGGCAAATTGGGGGTGGGAACTTTGTGCCAGTTCTGCATGGACCCAGTTCAACAGCCTGGGGAAGTGCTTGGGGCACCAGCCAGGGTGTCCCATTGCATGGGGGGAGGGGGCACCTGGGACAATGTAGGACCCCCTCTCACAGACCTGCTGCTGCTTTTTATAACGCCCCAGCTGTCTTCGGGAGCCCAAATAAGGCTGTGACCACCCGGAGCCCCCAGGACGCACAATGGGTCCCGAGCACAGACTTTTTGGGAAGGTGAGGAGGCGGGTCAGCCCAAGAAAGGCAAAGCCCCTGTGCTGGGCAGAGCTGATAAATCGTCAGTGGGGCACAGGCAACACAGCTGCCCTACCCACCCATTGTCTGTGCTGCATCCCGCTGCCCACCACTGCCTTTGTCCCACCAAGAATGGAGGCCATCAAGAAGAAGATGCAGATGCTGAAGCTGGACAAGGAGAATGCCCTGGACCGAGCAGAGCAGGCGGAGGCTGAGCAGAAGCAGGCGGAGGAGCGGAGCAAGCAGGTAGGGCAGGCAGCTGCAGCCCCCAGCCCAGGGGTGTTGGGGGGTGGCTTTTGCCTTTGTCGGGTCACGCACAGCCCAGACCCAACAGACTCTGCCAGGGGTATAAGAGTGCGACAGCTGCCACCATACCACAGCTCAAGGGCACCCTGAGAGCTGTCCAGGGCTTGCTCCCTTCCAGCTGGTGGGATGTGGGAAAGGGACAGACACTGTGGGGCAGAGCTGGTCCCAAGGATGGAGCAGGAGGGATGCCGTGGGGCAGAGCTGAGCCTGGGATGGGGCGGGGTTCAGAGTGGGGTCCACCTGTTGTGACACCACTGTCCTTCCAGCTGGAGGATGAGCTTGCTGCCATGCAGAAGAAGCTAAAGGGGACAGAGGATGAACTGGACAAATACTCTGAGGCCCTGAAAGATGCCCAGGAGAAGCTGGAGCTGGCAGAGAAGAAGGCAGCGGACGTATGTATGGGGTGCAGGGTGGTAGCTGAGCGCTGCTGTCCCCTCGTTGTCCTCCTGGTGGGACTGCAGCCCTTCCCTATGCCTTGGGGACACAGGAAGGTCCCTGCCCGGCTCAGTGTGCTCCCGGTAAAGCTGTGTAAGTGTCTAGGAGCAGAGAGTCGCCCTGTGAAGGACGTGTCTGGAGGGCAGAGCCGGGCAGCGAGCAACCCCTCAAGTGCAGGATATGGGGCCCACGTGTCCCCAGGAAGCTCTGAGTCACGGCTGGGGGTGGAGGAGCCCAACTCCGAGAAGGAGGAGGAGGAAGGGGGAGCCCTCATTCCCCTGCGGGCGGAGGCGCATGGGCAGCGTGAGCATTGCACAGCCCGGCTATTGTTGTCCCCTGTTTCCAGGAAAACAATGGCTCGAGCGGAGCAGGGTTTCACAGTGGCCGCTCTCCTGCCATCACGAGGCATGAGGCCCCGCTCGTCACCTGTCAGGACCTGGCAGTCCTTGTGGGGCCGGGACATCTCAGCGTCCAGTGCGGGGGCGATGCAGCCCAGCTCTGACGCACAGAAGACAGGAGCTGTCCTCTCCCACTGTGCCCGTGGGGAAGTGCCTGAGCCCCAGGACAGCACCTGGGCTGCTCTCACTGGAGGCCAGGGTGTCATTGGGAGCTCCAGAGCCCTGGGACATTTGTCACCTGCAGCTTTGCTTGCAGGTCCCTGTCGCCAGTCCTGCACTGGAATCGGCTTGTGTCGAGTGCGGCATTGCAGAGCTCTGGGAGACCTTTCCCTCTCTCACACCCTTCTTGCCTACCTCGGCTCCTTGTTGGGATTTTCCCTGCTATCACCACATTCCCACTTGCTTCCTCGTGGATCCCTCTCTGTGCACCTGGAGCCCCTTTTCCCAGCTGCCAACCCCCAGGGGGGCCCATGGGAGTCCCCCAGTTTGCCCCTGGCTCCGGGAAGTGGGGGGGATTTTGCAGCCCGGCGCGATGAAAGGGCAGAGCTGCCTCCCAGGTGCTTCCAGCCCAAGAGAGCCCTCTCGATCCCCACCTCATCCCTGGAAACATGCTATGCCATAGGTAACATCCCAGGAAAATGCTCCTGCCACATCTACCCGCTGGGCTGCCGAGGGATCCAGGCCAGCAGCCCGGAGCCTTTCTCTTCTATCCACATGCTCGAAGCTCTGCCGAATAGGCTTCGTGGGGAATGAGAGCAGTAACGGGGCTCAGTGATGTGTTTATTGAGCTCTTGGGGGGCTCCGTGACCCTTATGACACTGAGGAACACAGCTCCCAGCTCTGACGAACACTCATCTTCGCAGCATTATCTGCCCCTGAGACAGGAGGGTTTTTGTCTCGGCTCAGGCTGTTGCAGCACTGGGATTTGGCACCTGGAAGCGGAGAGGGAGCCTGGCGGCCACAGCCCTGTCCCTGGGTGGACGGAGGGAGCGGGATCTGCTGCACGGCTGTGGGGTCCTGGCCCCGGCAGGACCCGGGGGCTCTCCGGGGGTGGCAGTGCCCGAACCCGCGGCCAGGCCGTGCCCAAACGCAGCCCGCGGGGCTCCTCAGCGTCCGGCCACGGAGCGGGGCGGCTGTGAGGGCGGTGAGGGTGTGAGGGGAAGCCCGTGCGGGGCCGTGTGAGTCCTCCGGGCCCCGTCAGGCTGTGCCCGGTCCCTCTGAAATACGAGGCCGGTCCCGGAGCGCCCCCACCCGCGAGGGGCCGGTCCCGGTGCTCCCACGCCCATATGGCGCGGATCCCGGTGGACCCAGGTACCTGTGGGGCAGACCCCGGTGTTCCCCCCCGGCCCGGTGCCCCGTTCTCCCGTGTTCCCGTCCCACTGGGCCCGGTCCCGGTGTGTGTCCCCCGCCCGGTGCCGGTGCCCCGTTCACGCCGGGTGCCGGTGTGTGTCCCCCGCCCGGTGCCGGTGCCCCCATTCCCTCCAGTCCCGGTGCCGCTGCCCCCGCCGGCCCCGGGCGCGGCGGCCGCTCCTCATCTCCCCGGTAACGCGCCGGCGGGGCAGAGCGGAAGTGACGTCACTTCCGAGCGGCCGCTCCGGGCGCGGTCCCGGTGTCTGGGGGTGGCGGGGCTGGAGCGGAGGGACCGAGCATGGCGGGGGCCACCACTATCGAGGCGGTGAAGCGCAAGATCCAGGTGCTGCAGCAGCAGGCGGACGATGCGGAGGAGCGGGCGGAGCGGCTGCAGCGGGAGGTGGAGGCCGAGCGCCGCAACCGCGAGCAGGTACCGCCGGGGCCAGCGCGGGGGCAGAGCCGGACGGGCGGCGCGCCCGCGGCCGGGGGTCGTTCCGAGCCGCGGGAGTGCCGGCGAGATGCCGGCCCGGAGTGTCCGCTGGGAGCGGGGCTCTCGCTCTCTGTCCACGGCTCTTTCTGGGTCCCCGGGACTCGCTCGTGGTGCTGAGCAGACCCCGCGGCCGGGGCGATCGGCCGGTCGTTGTTTCGCTGTTACCGGGGTCCCGGGACGGACGGCAGCAGGACCCGGCCGCGGGGAGGGGGAGGCCCCGGCCATCTTGTGCGGCCCCGAGCCCGGAGCTGCGCAGGTAAGATGGAAGGAACGAGCGGGCTCCCTCGGGATGTGGCCGGCGCAGGAGCCCTCTGAAGCGCTCCCAAACTCCGCATCCTGCCCGGAGCCCGGCGAGCGGGGCTCTCCGCTGCCCCTGAGACCGGCAGCCGCGGGGGAAGAGAAGGGCTGGGCTGGGATTGCCTGGAAGGGAGGAGGGAGCAACGAGAGCAGGATCTGAGCTGGCAGCGCTGGCGCTCACCGCCGGGCTGTGAACAGCGGGAAGGCTGGGGACAGGGGTGAAGTGACACGGGCAGGACCTCGCGGTGGCCGGCTCCTTTGGGTCTGGGACACACGCAAGGCTGGTGGCGTTTTGGAGACAGGGATGGGGTGATACGGGGCACGTCGTGGCTCGAATCTAAGCGTGGCACTCGTTGAATTTGCAGTGACTTTGCTGCGTTCGAAGCGTGAAGCTGAGCCCTTCCCCGCTCAGCGCTCGAGCCCGTATCCGTGACAGCGCTGTGGCGCTGCCAGGGGACGGACGGGGCTCTGCTGCCCAGGCCCATGGCAGAAGCTCCTGCCACTCCCAGGCCTCAGCTGGGTTCTTTCTTCGCAGCCACATAAGGAATTATTGCAATAGCAGTATTGTCACGGATACAGGTGTGTTTCTCACAGCTCCCTGAACCTCCTTCAGGGGAGAAAACCAGTGCTCCCAGTATGGTGCCCAGGGCTTGCCTGGCCCCGGGTCCTGGGGAGCCCTCTTGAATCTCTTGGGGAAGCAATGGTGAGTCTCGAAGGCCTGGATGAGTTTCTCACTTGATTTGCTGGGCTCCGGGTGGTCCCTGGTTCAGGGCTGCCTTCCTGAAGGAAGCACGGAATAATAGGAATGCGCCACTTGTAGCAGGGGTGCCTGGAAGAGTCACTTGGAAATGTCACCCCGTGCTCTGGGAAAGCCTGACAGTTTCATCTATATCCAAGGAGGAGCAGCAGAACAGGAGGCGTAAGGGCTCTTCTGCAGCAGGGGAGAGGCACTTCCTCAAAATTGAGGGTGCTTTTTGGGTGGGTTGAGCACTGCCTGCAGGAAGTCAGGGCTAAGTGATGCAGTTCAGAGGGTCAGGAAGTGGAAGCCCACGGTACTGGTGTGTCTCCATTGCCTGGGAGAAGGAAAGAGGAGGTCCTCCACGTCAACAGCTGGTTGCCCCCTTAATAGGGAAAAGATCTGTGTCAGGCAGTCTCCTTCCTGGTTCTGTTTAAGGTATTGTTGTGTTCCTCTTCAGGCAGACCACTTCCCCTTTCAGCAGGGTGGGTGTTGGCTCTGGGCACTAGAGGGGTGTGGGCTTCTCCAGAGCTCCAGAGGGTGTACCTGCATGGGAGCTCCTCTGTGCTCTCCCAGCCTGGTCTTGGAAGCTGCCAGGGGTGCCTCAGTGCCTGCACGGGGGAGAGCTTGGACAGCCCCTCTGGGAACTGGATGCAACCAGTGTTGGGCTCCACTCTAACACTGGTGTCTTTCATCACTCTGCTCCTCCCTCCTCGGGCACGGTGAGGAGCAGTGTGTCTGCGTAGGATGCTTTGTTATGTGCAGCTGGGATATTTCATGTCTGTCTGGCATGTGCCTGTGCCTGGGTCTTTGGAGATGACAGTGCTGCCCTGGAATGGCTGCACTCCTGCCTGCCTTCATAATCCTGTTGGGGAGCAGGATTCTGGGGTCCCCTAGGGGGCTCCGGTGGGGTGTCAGTGTCCCTAAAGCATCTGGGCTCCCCTGGGCTTTGGCTGGAGTTGATATGGATGTGGCTGTAAGCAGGGGCCTCATGGCCAATCAGGTCATGCCCCCAGGGTCCCAAAAAGATTGCAGCAAGTCTCTAGTTGACTGTATAGTTTGGGTCTGATCCAGAAGAGGAGTGCCACTGAAGGGATTTTCATCCTTGGCCTTGAGGTGCTTTGTTTTCAGCAACACTGAAGGGCAGTTTCTCCCCTCTGTATGTGCCCTGGCTGCATTCTGACTCAACGTGGGAGCCAGCTACAGGGTGATAGCAGTGCTGTATTGCCTTACTGAGCACAAGCAAGTGGCTCTGCCACACGAGTGATGAACTGAGCACAAAGCTGCATGGTCTGTGTTCCCCACCATCTCTGTTGCCAGCACAGTGCCATGGGGGCTGACTTGGACCTTGTGGCTTCTTTGAAGGCTGACTAGGACATGAACTGCAGTGGTTGGGTGGTGGGATGGCCTCTGATCTATGCGAGTTCTTTAAAGCCTCAGTCACATTTGTGGTCACATTTCTGGCAAATGTCTGCAGGCTGTCAGCCGTTTCACCAGCTCCCAATGTGTGTGACTGAACCAAGGCAGCTATTGCTGGGGAATAGCCTCTTCAACCTGTCTCAAGACTGGAGAAGGCTTTTGCTCTTTCTCTGGATTGTTAGCGAGTTGCTGGGAGGAAGGAAGCCTCAAGCACTGCAGGCTCTCTGCTGGGGCTGTGGGCATTGCAGCAACAAGCCCCGGGGCTGGGCAGTGCCTGTGACCAGCCCAGCCTGCCAGCACCCAATACAGCTTGGCACATCCCTGAATTTGTTAATCCTTCTCACGTTTCTGGTGAGAGGGTTTGCCTCAAGCCACGCTCATGTCCAGATCACACCAGTAAACTGACTCTCTGCTAAGTGGCAGCTGTCACCACGCTCTGGCGTGGTGGATAAACAGGGCTATGATGGATGGCCTGGCAGGATCCCGGCAGCTGCAGAGGCGCCCCTTGGTGTAAGTCATCTTCTTAGTGTTTATGGCTTAAACTGTCAGAGCAGCACAGGCTGACAGCGAGAAGCCTGCAGGAAGGCTGCTGTGTGGACAAAGCGTGTGGGAAGTGTTGCAGAGCTAAATGTGCTGCTTGCCTTTGGGATAGCGGCTAAAGCACCCTGGGTTTGCTTTGGGCTCCCGTGTGCTGCTGCTGATGCAATGGCAGAGCTCAGCTGCCCTACCCGAGCTGCTAAACCTGCAAAGGCTGAGTGCACCCCTCTGCTCCCTCCAGGCTGAGGCGGAAGTGGCATCTTTGAATCGCCGTATCCAGCTGGTAGAGGAGGAGTTGGACCGAGCTCAGGAGCGCCTTGCCACAGCTCTGCAGAAGCTGGAAGAGGCAGAGAAGGCGGCAGATGAAAGCGAAAGGTGAGCAAGGGCTCCTGCTCGTGCTCTGTAAAACGTCGAGGGTCTGGTGCCATCAACCTTTTGGGCTTCCCAGAGGAGGAGGAGATCCCACATCAAGGCTGGATGTGGGAATCAGTGCCTGCTTGTGCAGAGCAGCTAAAACAATGCTGATGAACCTGAGGCTGCTGATGGCCTTGAGTATCCTGTAACCTGAGGCTAGGGAACAAGGAAGTGCCATGTGCCACTATACATCCCCACCTCCAAATGAGGAGAAATAAATGGGTTCAGGGACACCACTGCCTTGTAAAGGTAACTGCCAGTGGGGCAGCCTCTCTTCCATCTGCCTCTGCCAGCATGCTCCCTAACTGGCAGATGTCCCCTGACCTGGCCTGTGATTCAGAGGGGAGTGGTCCACTTCCCGATGTCTGATGTGCTTCCTCATGCACACATTGAGCAGCCTGACCCAGCTGGTGGCATGCCATAGAGACAGACTTGGCTCTTCCTGCATTCCAGATGGAGAAGTGCTTGACTTGGCTGTGCTAACTCCCTAAGACAGCAGACTTGTTCTTCTCAGCAGCACTGCACTTCCCTTGGCCTGGGAGCCCAGTGATCTGCTGGAGGAACGTTCCAAGGAACAGTTAATTCCAAGCAATTGATGTGACTGTATTCACATCAGCCCTGGGGCCTCTGCCTTCCTGTGCCACCTTCTGCATTCAGAGCAGTCATGGCTTATCGGGAAGCTTCCAGGGCAGTGCTGTTAATGCTCTGAAACTCATTGCACTGCTGGCTTGTCCAAGATTGTTTTACACATCTCCCCTCCCTGTGCTTGCTTTTGGGCAGAGGCATGAAAGTCATTGAAAACAGAGCTCTGAAGGATGAGGAGAAGATGGAACTGCAGGAGATCCAGCTCAAGGAAGCCAAGCACATCGCAGAGGAGGCAGACAGAAAATATGAGGAGGTGAGACCCTGGGGTGCTCTAGTGCGACTGACCTGGGCCAGGAGAGTCGACTCCTGTTCCTGCTGACAGCAAACCTAGGGGCAGAGCCTGGCTCTCAGCAGAGCTACATCAGTATTCTGCTTGGCCAAAAGCCTCTGACAGCTCCAGTGGCTCCTGCAGGCGTTCATTCCAGTGCTGTGCACAGCCTACAAGCGCAAAACCATCCTTCCTCTTGACTCTGATTCTCCTTTCCAGGTTGCTCGGAAACTGGTGATCATAGAAGGAGATCTGGAGCGTACTGAAGAGAGAGCTGAGCTTGCAGAGTCGTGAGTAGTCCACTTGCATGTACCTGGCACGTCTGCCTCTGCATGGGAACTAACACTGCATTGCTAACCTTGTTACACAAGGCCTGAAGCACAGGGTGGGTTTAGGTCCTTAAAGGAAAGGGATGAAAGCACTCCCCTTCTTGAAACAGGATTAGCTCCACTCACGACATGGAGTTTGTGATGCGATTTGCCTTGGGTAGAGATGCTCTGCCCCTCTGCATGGAGGCACTCCCTTAGTCATGGAGGCTGGAGAGCCTTCCTCTCCTCAGCATTCACCAGCACTGCTTTGTGTGTGCAGTCACAAGGTCGTTCACATTGCTACAGAGCACAGTGCTTGTCCTGAAGTGACAGAGGCCTCCTGGGCCAGGGGCTGAAGTGGTATATGGGGTGGCCAAGGGCAGAGCTGTGGCTGAGGCTGGTCTCTGGGCCTCCAAGTATTTGCAGTAACCACTACAGCCTTCTGCACGGCTGAGCAGGAATCTGGGCTTCCTCTGCTCAGAGCAGAGACACAAATCCTGGTGTTTGGGCTCCTTTCATGTATCTGGATGCTTTAGCTGATCCTTGAGGAGCTGGTCAGGGTCTTTCCGTGCTCTGGGCCTTGTCTAACACAGTTGGTGTGTACGCAGCAGCAGCAGCACTGTGCTTCCCACCCAGACGTGCATGTTGTGACCATGACTTTTTTGTGTTTCCCCCCACCCCCTTTTTTGCTCTGTGGTGGTGTGGTTTTGGTGCTCCTTTTGACCTTGCCCCCACCTGGCTTGTGCCCTTGTGTGACCGTCACTAACAGTCATTGCCGGGAGCTGCAGGAGCAGATCAGAGTGATGGACCAGAACTTGAAGTGTCTGTCTGTTGCCGAAGAAAAGGTACTAACCTTTCCCTTCTTGAACCATTAAACCAGAACTCATGTGGTCTCCTCACTATGCTCCTCCCCTCAGCTTTACTGCGTCTATCTCTCTCTCTCGCCTGGAACATTCTGTCTTCTCTGCCCATAAATATCCCTGTCTGCGTGGTGGTGGCTGTCCTTCTGTCTGTCAGAACAGCTTCCCTCCATACAGTGCAGTAAACATGAAGCTTCTCCTTGGAGACTCCAGTTCTGGCAGAAACCTGTGTCCTCATCTCACTGCTCAGCTCTGTGCCCTGTGCATGTGCTGGCAGAATACTTCAAACATGAGCTCGGACACAAAAAGGGAACTTGCTTTCTGCACAAGTGCCTCAAAGCAGGGTCCTATCCAGTCTGATGTCAGACAGTCTCCTAAAGAAATTCCTGGTCTTCCCTGCACGTGGATTCACTTCTTGTCTCCTGTCTTTCCCTCCCACTTCTTCTTTTCCTTTTTTTCCCCTTTTCCTTAAAAAACCCCACAGTAAATGTTCCGAACTGGAGGAGGAGCTGAAGAATGTCACCAACAATCTCAAGTCTCTTGAGGCTCAGGCTGAGAAGGTAGGGCTGCCTGTCCCACGGCCAGAAACATTGCTGTTGTGCTAGGAGGGTGTGTAAACAGCAGAGCACCCACTGGGGTGGAAATGATTCAACTGCAGTCTTAAGCAAGCCAGGAGAGCTGTGCTTGCTTTGCTGGGAGGGCTAAGGTATTTCATTGGAGGGCTGTGGAAGCTGGGGTGCAGGAAGCCTGGCTGCCCTTCCTTGCCTTGGGGCAGAATTGATCAGCCAGGATGTTTAAGCTGCTAAAATGTTAAGATGAGAATTCTTCTGCACCCAAGTTTGTGTTCCATGCATGATGTGGGACTTGCGGCCTGACCCAGTCCTGTTGGACACGGGTAAGGATGTGAACAACTCGCAGTTGGAAGGTTCTGTGGGCATGTGTGCTGCAGTGAGGAGTTTATGTCTCCCTCTGTAGCTGTGGGCTCTCTGTAGTGGGAGGTATCTGGGGCTGCTGACTGCTGACTCCTTTTCCACAGTACTCTCAAAAAGAGGATAAATATGAAGAAGAGATCAAGATTCTGACTGATAAACTCAAAGAGGTGAGTGACCATGTCAGGATGGCCCAGCTGGGTGAGCTGGCCTCAGCTTGACTGGGAAGAGATATGGAGGGTGGGAGACTCCATGTCCTTGGACTGATTGATGCCCTTTGCTGTAGAGCTCTTGCACTAATTGCCTTATTTCTGTCTGGCAGGCGGAGACCCGCGCTGAATTTGCTGAACGCTCTGTAGCCAAGCTGGAGAAGACCATTGATGATCTGGAAGGTACATTCTGGGGATAGGAAGCCAAGTAATGTGTGTTGAGTGAGCAGCTAAGGAAGGCCATCTCTCATGTAGCTGGAGAGCAGAGAGGCTGCTGTGTTCCTCATTACTTAGAGCATAACCCGACTCGGCCTCCAAGATGAGGCTTGGCAAGAGTCCTGCCCTGTGCCTCTGCTCCGAAAACACTTCCCTGGCTGTGCTGCAGCCGGTCTCAAGCTCTTGATCCAGACACCTGGCCTTATCTAGGTAGTTGGTGTATTTTAGTAGTGATGTCCTCAGGAATGTAACTAGATTCCTGTGCTCCAGCTTAATCCAATTCATTTAGGAGTGGCATAGGAAAGAAACACTTGAACTTGTAAGAATTGGTCACAATAACATCCTTGTGTGCAGAACGTCGTGCTTGTGCTGGCTACTGCAAACAGCGTCTTGCACGTCAGCCACAGGAGTCAGTGAGTCTTGAAGCAGCCCCCGTGAAGGTTCAGACTCCGCAGTGTGAGTCCTGAATCAAGGTTAAATCGCCAGCATTTCAATCCACAAGGTAGTCAGCCTGTGCCAAGGGTGGGTTCCTTTCCTCCTCCCATTGCTTCACACACTCAGGAACACTCCTGAGGCAAACCGTTGTAGAACCTTGCCCCAAGCCACAGAAGGAGAAGGTTCCAGCTTCCTCCCTTAAATCTGGGACTGTGGCCAGATTCTTCTGTGGATTGCTTTGGCTGGAGTGGTGATGCTGGTAAACCAAAACCCTTACAAGCCTCCTACCTTGACCGCAGGTGTGCCTTTGTGGTCTTTTAGTGCCAGGTCTTGGAGATACAAAACATCATCCTACTGTCCGGAGTCACTCTGGAGGTTTATTATCTAGAAATAGCAATGGTGTCAGCTGAGCTGTTCCAGAACTGCAGCCAAGCAGCAATCTGAGTCACCTCATGATCCAGGACAAGCTTTCATTTGAAACTGCAAAAAGTCTTCCAAATCCCTGCATGCTCCCCTTGAAACCTGTTGATGGAGAGTTGGCTCTGGTCTACAGCCTTGCTGCTGAAGTGAACTAGTTTATGACAACTGACAAAGTTCCCCGGGCTCTCTGAGGCTGTTAACAGCATGCCCAGCTGTACTCTAGCCCAGGCAGCCAGAGCTGGAGCAGCCTGTGCCAGCTCTGCAGGGCTCAGGGATGCATCAGCCCAGTTTCAGGCCCGCCCCTCCCCGGAGGTGGAGAGCTACCTGTCTGCTCCATTATGTGATGGAGAACACTGGTGTGGCCGGTCTGCTCCCCTACCTCACCTCGTCCTGCAGGATGGGAATTTCCTCTGATGCCCAGCTCTATTACATGGCTGACTTCTCCTAAGCCAGTCTTTGCATTGAGACACAGGTGAGAACAAAGCACCTCAATTATCAGTACTCTCCTTAGGTGTAGCAAGCTTCTCCCTAAGTGGATGGAGTTGCCCTTCCCTGCTGCTCCTCCTGTCACTGGTTCCTGCTGACCTAGCTGGAGAGCTTGTTTTTACAAGATGATGTGGTTTGAGTGCTTGGCTCTGCTGCCCTTGGAGCTGGATTGTAATCCGGGAAGGCACTTGTGGGTCAGTCTGTCCTCAGGCTGCTGGAACCCTCCCGTTCATTGTTGGGGATGAACACGGAGTCGTGATGGCTCCACATCTAACTTCATTGTCTTCTGTTCATGATCGCATCCTGCTTTTCCTGCCCCAGAGTGTTGGAAGAACTCCTTTGCCTTCCCTCATTGTTTTCCTTTTGTTCTCCTCCTAAACCTCTTCTAGATGAGCTCTATGCCCAGAAACTGAAGTACAAAGCAATTAGTGAGGAACTGGACCACGCCCTGAATGACATGACTTCCATGTAAATATGAGCTGGCTGGCGTTCGCCTCTCGCTTCAGCAGGCTGAACCGCCAGTGCTTGCTTGGTTTGCTGTGGTTTTAGTTGGAGAATCGACGGCGCTGTGCCGTCCAGGTTACTTCTACAGATCTGCCCAAGGTGCCCCAGCATGCTGTCTTCTAACTCTAGGTCCTTGTGATCTGCATGTGTAACCAATTGCTGTGCTGGCCTGAAAGGGTTCTGACTGAAATTCAAGTGCAATTCCCATTCCCACTGGGAAAGGCTTTCTCAGGAACTGTGACTTTGTTGTCTGCTGGAGCCACTGGGCCATGGTCTCAGGATTCCTTCTGGAAGAGGCTGTGGATAGTGCTCAGGTGGATTCCTTAGGAATTGCCACAACAGGCTTGAGATGGGCCAGATCATGAACTGATCTGTGGAAGTAGCTGAACTTGTGTGTTTCTGCAACTTTGCTCCTCAGCTTTGTGTTCAGATCTGCAGTGGGTGCTGCTAACAACTGCTCCGTCTGGTCCTTGCACTAACCCAGGAGAGGCCAGGTCCTCACCCCACAGAGAAGAGCCTTAACATGAGTGTCCCAAAGTTCCCTAAGCAGAGTTTGCTGTGCACAAACACTGAAGCTTCTTTTAAAATTAGTGTCTCCTTCTGTCTCACACAGATAAGTCTTGTGATTCCAAACTCCACTTTGGATTTGTCTCTCTGCTTGGTGGCTTGTTCTGCGTCTGCACCCGGCATTCACCCTCTCTTCATCTCGCTTTGAATTCCAGTACCTTTTTCCAGTTACTGTGCACAGGCATCCCTGGGAACGGGTGCTGTAAAGACACTGAAGCTTGATAGCAGCAGCAGCAGCCCCCCAGTTCTGCTGCACTTGCTCCCAAACAAAGCTCCCTCTGTGTGACCTGATGTGCCAGACACGGCCTGCTCTGAGGGGCTGCCCTTTCTGTGTCGGGGGAGCTGGGAGGATGTTGTTCTCATCTGCATATCTTGTGTGGAGCCATAAAGCTCCTTTTGTATTTCTCTTGCCTCTTGCTCAAGCATGATGTCACCTTTTTTAAGGAAAACTGTTCTTGTATAAATGGCTGTCGCTTTTGAGAAATGCGGTTCTAGTGACCACTCACTGCTTTAGAATGACTGTTTCAGCATTGCCTTCAAACCGGTGTCACCCTCGGTGGAATGCAGACCTCACTAGCACACTGTATTTGTCTTTGGGGTGTGTTACTGGCTCCCAGATGTGATGGCAGCTCTGCAGGCAGGGCCTGTGGGGTCAAGCGGGAGGCTGGGGGTTGCAGCAGGAGGCCCTGGAGCTGTGCCTGACTGAAGACACTCCTCATTCCTGCCTGCTCTGGAGTGTTCACCAGCACCGTTGCCAAACGCTGGCTTGCAGTGGGAGGTCACACACCTGATAGTCTCTAGTCAGGGTGTGGAAGTGATTAAATACTGTGTGAGCTCTGGCTGGTCTCCACTGGGGCAGAACTGGTTGGGTGCGAGGTGCTGCCTGTGCCAGGGGGAGGGATGTATGGCCTCTTGCTTCAGGAATGAGAAGGCACTGCGGCAGGGCTGTGAGCATCTGAGCCAGGGAATCCTTTGCAGAGCCCTCCCCGCCCCATGCAGGGGCTGAGGGTTGCAGGATCCTAGGAGCGTGGCATGGAGCTCCCCACTGAGCACTGCCACTGGCAGTGGGCTGTGAATGCCTGGTGTGTGTCACTGCTGCGCTGTTGCGAGTTGATCTGGTATGATAAACACTGGTCATCCTCTGAAAACGGTATGTGCTGCCTCATGGTGGTTGGTCACATACTTTTTCCTTTCTGGATCGGTTCATCTGCCACAGTGCCCGAAGAGCCCTTCGTGACCAGAGTTCTGATGACATGGGACACTTCCCGTGGCTTTCTCAGGTTTGTGCCCTTTGGTCTCCACATGACAGCACTGGCAGTCAAGATAATCTCGGCACACTCACCTGCCCCAGCCTATTCCACTCTACCTTTGGTGGCCGGTCTGGGTGGGGAAGGAGGGAGCATTCAAGGAATTTCAAAGTGTGGTCTGACTCTCCTGGGATGTGGGGCAGTAGCTGTGCCCTGTAAGCACAAAGCAAGAAACCAGAACGCTTCAGTAACCCAACTGCAGCTGGAGTTGAGGATCTCCCTCTGTGGGAGGGGCACGGCTTCTGTAAATGTGAAGGCTTCCAGTCCAGTGCTCCACTGTCAGCTCTTAAGACAACAGGGACACCATCATTGTCTGTCAGTATCTGAAAGGAGGGTGTCAGAGCATGGGCCAGGTTCTGCTCAGTGGTACCCAGCAGTAGGACAGGCAACACGTAGAAACTGATGCCCAGGAAGTCCCACCTGAACATGAGGAAGAATTTCTTTCCTATGTTGGTAACTGAGCACTGAGCAGATTGCCCAGAGAGGATGCAGAGTCTCCCTCACTGGAGATATTCCAGAACAATCTGGACACAGTCCTGTGCGATATGCTCTGAGATGACCCTGCTTTAGCAGGGACGTTGGACCATATAACCCACAGTGGTCCCTTTCAACCTCACGCCTTCTGTGATTGTTAGCAGGTGGGAGGTGGCAGCCTGCCCTTGGGAAGTGCCTCTCTCCTCGCAGGGAGGTCTGGTTGCATCCTGACTCTTGCTGTGGGGAGCTGGTGGCTCTGCTCTACACGGTGGTGTTCCAGGGGATGTTATCTAAGGCTGGGCTGTGGCAGGCCCTTTTCCCACTCATCTGGAAGGAATCCACTCTGGGTGGTGGATGAGTATGTGGGTGGGTGATGCAATGTCTACCCTGGGAGGTTTTGGAGGCATCTGGTCTGACTGGATTGCTGGGCTTGTCCAGGCTGGTTACTGTGAGCTGTGCTGTTACATGGGAGTGCTGCAAACATAGGTTAACTGACCAGCAGGGCCAGGTCCTGGGGCTCCCCATGTCCTGGGGCTCCCTGGGTGGCAGGGATAGCTGGTGAGGCTGCCCTGGGGCTGGGCAGAGAATGAAGTAGGCCAAACATGGGGTAGCTGCTGCAGACCTGGGCAGGTGTTCTACGTGGAGAAGCTGTTCCTGAAGTCTGGGAAGGGTCATGCTAAACACTCCAGTCTGCTGCTGTGTGTGGGTGAATCATCAGGTCCCTGTCCACAAGCAGGAATGTTTACTTGAAAGCTGTGAGCTGTTGCACCAAGTCCTACTGAGCACAGTTCACTCTCATCCTCTGCCGCTTGAGAGACCCAGGGCCAACCTGGATCACTTGGGGCTGGGGACTGCCATCGGGGCTCCTCAGAGCCAGCATGGAGCCACAGTCCCTCACAGCAATAGTAGCTGTTGTGCAAGGCACATGGGCCAGGATGCCGTGTACCCACAACTTCCCTCAACTTCCAGATCGTGGTAGGACAGAAATCATTGGCTTCTCTGGCTGTCCCTTGGTGGCTTTAAAGAAGGGACAATCAATCAGCATTGCTGCCCTCTCCTGCAGAGTGAGTGCAGTTAGAGCAGGTCCTGAGGACTGAGAGAAGCTGAGGGTGAAGCTGAAGTTGAGCTTCCCCCTCTGTGCGCAGGTGTTACACTGGAGGGACTGAGCTGAGACTCCGGGGAGAGCAACATGTTTTGGCTGCTCCATGTAAACACTTGACTTTCTGGAATTTTACCCAGCTAGGTCTTGTTCAAGAGCAAAATATTCTGAGGTCGAAAGCAATGAAGAATGGTGTAGCGCCCCTTCAGAGGATGTCTGAGATTCCTAGGACCTCACAGTACAAGGATGAGAGGAGAAGCCCAAGGGCAAGGCTGTGCTCTAGGCTCACTCCTCCAGCAGAGGCATCACACTGTGTCACTGCAGGTGGTGCTGGTGAGTTCTGCTAGGTTGGAAGATGATGTGTAAGGATTTTTCACTGCCTGGAATTTCCCTAAGTGGAGCTGTCAGGCTGGGAGGACTCTGCCCATGCAAATGAGCAGGGAGAGATGCTGAATGTGTTCTCTAGAGTGGCTGGTTGTGGCTGACAGGCTGCGTGGCAGGACATTGGCCACCCAGCCCTGAGAGGTGACAGATCCTGGAAAGGGCCCAAACTGATTCTCCCTTTCCACGGAGCTGCTGATGAGCATGAGTGCTTGGCATGAGCCTTGAGGATGCGTGTGGCTGCTAGACCCCTGTGGGGCTATAAGGACAGGGACTGGAGAGGCCATGGCTACAGAGGCAGTGGCAGCTTGTGCCCTGCTCATGTAGTTGTTCTGGGGCAGATGTAAAAGAGGACCCTGTGCTCCAAAAGTCCCTCTGCCCTGTACCTGAAGCAGTTGCTGCCTTTGGTCCTGACTGGGTTGTTAGTGTGGCACCAGGCATGTTCTCAGAGGAGGGTCCTCCAGGCCAGGGATGAGATGCTGTCATTCTTGGTTCTTCTGGTGTGCCTGTTCCTGCTGTTCAAACCCTGTCAATCCCACTGCTGTGTGGTGTGGCTCCCACTGGAAGCTATTTCTGGTACAGCTATGGCAGGACTTGTTTCTGCAATGTGCTCCACAGGCCTAAAGCACATCCAAGGTCTTTGTCCTTGCTGGGGTCCAGCCCAGCCCAGCCCAGCCTGCAGGCTCCTCTTCTGGTGTTTCCTTCTCCTTTCTTTGCCTTTGCACATCTTTGGCAGCACTTTCACTTCTGCCCACACTTGGTTTCCTCTGTGATCTTCCTGAGCTGAAGCACAGGTTAGAGAAAGACAAACCTTTGGGAATTGCCCGGGCTGTCCTCAGAAGCACACGCTATGGAGACAGCTTTTTTGATGTGCTCATCTTGGTGGTCTACTAACCTTCCCTTTCTCTCTTTTTCTCTCTTCCTCTTGCTTCCCTTATCCTGTCACTGCTGCAGAGCGCCTGTACAGCCAGCTTGAGAAAAATCGCCTGCTCTCTAATGAGCTGAAGTTAACGCTGCATGATCTGTGTGACTGAGAAGGGGCCCACTAATCCCATTAAACAAGCTTATTGCGACCACCAGTGCTGTGGACCACAGTGAAATGTGATCATTAAGACTGGCAGACTTGCAAATTTTATACAATTGCTGCTTTTTAATGGGGCACTTGGATTTATCCTGTAATTTATTTAAGCATTTTTAAAATATATATAAAGGTGACCTCTGTTCTTGGTGAAGTCACCCCCAGACTTGGTTTTTAACTTGGTCAAAAAACTGCTGTTTTTTGAGCAGTCTTGTTTGCTTGTCCAGGGGGTCCTGCCTGGCTCCTCCATGGAACCAGAGTAGCTGCAGCCCCCAAATGAGGGGTGGGGTGAAATTAGACTTACGTCTGCTTGAAGCTGCCTGTTGAGTGCTACAACTTATTTTACTATTAGCTGAATGACTGTTGGATTTCTTGGTGCATGGAATGATGGGTTCTACCAATAAATGACTGGCCTTGTGGTCTGTGAGACACTGCATACCTGTAGTACATTCCTGTCCAGGGGAGTCCTAACTGTGAAGGTTTGGGCACAGCAGTAATTTCTCAGGCCTGACCCCAGTGCAGCTGCAGAGCCCTGAAATGGGTTGGGAAAGCTCACAGACATCTTGACAGCAAGTGCCAAAATCCACAGCCTGAAGCTGTGTCCTGGGTGCCGGCAGGAAGTGTTTAAATGCTGCTGTGGCTCATGCTTAAGGAAGGCTGTTCTCTATACAGTTGCTGGCCCTGGGGAGGTTGGGAGTGGCTTTGGGAATCTGCCTGCACCTAAAGGACATTTTTCTACAGCCTGTCTGTCCAGCGTCCCAGCGAGTGGATGTCTCCAGTGATATGGGTGGGCTCACCTTTGGAGTAAAGCCTACTTAGAGCACTAGCTGCTGATCTGCTCTCCTCCTGGCTTAAGGAACATGTGAGAATTGACTGCACAGCTGCCTGTAGTGTCGGGCAAGGTGCAGCTCCCTCACTTCTCGCTCTCTGCCTGTCACTGCCCCAGCTCCTGCCCTCCAGGCTGGCGGTCTGCTCCCTGCTGCTGGGCTTGGCATCCCTGCCATGTGCGGAGGGGAAGGGGGGCACAACTAGCCGTAGTTCCAGGGGGTGGTTTCCAAGTGTGTGTTGCTCTTGGGTGCCTTGCTGGGCCACGTGTATCGGCTGTGGAGGTGTGGAAGCCCTGGGAAGAGCTGGCTGCAGTCAGAGGCACCTGCATGTGAAACACTGCCTAGAGCTCTGGCTAAAGGTGCACCACGGCCGTGCAGACTGGGAGCACCGGCAGTGCGAGAGGTGAAGGCTACACACAAGCCAGGTAACCTCAGAGCTTCCAGCTGCACCCAGCCAGGCACTCCGGTCCAAGGATCGCTGCAGCAGTGTGTGGGGAAGGGGCTGGCACAAGCTTTCCTTGGCAAAGGACTCTCGGTTGTTTGATGCTGGTTTGTAACTCTGAACTCTTGCTTTCTGCCAGATAAACTGAAATCCACCAAAGAGGAGCATCTCTGCACGCAAAGAATGCTGGACCAGACCCTGCTAGACCTGAACGAGATGTAATAGATCCCTGCCACTGCCTCTGCCATGCAATGCCGGCCCAGCTGCTGCTGCCCTCTGACCCTGGGGACCAGAGTTTACTTTCTGTTGCCAACTTTACCAAACACAAATCTCCTTTGTTCCAGGGTTAAAGGCCACCAGGTTGGGCAGAGCTTTAAACAGCATCAAGGGAAGTAAACAATGCAATAATGTTTGGAGAGCATGTTTGAGATGTACACATTTTGTAACTACCTTTTTTTGTAGCAACCATTATAAACATTCCAAATAAATAAATAAATGTGAGGCTGGTGAGCTACACTTCAAAGCTCTTGGCTGTAAAATTTGGTATTAACCTTCTGTTAATTGGCTCTGGGCCACCCTGCTTTAGCAGGGCAGGAAACTGATGTGATGGTTCTGGCTGCGAGTCAGAGTAGCCAGGCTAGGGATGAAAACCGGTTGGGAAAACTTCCTTTCCAAGAGCTGTTTGCCAAAAGCGCAGTTCAGTTTTTCAGCTTTAAGGTAACTCTGTGTTGGGAAGGAACAACTTGGGTGAAAGGCATCTTTTTCTTGGTTTGTTGTTGTTTTTTTTTAAGCCAAGCCAGTCATCTGAACAACTGAACCTTCACAGGGGTTGTGTCCCTTCCCCTCCACACCTGATGGGCTTAGAGAAGCCACTGCCCCTGTAACCCATTGCTACCCTGGGGCTGACTTTGCCTTCACTAAGTGCTGATGCACCAAGCTTCACTGCTCATCACTGGGTTACACTTAACAGCTTAAGTACAACAGCCTTGTGTTCTTGGAGAAGTGTTTTTGCCTACCTGGAGGTAGGGCACCAAGCCTTCCCTCCTGGCCGGGACTGCTCTTACTGTCTTAATTGGGTACAAGCCATCTTGCTGTGCATTGCTGATGTGTCGTGGTTGTGAGGTGTGAGTGTGGCAACGTCACACTCACAGTGTGTAGCTTGTGGTTTGAGCATGCTGCTTGGTTGTAGCAGTTTTTGGGGCCAATCTGGAGACAAAAACCCTATCCAGTGTTTTGATACTAAATTGAAAAATTGTGTTACTGTCTTTTGAAATAAAAACTGATCCCTCCACACGGCTGCTGGCTGCAGAGTTTTATTATGCGGGCTTGTGGGGGATGAGGGTAGGGATGAAGACTGGGGTACATGCCCATCCCTAGGGGGTGAGACCAGGCATTGGGTAAGTAGCACTTCCCAGGGCTGTGCAAAAGCAGGAGTGTGGTGATGAGTTCCTCAGTCAGTTAGGAGATGACACGGAGTTGGGTGGAAGTGTTGATCTGCTGGAGGGCAGGAAGCTCTGCAGAGGGATCTGTACAGGCTGGATCAATGGGCCGAGGCCAGTGGTGTGATGGTCAACAAGGCCAAGTGCCAGGTACTGACCTTGGGTCACCATAATCCGCTGCAGTGCTCCAGGCTTAGGGAGAAGTGGCTGGAGAGCTGGAAAACAACCTGGGAGTGCTGGTTGACAGTAGGGGCACATAAGGCAGTGGGTGCCCAAGTGGTTTCTCTTTAAATCACACTAGTTAATTCAACGGCAGACTAACAATAGAAGTGGGCCCCAGAGCTGGGAAAGCCTGTGTCAGGATTGCCTTCACGCCACTTCTCTGCTGCTTGCTGTTTTTTTCATCGTGGAGTGTTTGGATTCAGGAATTAGTTGTCAAATGATTTAGATACTTAGAGGATGAAGAATGAGAATGCTTCTGCTTCAGTTCCTGATTTCTCTGGCAACAGGAAGATGTTTCTGTTACAGAAATCAGCATTGTTGCCACTCTCGTTGCTCTGGGACAGAGACTAATGCAACTTTCAGGTTTCCAAGCCAATTTAGAAGTCCTTCTACTATTAATCCCCAGATTAATAATTTTCAAAAATAGAGTTGCATTTCTCAGTTATTGAAAGCCTTATTACCAAGTTGCTATTGATGGCTCTTGGGAGCAAACCCCGTGTTTTATTTCAGGTTTCACCATCTGCACAGGAGACAGGAGGACGCTGGAAATGAAGCTGTGTGTGGTGGCTGTGTAAGTTTATGACACCAAAGTGTATTTATCTGATGGGAATGTGTGTTTACTTAACAATGAGCAGCTGCCAAATGGAGTGCTATGGGTAATTGTGCTACAGATTTTAGCACTAATAAGGAAATGAGAGAGTGGGAAGGGACTTAACCCTCGCTGTGATGTTATCTCAGTCTTTCCCTCACACACAATTCTATTCCCATATATTCCCCAAAAATTCTCTGTGTGACAAACCACTACAGAAATGCAAAATTCTGGGAGTATTTTTGGAAAGTGCACTGGGTTTTCCTTGGAAGGGAACACACTTTCCACTGATGTCTGCCAATTCACAGAACCTGAGAATAACTCACCATTGTAAAACCAAACTGTTTTCTGTTCTGCAGGTAAGAGGCAAAGGTGGTAGTCATTTTCTTCAGATTTTTTTTTTTCTCTAGTCCCTCAGGTCATAAAATAACACTCTTGTTCACATTTGTGTGAAAGAAACTGCTCTGTGCTTCAGGTTATGCCATATTTCATAGACTTCAAAGATTCACAGACTGCTTTGGGCTGGGAGGGACCTTAAAGATCAATCCATTCCACCCTTTGCCATGGGCAGGGACACCTTCCAATAGACCAGGTTGTTTCAAGCCCCTGGACACTTCCAGGGATGGGGCAGCCGCAGCTTTTCTGGGCAATCTGTGCCAGGGCCTCACCACTCTCACAGGGAGAAATTTCTTCCCAATATCCCAACTATCCCTGCCCTCTGGCAATGGGAAACCATTCCCCCTTGTCCTGGCACTCCACGCCCTTGTCCAAAGTTCCTCTCCAGCTTTGTTGGAACTCCTTTAGGCCCTGCAAGGGGCTCTAAGGTCTCCCTAGAGCCTTCTCTTCTCCAGGTGGAATTTTGTCCCATCTGCTACCTGGAAGGACAAGGCGGGGCGATGGCGTTGCCTGAGAGACAAATAGGGCAATCAGGAAACAAAAGATGTAGCTGGGTGTCGGAACATGCCATCGAAATGGCCTTGGCTGGGGGCGGGTTGGGGGCGACACCGCGAGAAAAAAGGTGAGGGGCTACCCGAAGGCTTGGCTGGGTGTTTGCGGAGTCAGGTCTCCGGGTTCGGGGGACGAAGGAGCTGTTTGCCGTTTTCGCTGCGGCCTGGCCGCTCGGAGCTCAGACCCAGCGCGTGTAGCGCCGCAACACCGGCACCGGCTCCCGCCGGGCCCTC
>VZRO01000589.1:453506-489489 GCA_013397915.1 Daphoenositta chrysoptera | reverse complement strand
TGGGGCGGGGGAGGTTGAGCGAGGTTGGGGAGGACCAAGGTGAAGGGGTTGGCGGGATTTAGGAAAAATGGAAGGAAAGAAGATGGGGGAGTTGTCAGGGAAGGATTCGGGGTACTGGGGAAGGAGATGGCAGAATCGAGATGACATCGGGGATTAACGGGACGGCGGGGGAGGGCTCTTGAGTCCAGGGAAAATTGGGGTAACGAGGGCGAAGGAGATCGGATGGATGTTCAGTGAAGATGGGGGAAGGAGATGATGGAATTGGGGAAGATTGAAGTGAAGAAGTTGTGGGGAAATCCAGAGAAAGGATGCAGTGCAAAGGGCGAGGAGAAGGAGGAGATTTAGGGAAGACCGGGGAAAGGGAATGTGGGGAAGGGAGTTGTATGAGATCCAGAGAGGATAAGCAACACACGGAGGGGCAGCACTGGTGAAAAGCGGTCTGATGGCTCTAGGGCAGATGAGTCAGACCAAAGGACAGTGTAGAAAAGAGCTGTGGGAGATCCAGGCAAGATGGGAGAATGGAGACGTGTGGGAAGGAGACAGGTGGGAGAGTAAGAAGGGGGTCAGGGGTAAGGGGATACCCAGGGTGATGAGTCAGGACATAGGAGATGGAAAAAGGAGTTCTGCGGGGTTCAGGGAGGATGATGGAGGCTGAGGGAAAAGGAGTTGTAGGATACAATGGGATAAGGGTGAGATGTGGGGTCATCCAAGGAGGGGGGGGTTGGAGAGGGTGCCCCTGGCTTTGGCAGTAGGCAGGGATTGCATGAGAAGTGTGGGAGAAGAGGGTGTGATGAGCAGGAGTGTGAGCTGGGGCACTTTGCTGTTGTGTGGAGGGCAGGACTGCTCCAGCTGATCCCACTCTGGTGGGACTCTGGTCCCACATTTCCAGACCATGCATTGGAAATGGCATCAGAGAACAGGTTTGGGGCACTCCCGCTGGTCTTGGTGAGCTCAGACCCGAGAACAAGACCGTGGGACGAGGTGTCACGCTGTCAGCCCCGAGCTGTCTGTGCTCCATTCATGACTTGTTTTGTGAGGGCGACCCAGAAGTTGTTCCCTTTTGGCTCAGGTTCCCTGCTAGTACAACACATCCACAGGAGTTCCAGCAGCAACTCTGGGTCTCAAAGATGAGTAAAGTGATGGAGACAAGAGATGAATTTTACATGGGGGTCCATTTCTTTCTGTCTTGGTGACATTGGCTGTGTCCTTTCACCTCGTGGGACCTCACTGCCCTCCTCTACAGCAGGGCAGGGCTTTGCCTCCTGCTGGGGCCACTGGCAGGATTTGTGCCCAGGAATCCCCACCAGTAACTGCAGGTTTGGGTGGTGGTTATTTCTCTGTTTCCACATTGTGCTCAGTGCAAGCACGTTCCTGCACTTTGGAGGTTCAGTGGGTTTCTTTTCTTGGTGTGAGGTCAGAAGTGGGACCCAGCAGCTCGATGTGCTGCAGGTAGGGGCTGCACGGTCCTGCCCGGAGCACCTCGGGCTGTGGAGCTCTGTCTCTGCTGCCACACTGACACCTTCAGTGGTCTCAACCATGTCAGCTGGAGGCTGAGCTGGAGCAACAGAGTGCTGTGCCTGCTACCTCCCAAGGAGTGCGGGACAGGGCTGGAGAGGATGTGCAGGATGTTTGTGCTTCTGCCTCCAAAACAGAACATATTTTGTTGAAACCATCCTTGTCGTGGTTCAAGAGCTGTTCTGCTTTTCGTTCCTGGTGCTGCTCAGCTCATCTGACAAGTGGAACCTCACGTTCTGCTGCAGCTGCCAGGAGAACGGCCTGTGGCCAGATGAGGGATTGTCATCCAGGCAAGGGAGGGGTTGTTTTCTGTTTGAATTTTTATATCAGTATAAGGTGTGTGGTTGCTCTAGAGCGTTTTTACAGCAGAAAAAGAACCACTCCCCTCCTGCAGGGACAGCTCTTCTTTAGCTGGGAGGAAGCACTGTGATTTTAGTGCAGGATTTATAGTACCTGCAGTGGCCACAAATTTCCATCTCTGTAGCTGACAGTTCTCTGACCAAGTTCCCACCTTAACAGTCTCCTGTCAGTTCTTCTCTGTTTCAGCCTAATGTGGGGTTGCAGTGAAGTGGGAGTTCCCTGCCCTCCACGCAGCCTGTTATGTGGTGACTGTGGTCTCTGGGAACTCATGACTATCGCACTAAGTGGCGCCTTTGAGTCACAGATGCGTGAATGTCACAGTCCCAGCTCTAGACTGTGATCCCGTGGTATCAGTGTTGTGTGAGCTTGTGAGAGTTGAGCTCAGGTCTCCAAGGTCCTTGGCAGCATGTTGGCTGTTGGAGTTGTCCTTTCAGAGATGAGGGTGCCCATTGCTGCTCATAGGGTACTCTCTGATCTTTTCCAAGTCTTGCTAGATTGACAGTTCCCAGGTTTCACCTTGGAATGTGGCAAGTGTATTGTCCTGGGTGCACTTTTACAACGCATGTTGTAGCATAAGGTGACCAGGTTTATTTTACAGGTTTCTGGGTAACCATTAGCTCGTGGACTCAGCTTTGCTGTTCCTGTGTGGAGCCTGTTCCAGACAGTGTGATTTGTGGACTGACACATGCCAGAGCAGAGATGAATGACTGCAGGTCTTTTCTCTGAGGAATATCTTACTCCTCAGACACTGTGGCTCTTTCTGATGTACTAAATAAAGAAACAGAGGGGACAAATAATTCTCCCTGCTGTCCTGCTCCATCCCAGGCTGTTAATGGCACAGAGGAAAGGGGACAGATCAGTGTCTGTATGGCTCGAGAGGACTTGGCATTGGCCTGTTTCCACCCTGCTTGGCACCATGTGCTGTACTTGTTCTTTTAATAGACTGGCATCTGATGTGCCTCCTTTGTGGCTCTGATGTGCTGTCTGAAAGCGATGTTTAAACACAGCAGGTAGAAAAATGGGTCGTGGGACAGGATTTGTCCTCTTAACTGCTAGGGAAAGTTCAACCCGTGGTCTCAGGCCAGTCAGGGCACAGATGCTAAAGTGCATTTCCATCAGCGTGTGGTCTGTAGCACCTGTGTTGGTGTTTCCCAGCGTTTCTGGAGTGAGGCCGGCTCTTGTCCCTTCTGTCCTCACCAAGTCCTCTTTCCTCAGCAGCGCAGATGTGGGATCCTGGCAGGTCATCACCGGCTGTCATAGATTCTACTTTACTGCTGCCGCCTTCTCCTCCAGCAGCACCATGGGGCCTGTGTGGACAAGGCAGTTTCAGCTGGGGGCCTCCCTTAGGAACCACAGCCCAGTGTGTCAACCTTGCTGCTCTCCGGTCATGAACTCTGTTTCTTTACAAACCGTGAAAGAGCAGCAGAAACACCAAGTATGTGCATGTACCCATCCAGGGCTGTTGTAGAAAATTAGGTTGTATGGCAGATGCCCTGAATGGGCCACCTAGAGGGGAAGGTGAAATACCTTCCAGTGTCCTTGCTCAGCCTGTCCCTAGAAGGAAACTTTTCCATACTTCTTGTTTGGCAGGCTACTGGCATCATTTCCCACATTGGATGTCATGGACATGTGTACTTGTATTGGACACGTGCAGCTGAGATTCAGTGCTCACTGAATGTTATTTTACAGCTGCTTTACTGCCTATGTCAGGAATCAACGACTGTAGTTTTCCAATAGTTATCTCTGGGAATCAATGAATGAGCCAGCAGTTCCCCTTTCCTCTGGTCACCCTTTGCACAGGAAGCCAGTCAGCTCCTGGTGTGCTGGGGGAGGGACTTTGAGAGCCACTAGCAGTCCCAGGCTGTAGTAAGGAGATGTGCCCTGCCTGTGCTCTGTGGGGTTCTGTTGTGGGGAAGCTAAACCGGGGGGCTTGTTGGAATGTCCCAACCCCAATATGAGCTTGGCTGGATCCTGCATACTCAGTGCCTGTTACCTGTAAAACGTATTTTACTTGCTTCTTTCCTTGCTGTGAGGATATGCAGCTGTCAGTGTGTGCAAATGCCCTTCAGGCCATATGAGAAAGAGGGCAGTGAGCAGCAGGGGCTGGATGTCAAGGACATAACAGGATTTTTTGTGCGATTCTTACTATCTCCTTGGTTTTCGTCATGATTATTCAGGAAGAAGTTGGTTCAAGTCTATGGTGTTTTGCTCTCCCAAGGGATTGCATGAGATGCCTCTATTCCCCATGCTTCCCTTCTCCTTTCAGTTTCTGTGGTTACTGGAAGCAAGTGAGATTTCCTTACCTTAAGTGAGAGGCTTTATGTGGCATAGCAGGAGATGGGAGATTTTCTTTGTGAGCTCCGGGATGTCTTGAGGCTTTTTTCAGGGAGGTTCCTTTTGGTGTAGTGCGTTTGTGAAAAGAGATTGGCCTTACCGGGAAGATGCTGGCATAGGAAACTGTCGGTTACTTTGCAGTAATATATTTAGTTTTCAAGGAAGTGGTGGTGTTTCAGCCTCCCAGAACAATGGGCTTGCAGGCTTTGGTTTGGGAGTGCCCTGTGCTCCATTTGTCCACCATCAATGCAGAAGCAGCGGGCTCTGTCACTGTGTGGTGCTGTGAGTCTGATGGGGGAGTTCCCGATCTGCAGGTGGCGGTGATTTCGGGATGGGGAGCAGGCTGGCTGCAGCACCTCACTGCTCTGCTTGGCGGGAGTTTGCTCTGGTCCTGCCTCCTGTGTTGGCAGCGCATTGTGGTTGTCTTCAGCTCCTTGCTCCAACAGCTCTTGGGTGCCGCAGGCTCAGCAGCCACAGCAGGACAGGTATTGGAACAAACGAGGAATGACAATGGGTGGGGTAGATGTGAAGCTGAGGGGGAGAACAAGGACCACTGGGGTTTGGTAGCTGATGGCTTGGGAGATGTACTGCTTAAAGAAGAGCAGGGGAAAGTTAACTCAGGAGTGGGTTTGGTGACCTCAGATACAGGCAGAGCAAAGGCAGAGGCTGGAGGTGACCTCTTGCGTAGGAAGGGTTGACAGTTGATTGTGCTTTATCGAGCTGTCTCTGAGCTATTGATGAGGTTCAACACTAATGATGCTGAATGTCCCTGGGTTTATTTCACTGCAGCATTCAGAATTGTGGTGTGATTTGTTCACAGCTACAAGCCTTTGAGTGCTTGAGGTTTACACACGGTGTGGGATTCTTCCCTCAGGAGGAGGGTCTTGGGCAATGATTCACCAGAGTACTTTTTTGCATGGCTCAGAGGTTTAGAGGTCGCTCACTCTGTCTTTTGGCTGGCTTTCAGGGGAGAAAACCTTGGAACAAATCTCCTCTTTTAGGCTGGGTTTGAATATCTGTTACCTGTCACTGAGAGAACTTTAAGGGGTTTAACCAGTGAATCCCTGTAGCGAAGATGGGGACATTTTGGCAAGTGAGAGACTTGCATTGCCTTCTTTTGTAGGCAGTTTGGTAAGGAAACAGGAATTGGTGGAGGTTTGATTCTTACACCATTAAAACTTACCCCATCAAAACAGTAGTTATTAGAACTCAATCCATTTTCTTAATCATAGAGTTTAAGACATTTAAACTAATCTGAGTGTAGGTATAGCAGGTTTAATTGCTGAGGTTGCTAACGTGTCCAGAGACATTTCTGATTTTGCGACTGTAGAAATAATTGACATATTTTATCAGATAGGCAGCGGTAAGTGGTAATTAAACCAGAAACCACTGTTCTGCAGCAAAACGTGTATAACGTGTATAACTCTGCTTTTTTCTGCTTTCCATAACCTTCTTCAAATAGAGTGCAAAGAGGAGATCAGTGACTGTGGTGTAGTGGTACAGGGCAACGTGCTGACACTGGAATTAAATAGGCCAGAGTGGTTCTTTGCAGACACCTCTGATCTGCAGTCATCCCAGGTGACCTGCTGTCCTGAAACTCTTGGTTCTGTGTTCTCATGCAGGGCAGTGGTTGAGGCTGTGCACCGGCTGGATCTCATCCTTGGCAATAAGGCAGCTTATCAGGACGTGTTCAAGCCAGAGAACATCAGCTTGAGGAACAAGTAAGTTGGGCAGTGTGCTTGTGTTTTGTGTTTGGCTGGGGAAAATCCGTGTGAAGCAACATGTGGAGCTGTTTAATCTGCAGTTTTAATGTTTATTTGGTTTGTAGTGTGCCTGTTGACCTGGGATCCTTCCAGGTTTTGGAAGCAGATGCTGGATTTCAGACCTGTATTTGAGCAGCACAGTCCATGGCTGGAGGCTTTCCTGGGTGTCATTGAAACAAATAAATTGTCTTTGTGTCGGCCAATTCCTTCCTTGTAATAAGAACTGTGGGGCAGAAATTTCTTACATGTGTGTAAAACCTTTTATCAGTTTTAGGGGTTGCTGAGCAAGGAGGATTATTCTTACTCATTTTTTAAGCTGTCAAGCCAGGTCTTGTCATTAGTGCACTTCAGGAAGACACTGATGGCCAGCTGAGTCCAGAGGGCACTGGTTTAAGTATACGGCTTTTCCAGGTGCTCCTGTGTGGGAGTGATCCAGGCTGTATCATCACCAGAGGGCCTGGCTGAGCCATTGTAATGGATTCGGATTTTCCTCTTCTGTGCTTCTAAAGTGGCAGCTGTGTTTGAGGCTGCAGCAGCTGACTGAGAATGCTCTGCTCTCTGTCCCAGGCTGCGGGAGCTGTGCGTGAAGCTGATGTTCCTGCATCCAGTGGATTATGGAAGAAAAGCAGAAGAACTGCTCTGGAGAAAGGTTTACTATGAAGTTATTCAGCTCATTAAAACAAATAAAAAGGCAGGTATCTATGGCTCTGGCATGAGAATGTCTCTGGCTGTGCAGTGGATGAGGTGAAGTTTACAGCTTCATTTGCTCGGAGAAGCTGTGGTCTGAGCCCAGGGTAGGAAGGTGGGCACTCTCAAATATCTGTGGAGCTGCCCTGTGCCTTTGTCTGGCAGTGGGCAGGTAAGCACTAACATGCTGTTGAGAGACCTGCCATTTCAGAAGGCATTTCAACAGAATTTGCTTATTTTTTGTGTTCCCCTCTTCATAAGACCGATCTCTCCAGGTAGAGTGATGGTTTTAAGAGGTTTTGTCAGTGCTGATTGTTTACAAGAGTTGATCACTGGAAGATCCTCAGTGCTCTCTGATGCCATGAGCTCTGCTGGCTTTCCAGGGGTCTGGGTGCATTTAAGGTGCTCTAACCAGATACTTCGATTTTATTTATGTGTTTTTGCAAGTATTTCTCCCTGATGTTGACCCTTAGTAAATACCACTAGACGGAATGCTGTTGAGCAGGAGGAAGTACAGAGCTGTGCGAAGCCAGTTACAGCTGAGCTACCACTGTCTCTTTTCACACTCAGTACAGCTTGGGTGTCCAGCCCAAACTGTGCCCCGGGCTGCATTAACGTTCTCCTTTTCCTTCTCCCAGCACATCCACAGCCGCAGCACCCTGGAGTGCGCGTACCGGACTCACTTGGTGGCTGGCATAGGATTCTACCAGCACCTCCTGCTCTACATCCAGTCTCACTATCAGCTGGAGTTGCAGTGCTGCATCGACTGGACACATGTGACAGACCCTCTCATAGGTTTGTGCTCAAGGTGTTTGGTTCATGGGCAAGGCTGAATCCATACAGGTGACATCCCCTTGCATTAATCCATCTTTGTTTCAGCATTCAAGGGAATTTTTTTTCCCTGATTAGCAAGGTCTCTGTTTAGAACAGACTGTCCTGCTCTCTTTTCCATGGCACTTTTTTTTTTTTTTTAATAATACTAAATTAGGGAAGAAAGAAGGGTTTCTAACAGGAAGAAAACAATGTGAGAAAGTTCTTTAGTAAAATTGTCTTGTGATGGCAGATTTTTATAGAAAATTGAAGAGCACTGCTGGCTGTAGAGAATGTTTTTAAAAGCTTAGTTAAAGCAGACAAATAGGGGAATAGGTTCTTGAAATCAACAGATTTCTGTCAGTACATCCTATTCACTAGATGTAAGACACTGTTCCTCCTCTTGGTGCCTCTTCTGTCTGTGCTCTCTTCACTATGTGGTTTTGAAACAGCTATTGAATCTTGGACTGAGAACACAGGAAGGCCCTGTAGCTCATGTTGGCTGGCCCATGTGACCTCTGCGTGCCCTTAGGTGCAGGGAAATCTGAGGTATTGTACCTGTTAGGGGAGAAAGAATAAGAGTATGTACAGTCCTGAAACAGCTCAAGACTGCCTGTGCATTCACATCCTCGATTATCTTGTAATGGTCTGTTCTGATTTGCCTGGTTATACTCAGTGGCCTCAGGATACATGTTTCTGTTGTGGGGGTGTCCAGGTGAGAAATGAAGCCTCTGTTTTGTGAACTGTATTAGCAAGGGTTTAACTGGTGTGCTTAAAGCTGGCAGGATGGCAGCCCCTGGCTAAGGGAAGTTGTGTGTCTTTAGCAAAAGAAGGTTTTAGTTGCTGGGATCCTACTCTTAGTTCTGGGACATGATGGTATCACTCTTGGCTTCAAAATGTTGGTTTAAAAGGCAGATGTTCTTGGCAACTGTTGCTTTTAGAAATGTATCTGAGTACTGCAGAATTAATAAATCCTCAATATGCATGTTTCAGGTGGGTTTATATCCGGAGGGGTGATTGCATATGAAAGGCTCCTCTTGTTCAGGTTTCTTGGTGTGTTTGGGCTCTTCAGTTAAAAGGATGCTGCAGGTGAGCACATAACTGGAGAGTAGAGATGTAACTTTTGCCTATCCAGAAAAGATGGATCTGAAAGGATCCCATGTAAACCACAGATTGGGGTGGGCACAGCTTGATGGTTATATGAATTGGAGTGAGAGAAGTCAGAGCAAAAAAAGGGAGGGTGAGTCCAGCGGTGTATGTGGACACAGATTTAAGCCTGTGTATTTGTACAATGTGGTAACTTGTACAACATCTGTTGGTAAGTGGGAACAGCTCCTCACTGGTCACTGCAGCCTCCAGATTTCATGTCCACCCTTATAGCCTCAGCCAGGAGGGAAGCAGAATGCAGACTGGATCGGTCTTCAGAATCTTCTTTGGGATTCCTGCTTGAGGGAACGTTCTTCTCCAGAAGGTGTGAGTCCTTGGCAGCAGGAAGACTGAAGCCAGCCTGAATCCATGATGCTGGTGGCCCAGCGGCAGCGTGTGCTCTCTGGAGGGGAAGTGCGGGCACAGCAGCCTTTGCCTCCTGATCTCTGGCTGAACTGTGGCCCCGCTGGCTGAGGGGGAGTTGGGATGTGCTCTTCACAGGAACTGAGTCATGTTTGATGACTTTATTTAGTTCAGATCAGCTGGCTGCAGCCTTCCTCTGTTGCTTTTGACAGTTTCCACTGCCTCAACTGCTCTTTTTTTATAAGTTTAGTATAGAAAAGACTATTTCAGTTGGAAGGGACCTATGATTGTCCAGTCCAACTGCCTGAACAACTCAGGGCCGAGCAGGAGTTAAAATATGTTGTCAAGGACATTGTCCAAATGCCTCTTAAATGCTGACAGGTCTGGGTCATTGACCAGCTCTCTAGGAAACCCATTCCAGGGTGTGACCACGCTCTGGTAAGGAGAGCCTTCCTCATGTCCAATATAAACCTCCTGTGATGTATCTTTGAACCGTTTCCATACGTGCTATCACTGGATGCCAAGGAGAAGAGATTGGCACCTTCCTCTCCTCAGGAAGCTGCAGAGAGCAATGAGGTGTCCCCAGCCTCCTCTTCTCCAGCTTAGACAAGCCTGAGGTCTGTGGCCTGTCTTCCCAGGCTGTGCCTTCCAACCCTGTCACCAGCTCAGTTGCCCTTCTGAACCCACTGCAAAGACACTGTTGTCCAGTGGCAGTTCTCCCTAACTGACTCCAGCTGCCCTGCCTACAGCACAGATTTCTGTCCTAGTTTTGCTTGTTTAACTTCTCTTCACTTTTTGGCTGGTCAGTCCTAAGTCTACATCTTGGTCCTGAGACAATGAGTTTGTTTCCATTTTCAGTGTGGGAGATGGTCTGTCCGCAGCATACTGCTGCCCAGTGCCAGTGCTCAAAGTTTGTTCTGGCTTCCAGGGATGTGTGCCTCCTCCCATCCAAAGGCCTCCTTAGCCATGCTACTGAAATCAGCCTTATTACTTGTGTTCAGTGCCGTGTTAATGTGATCACACGATCACACAGACAGGAATTGGCCTTTGTCCTCTCATCTGAGGGCAGATGAAGCTAGGTCTCTGTGGCAGACCTTGTAGACAAGGTGACAGTCATTTATTTCAGTGACTGTTGGTGGTGCGGTGACATGCACTACCCCCATCACCAGGGAACCCAAGGGGAGGGTGAACAGCATAGTCTGGAAGTATTTTTCTGCATTTATTTTCCACATTTTGCCAAGAGTGACCCAGTGCTGCTCTACAAGGTGGCACAGCCGGCAGTGGGGTCTGACCGTATGGGATTTGATTTGGGTGTCTTGGGCAGAGGCATGGGCAGAGACATGGGCAACTTCTGTGTCTTCCCAGCAGCCTCCACCCAATGGTCTTAAGTGATTCTGTGTTTGCTCGTAGGCTGCAAGAAACCCGTGTCTGCGTCAGAGAAGGAGATGGAGTGGGCACAGATGGCGTGTCACCGATGTCTGGTTTATCTGGGAGATCTAGGTAAGGACAGCATTGCCTCTCAGGGCAGCCTTTAAAATGGGAAAAAGATGCTGCCTGTACCATGTGAGGCTGTTGCTGTTGGGCACCAGCCAAGGTTACTTGCAGATTCTGTTTCCCTCTGACGTCTTTGTCACAGACCGGGATAAGCTGAAATCCTCGCGGCTGAACTGCTACAAGTTGCAGGAGCTTTGTATTTGGGCAGGTAGATGAGGAGTTTGCTGCTGATAGCAGCTGTAGTCATGGCTGTGAGAGTGGAAGCCTTTGCTTTTATTTACGTTGTTTCAACAGTGTGAAGGATCAAAGAGAGTTTAGTTCAGATTGAATAGTCCTGACTTGCCTTATAAAGCCACTGCCATCAGCACCAGTGGGACTGAAAATGAGATTTAGGCAATATTGTGCATCAATCCAGAGTTTTGCCACTGCAAAGCCCCAGGTTCTTTGTCATTATGCTTGGCTGTGTGTCATCCTTTTTATAGCAGGCATGACTGTCCCACAGTCACGACCTCCTGAAGTGTGTGGAAAGTGTGTCAGTGTTCTTGATTGTGAACATGTGGGAGTAAAGGCAGGGAGAAAATGTAGCTGTGTAGCAAGCAGCTCTTGGAAGTGTGGCGCAGGTACACGTGTCTGATGCTGCAGCCTCCAAGCTGGTGAAAACTGTTTGGCGTTAGTGTTGCATATGAATCAGCCTAAAAATGGCATTGCAAATAAATATCTTGTGGGTTAGTAGGAATGATTTACCTGAGTGGTGGAAGAGAAATGTGCTCACCTTTTCAGAGTGCTGTCACCTCAGGTTTCCCAAATGCCTACATATGTCAAAAAAAAAAAAAAAAAAAAGAGAGAAAATAAATGAATAAAGTCCGGTCTAAAGTACCACAGTCAGGTACGTTATTAACTCAGCTGACTTGATTTAGATTTCACACCCTGCTGTACTAGAATATAGTCTGAGGTACAGGAAAATGGAGCACAACTCTGAGTTACTTCAAGGATAGATGAATCAGCACTTAACCATGGAGCAGAAGAACTTTTATTCATGTGATGCTGCAAGTGTGACAGGCTCTGCCCTTGGCCGGAAGGGGCAGGAGTTGTGGTGTGTGGTGTGAGCAGGTGAAAGAAAAGTGTTTCATGCAAGCCTGGCAAACCCCGTGTGTTGCAGTGTTTACCAAGAGCAGTTCTTTGGTGGATTTGTTGACTTGGCCAGTATTTCAAGTTTTGTGGTATTTCTAATCTGTAGGGAAACTGCTGCTCTGCAGCAGACGCTGCCTTTGGGTTTCTGATGCGTGGTGTGTGGTTTCCTTTCAGCTCGCTATCAGAATGAGCTGGCAGGTGTGGACACGGAGCTGCTGGCTGAGCGATTTTACTATCAAGCCCTTTCTGTTGCTCCACAAATTGGTGAGTGACTTACCATGAATTTATAGTTGTTAAAATCATGTTGCTGCAACGTAAAAACAATGTAGTACTATACTGGTTAGGTTTATATCCTGCAGCTGAGAGAGGACTCGTTTTATCCTCTGGTTAAAGTTGCTTCCTTTGAGAACTTCTCCTGCTGGCAAGCCAAACAGAGGAGTTAAAGCCAGGGTGTTGTTTGCCAGTGACCTCACCATACTCATCTGAGAACCTCTGAGAAGCTCAGGCTTCCCTGACTGTGGTGATGTTGTACCTGTGGGCTAAGGGCAGGTCCAGCTCTCCATTGCCAGGAGCAGAGCATTATTGGTCACCTTCCCCTTTTACCCCTGAAAAAAAATCTCATGTGCTGCTTCCTCCTTCAGAAGTGCCTCCTTCTGGGAACACATTGGTGCCGGAGTAGAAGGCCTGTCATACCTTAAAGTGTGCAATTCCAGCCAAATGTTCTCTACACGCTGTCTTTGCAGAGTTCTCACTGAACTGTTTGCGAGGCTGTTCCCAAATAAAAGTGGCAAAAGTTTCTGCATCACAGGAGCTGGAGCAGAGCTCTCAGATGCTGGTGCTGTCTGTGTCAAGGAATATGGAGTCAAGGCCACAGCACTGTTAATACAGAGGAGGATGCGTTGTTTGCTCTTCTCTCTTACATAGATAAGTGGCACAAGATGGGGAGGATCTAGAAGCTCTGTAAAATGGAAAACAAACCCTGGATGGTGGAAGGATTGAGTAGGCCAGACCTCTGTACTGCAGCTTTACTACTCTTTGTGTCTCCTGGCTTCCCTCCTGTGTGGAAATGTAGTGAAAGGGAAAGGATCTATTTTCTAGCCAGGGCCATTGGAGAATTCCAAGTGAATTCCATTGCCCCTCTCCTTCCTGACAGGAATGCCCTTCAACCAACTGGGGACGTTGGCAGGGAGCAAATACTACAATGTGGAAGCGACCTACTGCTACTTACGCTGGTGGGTTCCTGTGGATCTGTGTGTCTCGGGCAGGGAAGCCATGCACTGCTGCTGCGGGTGCCAGCTCCTCTTCTCCTTACTTTGAATTTGGCACTGTTTTCAGCAAATGAATTTTAGAGGAAGGGAAAGAGATGAGTTTGGTTTGCCCTTGAGCAGGGCTGGTGGTAATGAGAGCAAGCCTCGGTCAAACCAAACCATTGTGCTGATTACTAATCACCAGTGCAGGGCTGTGCCTGGAGGGCTTTGCCCAAGCCCCTTGTGGGAGCTGGAGAGCCAGGCTGGAAGAGGGGTGGAGGGCTGAGGGAGGCACCCTGTGGCGTGAGCTGGGTGGAATTTCTGGCTTGAAGGCACTGATTTGAGAAGATGTGGAAGTGGGGCACGTGGAAGCTGTGAACAGCTCAAGTGCGGTTTGCAGCCATTGGTGGGAGTGAAGTTGCCCTGCATGTTCAGACAGCAGCACTGGGTACCTGTCCTCATGCCTCGATGCCTGGATAACTTGCTAGTGTGTTAAAGCCATAAAATGTGAGCGGCCTTGTGGTGAAGTAACTTCCACTGTGTCGTGATTTGGTGCTTTAGCATCCAGTCTGAAGTGTCCTTCGAAGGTGCCTATGGGAACCTGAAGCGGCTATATGACAAAGCAGCCAAGATGTATCATCAGCTGAAGAAATGTGAAACCAGGAAGTTGTCTCCAAGCAAGAAACGGTAAGAAGGGAAAGAAAAGGAGAGGTGCAGGCTGAGAGTTTGCAGTGCCACTAGTGTATCCTCTGGGTTGAGAGTAGTGTCTTTGTGGGAAGTGGAGCTGGTAGAGGGGCCATTCAGCACGGTGGCTGTTACCAGAATTTTGAGAGCCCCACTCTAGACCCCATTCTTGCTCTCTTGAGTCATAATTTCAGGAGAAAAGCTAAATGCTGGCCAGGTGTAGAGTTTGCATTGAGAGATTTTCTCACTCTACCCTGGAGTCGGGGACTTTTCATGAGGGTTGGGGCATATTGGTGAAAGTTGGCAGTGTATAAACTGTCTTCTTTCTCTCCAGTTTCATCAGAATGGACTTTTCAGTTGAGACCTGATTTACCTGTTAATAGAGCTCTGTCAGCCCAGCCCGTCTCTGTGATGGGGCACCTGCTTTACAGTGTTTTCTCCTCCATCTTTTTAGAGGAAAAGACATTAAGAGGTTGCTGGTGAGCTTCATGTACCTGCAGAGTCTTTTGCAGCCAAAGAGCAGGTAAGGTTACGGTAGATTGTATCTTCTATTGATAACTCACAGTAGCAGGCACTTAGAATTGGAAGGGATGGTTTCCTGTAGGATAACAGTGCCTGTGCTGAGGCTTTCTGCCAAAAGGCCTAAGACTTTGTACTATCTGTGCATGGAGCATAAAGAAGATTGCGTTTCCAGGGGAGGCTGAAACCAAAGGGTTAAATACTTTGTGACTTGTCTAAATCAAGCCAGCCTGAGTACATGTTGAGCTCCTGAGCCTTGCAGCTGTTCTCTGTGCTGTACTGTGCCTTTGGTGTTTGCTTACCCCGTGATTTTTTCCTGGCAAGCCCTGTATTCAGGCTGATGGGACAGCAAAGAGTTGCTGTCCACACATGTGTGGGGCTGTTCACTGCACTTGGAAGTCTGTAACCAAACACCTTGCTCACAGAAACACCAAAATCTGGTTGTGTTAGAATAAATGGGAAGCTTTGTACGTTCTGTGATTTTGGGCTTTTGGATTTTTCTTTATTGGATTTTCTCTGTCTCTGCTGGGAGGTTTTCAGGTGATTTTAAATAAACCTCTAACTGCTTGAAACAGAACAGGTGTTTTAAAGGGCTTAGATACAGGCTGCAGTTAAATTCATTGTGGAATGGTTTAGGTTGGAAGGGACCTTCTAGGGGTCCAGTACTTCCCCAAAGTACTGTTCACTGTGAATGTAGATGCAGATGTGAAGTCAGATGAGCTTGCTCAGAGCCTTAACACAGAGGGTTTTGACTGGATCCAAGGACAGAAATCCCATACCTTTCTGGTCCCCTTCCCAGTGTCTGTCCACCTTCACCATAGAATTTTTTTCTCCTTGCATCTAGTCTCATTTTTCTTTTCTGTAGTGTGTACCCATAATTTCTCTTCCTTTTGCTGTGCACCACTAAGGAGAGTCTTACTTGGTCCTCTGTAATCATCTGTTTGGCATCTGGAAACAGAAGACACCCCCCATGCCTTCTGTCCTTCAGGCTGAACAAACTCGTTTCTCTTTGCCTCTTCTCATACATCATGTTCTCTGTTCCTCTGCTGGGCTAAGTCCAGTTTGTCAGTGTGTTTTTGTTTGGTGTTTTTTTTTGTCCTGGGGACCCCAAGACCGGATACAGTGCTCCAGATGCTGCCTTGTGAGTGCTAAATGGAGAGGGAGAACAAGTCCTCAACCTGCTGGCTCTCCCCTTGCTCATGCAGCCCAGTATGGGATTGACTTTCCAATCCTGCCTTATACTGAGGTGGAACTCCAAGGCTCTTCTAATATCCACTCAACAAGTATTTAGCACGTACGAAATTTGGGACTTCAATTTTCCAAGCACACTTCCCCCTGAAAAGGCTTTGCTGAAAGTTTCACCAGCAGATCTGTTTTGTAACTAGGAGACTCCCACAGCCTGTTGGACTGATCTCATGGATGCTTCCTTTGACGGGCTGAATAGCTGTGGAGGATTTTGGAATACTCTTACAGGGCTGCTGGAGAGACATGGGAGGAGAAAAAGCTGAGTCCCATGTGTGTGACAGTGCATCTAGAACTTTTGCTTCCTTTAGCATTTAAGTGCCTCGTGTATCTTAATGGCCACTGCTGAGCTCCCAGGGGAAAATTAATCTAGTTTTTGGTGGCCCATCTCTAGGTATTGTTTGTCTTTAGTTTAGCAGCTTTAAAGAGGAAAACATAATCTGATTAATGTCACTTGCTTCCCGTAGCTGTTGTTGCCTGCAGCATATTCCCTGATGCTTCATCCTGCCTAAAGGACAGCCTAACTGCCAGTTTTGGTTCAGTTTCTGGGCAGACATACCAGGAGCGTGAGTCTTGAGTTAATAATTCTTATTTATTTTTCACTCTTTTTAAGCTCTTTGGATTCTGAGCTGACGTCTCTCTGCCAGTCTGTGCTGGAGGATTTCAACCTGTGCTTGTTCTACCTGCCCTCTCCTCCTAACCTGAGCTCAACTAGTGAAGATGAAGAAGAGTATGAGAGTGGCTACTCCTTCCTTCCTGATCTCCTGATCTTTCGCATGGTGATCATCTGCCTTATGAGTGTTCACAGCCTCAAGAGGGCAGGTAACCAGTGCTTTGTTTGGAAATTTTGTGGTGAACATCCAGCAGTGCAGCTAGGCTGGAGATGCTGTCTGAACTGGCCTTCATGTTGTGGTGAGTGCTCGCCTCCTCCGTCTCACTGTGCTGTCTGGTTGCAGGTTCCAAGCAGTACAGTGCAGCCATTGCCTTCACGCTGGCCCTCTTCTCTCACCTGATAAATCACGTCAATATTCGCCTCCAGGCTGAGCTAGAAGAAGGGGAAAATCCTGTCCCAGCCTTTCAGAGTGATGGCACAGGTAAGAGAACAGAGGCAGCAGCCACCTGGGTCTCCCAGCTTGCCTGCCTATTGGGCTGTCTTTCCCCTTTCTCCCCTTTCTCCCCTGGGCGTGGGTTTTGCAGTGCAGAGGTGTATTGATCTTTCACTGCTGATGTGGAATCCCCAAAGATGGGTGATGTGCTGAGTCGTCTCCACTTGGATGCTCTTTTTGAGTATCTGAATCACCACAGGATGGACATGTTGTTTTTCTTATAAGGAGTTTGCTTTCTGTATCTCTTGGCAGCTCGTTCATCATCTGTTTACCCCAATCTGAGACTTTATTCTCTGTCTCTGTTTGCTGTTGTTTACTGGCTGCTTTCCTCCTCCACTGAGGAGATGATCTCAGGTAAAACACCTGGGCTGAGGGAGACAGAAGGAGGCTGAGTGGGGCTGAAGGAGACAGGCCCTCTCAGCATACCTCAATTCTGCTCAGGCAAGGGCGGCTCTTGAATTGCTGGGGGATTTTATTAAGCAGAGAATAAAACTGCTAAACTTTTCCCCTGCATACAGTCCATTTGCAATACTTCACTTAATGCAGGTGAGGGAGTTTCTGGTAAAAGCAACAATGAATGACCCCCTCGTCTGCAGGTTTTGAAGCTGCCAGGGTGATCCAGGGCTGCTAGAAAGGCTCCAAGCATGTTGGTCAAGAAAAGGATTGGGTCAGTTCAGTGTAGTTACAGAGCATATGGCCCTGCCTTGCTTGGTGGGTGGCTCAGCTCTTTGACTTGTATAAAGTTGGGGAAGAGAGTTAGAATTCAGCTGGTTTAGCAGCATTCAGCACTGAGGCTGCCTGGTAACAGAGTAGCCCAGCTTGGGAGTAGGAATCCCGGCTTCCCAGGGCTTCCCGGATACTTTTAGAAAGTGAGTCTTTCTTCTGGGGTTGCTTATTCTGTGGTGGAAGACACTGGTGGAAGTGATGGCTGAAGTTTACAGCCCTGGTTCCCTGGGCCCAGGGCTGGCAAGCAGCATCCTGTGGAACTCGCTGTGACTTGAACTTATATTCTCCCTGTAAATGCAGATGACCAGGAGCCACGGGAGCCTGTGAACTCAATTGAGAAGGAAGCTGAAGCTGAGTTGGCCAATCATCAACCCAGTGAGGAACAGCGGAAAAACGACTGCAAGAAAAGCAAAAAATATTCTCGTCTCTCCTGTCTGCGCCGCCGCCGCCACCCCCAGAAGGTGGATGAGAGTGACCTGAGTGAGGGCTTTGACTCTGACTCTAGCCAGGGCTCCATCAAGGGCAGTGATGGCTCAGAGAGTGGTTCAGAGAAGAGTGATGAGGAAGCAGAAGCTGCTTTTGATGTGGAGACAGACTCTGACATGAACAGCCAAGAATCTCGGTCTGACTTGGAGGACATGGAGGATGAACCGGGTGAGGAGGGAAGCAGCCAAGGCAAAAGTGGGCCCAAAGAGGCCTTAAAAAACTGTATGGATGGCAGTGGGCTGGGGGACTCCAAGAGCCCAAACATCTCTAAAATTGAGGCTGTGGATCCAGCAGTCAATGGGCCGGCTTCCCTGAGCACTAATGATGCAAGCATAGCCAGTAATCTCCAGGCCATGTCCACCCAGCTGTTCCAGACCAAACGGTGCTTTCGCTTGGCTCCCACGTTCAGCAACATCCTCTTGAAACCCAACAGTGAACCACCTGCCTTGAAGGACGGGATAGAGAGCAAGCCATGTGTCAATGGAGATCTGGAGAAGTCCAGCTTGGCAGAGCAAGGTAAGGGGCTTGTTATTGCAATTTTGTGTAGAAAACTGCAAACTATAGCAGTCTGTTTGCTAAATTCACCATTTCCCATGGTGCAATCTCTCCTTTGGCCAGGTTTGGAGGAGCAGGTTGCCCATGTAGTGGGCAGGCCTTGGGTTGGACATTTCCTGACGGAGGAGCTTTATTTTTACTACCCAGCATGCAGGAATATGTGCACTGAGCAAAGGAAACACCTGTGGCCAACCAAGGTCACCAGAATTACTGCTCTGCAGACTAAATGCTGAGCAGCTCTGGTAATCACAGGCTCACAGGCTGGTTTGTTTGGAAGGGACTTAAAAGCCCGTGTCATTTCATCCCCCTTCCACTGGACCAGGTTGCACCAAACTACATCCAACCTGGCCTTGAACACTTCCAGGGATGGGGCAGCCACAGCTTCTCTGGGCAACCTGTGCCAGAGCTTCACCACCCTGAGAGGGAACAATTTCTTCTTAATACCACATCTAAATTTACACTTCCTTCAGTTCAAAGCCATTCCCCCTTGTCTTGTCCGAGACCTTGTCAAAGTCCCTCACCAGCTTTCTTGGAGCCCCTTTAGGCCCTGCAAGGAGTTCTAAGGTCTCCCTGGAGCCTTTACTTCTCTAAGCTGAACACCCCCAGCTCTCCCAGCCTGTCTCCAGAGCAGAGGGGCTGCAGCCCCTCGGTCATCTCCGTGGCCTGCTCTGGACTCACTCCAGCAGCTCCATGTCCTTCCTGTGCTGGGGCTCCAGAACTGGAGGCAGCTCTGCAGGGGGGTCTTAGCAGAGCAGAGGGGCAGAATCCCCCTCTTCACGTGCTGCCCACGCTTCTGGGGGTGTGCCCAGGACAGTGGTTGGCTTTCTGGGCCCGTAGTGCATGTTGCTACGGCAACCCATCCCCCCCAAATTCTTCTCAGGTCTGCTCTCCATCCATTCTCCCCCAGCCTGTGTTTGTGCTTGGAGTTGCCCCGACACAGGTACAACATTTCTCCTTGCCCTTGCTATTCCTTCTGGAGTTGGCACAGACCCACCTTTCCAGCCTGTCCAGATTCCTCTGGTGGCATCCCTTCCCTCCAGCGTGTGATCCCACCGCACAACTCAGTGCTGTCAGCAAGCTGGCTGAGGGTGCACTTGATCTCACTGTCTGACACCAACCAAGGTGTTAAGAAGTGCTGATCCCAATCCCAATGCTTGCGGACGCCCCTCGTCACTGCTCTCCACTTGGACATTGAACTTTGGGCTGCAGCTCTTTAACTATCACTGTCCAGCCAAGTCATTGTCCACTAAGTGGTCCATCCATCAAATCCATGTCTCTCCAGTTTAGAGACAAGGATGTTGTGTGGGACAGTGTCAAATGCTCTGCACAAACCCAGGTAGATGAGGTCAGTTGCTCTTCCCTCATCCTCCACTGCTATAACCCCGTCGTAGAAGGCCAATAAATTTTCCGGGCACGATTTGCTGTAGTGAAGCCATGTTGGCTCCAGAGGATAATTCCAGCAGGTATTAAAGATTGCCTCTTCCATTTTCCCTTGTGAAATATCTAATCAGACACTTATTATTGCTTCTGGTGACAGACAGGGCAGATGGAGGACAAGAAGTTCTCCATGAGATGGCAGATTATCAACCCAAAGCTCACGCAGAAGTCTGTGTGCAAGATGTGACCCAGGTGCATGTGAAGGGCGTTGAGGGCCTCTCTGTGACCCCTCGAATGTTCCTCACTGAGTGTTCCATGCTGAACCCCTGGGAGAGGCACAGCAGGTGGAACTGCCATGTCTCCATTACCACTCAACTTATGAGTGATGTTCTGGGCAAAAACAGCTGGAAAGGGAGATCTGATGTGCTACAGGGAATCGTTTGTATTTCACATAAAACTACATGGGCCTGTTCAGTCTTGTTTGTCATTCCTCCCAGCTTCCCTGGAGCAAGGAAACATTCTGCATCCTCCTGCCAAATCCAGCTGGCCTACAGCACTGGCAAGATTCAGGCTTTGCCTGGGCCAGAGTTTGAAGGCACTGTATTGGATCATGTTAGTGTTGACTGCCTCCCGGCTCTGCTCCATGGCCACATGAATGAGATGGGGGATAAAGGAAAAAACAAATGGGTTTTGGCCTGTTTAACCCTTTCTGTCAGTGGTTTTCTAGCTGTTGCAGCTCCAGGAACATGTGGCTGCAATACTTTTACAGGTGTAGAAAATGAGAGATGGGGTGAGTTCACTGTGTGCTTTTTAGCTTCGAGCTCTCCTCATCTGTGCTGTATCCAAACTGCTTTTTTATGGTGCTGTCAGGGGTGGGTTCTGAATAAATTACCTCCTTCCTTCTGATTCCAAGGGTTTATGGAATGCCCGTAGCTGTGCTAACAGGAAGCAATGGCCGCACTTGAAATACGGGGCTGTAGCAAGACGTGTCTTTGATTCTCACCTTGACCTCAGGTTGCTTGTGTCAGATGTGATTCCACTGGCAGTGGCTTTGAGATCCTCAAGTCTGGAGAATTAGAAGAGTGCAATGAACATGTTCAATATTTAAAATTCTCTGGGCCCTGACTCATAGAACAGCCCTGCCATTTCCTTCTCTTGCCTGTCTCAAAGCTGGGAGCATGTTGGCCTCATGGCTCTGCTCCCTGCAGGAACTGCTCTGGTCCTTGTGCTGGCATGTGCTGCCCCACTCTGTCAGCGAGCCTCTTGGAGGCCACTGCAGAGGTTAGGCATTGGTCAAACCTTCACAGGGAGATTTTAACCCTCTTCTCCTAAGGAAGAAGGAAATGCGGGAGTGATACACTCTCGTAACAGTACAGGGGACAGGGACTGGTTTTGTGAGGATGTGTGGAGGCACCAAGTATTTCAACTCAACTATTACCAGCCCAATGCTGTTCTGACAGCAGCAGGGCTTGGCATCTCAGGGGGTTTAACAGCTGCCATATTGCGCTTGCCTTTGTTTTCCAGATGATGTGTCTGACTCCGAAGAAAGCATTTCAAGTAACAGATCCTGCAGAAATGAACGATCCCTTCAGGAGAAGTTGGAGATTGTGACCAATGAAGGGCTGCTGCTTACTGTCAAGGTGTTCCTGGACTGGCTGAGGACAAACACAGACCTCATCATCATGTGTGCTCAGGTGGGGATGGTGTCGGGGCTCTCTACAAGGTTGTGTCTGGTCAGCTTCCCTGGGCTGGTTGCAGCCATGGCCCCAGTCCCAGGCAGAGGGTGGTATTACGTCCCCCACCAGCTGAAGTAAGCTAATCTGCACCTAAGAAGGACAGTGAGGTTTACTCTTTGTAAAGCATTCTGAGGGCTGTGCGATGCTGGAAGGCCTAAGCAGCCTGGTTGTTGTATATGTCTGTCTTGACATTTTCTGTGGCCTTTTGTATTCTGTTCCTGCAGAGCTCTCAGAGCCTGTGGAACAGGCTGTCCGTGCTCCTGAACCTTCTGCCTTCTGCTGCAGACCTGCAGGAATCAGGTACTGGAGAAGGGAGTGGCAATGTCATGTTTCACCAAGCCTGGTCATCAGTGATACCCAGGGCGTGTGAGGGAGCCCGGGGAGGGAGATTTCCTAGTAGCAGTTTTTATAAGCACAGTAGGAAGTGACACATGCATGTGTTTTTTTGTTTAAACAACATTTCATTTAAATACTGTCCCATAGTCTTTAGACTCATAAAATCATAGAACATCCTGAGTCGGAAGAGACCCCCTTGCTCCAGGATCCAGTTCAACTCCTGGCCCTGCAGGACAACCCCAAAAATCACACAGAGAAAATACTATATTAATGCATTAATATGGCTGGCAACATACTGAAACACTGACACCAGCATGTGAGAATCTATGTGTGGCCAACAGGAGTGAAATTCACCGCCAGGAGCAGAAGTAAGGCTGTGATTTTGCCATGGTAATACTGGAAAATAATTTCTGAGCTCCAGCTGCTCATGATGTGCTCTGTGCCTCTTCTGGGCTAAGCCTGAAGATCCCCATGGTTCATGAGAAGCAGAGTTTAAATAGGGTTGCTCATCTGTTGGAATAGATGGGAAAGCTATCCCTCTGGACAGGGGATTTCCCAGAGTTCCTTGGCAGATTGTTTGGGAGAGTTGCTCTTTATATTGTGGGTGGTCTTGTGGTTCCTCCTTAAGCAGGTGCTCACAGAATATGTGTGTACACCTCTGCCCGTTACAGATCACGTGCGTTAAAGCAGTTTTCCTCTTTGCCCCCTCATCAGTTGTTTTGCCCTCCTTCTTGTCCCTCCTCTCCAGGGCTGGACCTGTGTGATGAAGTAAAGGACATCCTGAGTGATGCTGAGCTCCCAGACCTGAAGGCCAACCTGCTGCTCCCTGAAGATGTGGCCCTGCGCAATCTCCCTCCTCTCAAAAATGCACACAAGAGGTTTAACTTCGAGCAGGACCGGCCCATTTTCTCAGCAGTTGAGGAGGTGAGTTGGAGTAAATCCTGAAAAAAATCAGACCTGGATTGTCGTGTTATGTTGTTCCTCTTTCCAGCACTGAAGGCCTGAGCAGAGGTTTAGGGAGTGGGTGTGGAGGGGTGGTGCTGATGTTCCCTAAGGTTTTCTTGGATTGAGGAAGCCCAGACTGCTGGCACCTCTGAACCTTCTGGCCAGCTGTAGCCTTTCCTGCAGCCCCCTCCTGCAGTCTCTTGACTTCAGAAGAGATCAGAAACATCCATCAGAATTAGGCATTTAATATCAGTTCCTGCCTTTTTCAAAAGCTGTGGCTGGTGACTGCTTGCTGCTTCCTTGCAGTCTGTCGTGCGGATCTGCTGCATTCGGAGCTTTGGCCACTTCATTACGCACTTGCAAGGCAGCATCCTGCAGTTCAACTCGGAGCTTGGGATCTTCATCAGCATAGCACAGTCAGAGCAAGACAACTTGCTGCACCAGGCCCAGGCCCAGTTTCACATGGTGAGTTAGTAGAGGTGAATGAATTCTCTGTACTTGGCACAGTTTCCCGTAGGTTGCTATTAGGTTGTAACTATAATCACAGGTCTTTGGGAGGAGATGAAAGTTCTGTTTCTTAAAGCTATTCCAGTGTCCCCTTTTTGCCCTGGAAGTGTTTCTGGAAGTGTGTGCTAGTGTCAGCTGGTGTGTTTCCTGCTAACTGATATGGAAGTTTGGTTTTGCAACTAGGCTGCAGAGGAAGCTCGTCGGAACAGGCTCATGAGAGACATGGCTCAGCTTCGACTGCAGGTAGGAGACGCTGGTTCCAGCCTGAAAACCAGCAGGGTAGTGGCTGGAATATCAGAACATAGGAAGGGAAGGGGGAACTCTCTGCTCCTGTCCCACACAGAAGCACTAAGTCCATTCTGCATAGATCGAACTGTAGAATATCTCAAGTTGGAAGGGATCCCATAAGGATCATGGAGTCCAAGTCACGGCTCCTCATAGGGCTACTTAAAACTAAACTGAATGCCCAAGAGTGTTGTCCAGGCACTCCTTGAGCTCTGGCAGGCTTGGTGCCACAACCACTTTCCTGGGGAGCTTGTTCCAGGAACCAACCACCCTCTGGGGGAAGAGCCTTTTCCTAATGTTCGGGCTGAACTTGCCCTGATGCAACAATGAAGCTGGAAATTAAATGAATAATTTCCTCATGTCCTATTGCTAGTCATTGGAGAGAGGAAGTTAGCACCTCCTGCTCACTGACCTGCTGGAAAGTGTAGGCTGTGATGGGGCGGTCAGCCTCAGCCTTCTCTGCTCCAAGCTGAGCAAACGGAGTGAACTCAGCCACTTGAGGCCTTTCACCATCCTGGTCATCCTTCTCTGGACACTCCTTAATATTTCAATGCCCCTCTTACATCAAGGTGCCTCAAACTGTTCACAGTACTCGAGGTGGGGCTGCACTGGGCAGTGCAGAGTGCAACCATCACCTCTTGCTGACCCTCTGCTGCATCCAGCCCTCTATTCTGTATGTTTGGAGGTTGGAAGGGCCTAGTGGAGCTTTGCAGGGCAAGTCTTGCCCTGTTTGATGGTCTGTTTCAGCATAAATGTGAAGTGAGTGTCTCTGCATGTGTGTTTTCAGCTGGAAGTGTCTCAGCTGGAGGGAAGTCTCCAGCAGCCCAAGGCGCAATCAGCCATGTCTCCTTACCTTGTTCCGGACACCCAGGCCCTCTGCCAGCACCTGGCTCTTGTCAAGCAGCTGGCCACTAGTGGGAGGTTCATAATCATCATCCCTCGAACAGGTATGGGGACTCCACAGCAGGTAACCAGCAGTGGCTGCCTGCTCCCATCCCTTCTGTGCTGGGAGCAGGCCCCAGGGGCCTGGGGGGTGGCTTTCCCTCCTCCTGCTCTTACCCTTTACTTCACCTGGAACAGTTGCAATACCCTTTTGATATGTTGCTTTTGGGGCCCGTTCTATGTGTGGCCCATGCTTGGGATTTTGACAGAGTAAGAACAGCAGAGAGGAGAGAGGTCCTGTTCCCACTCTGCCTCTCCTGTGGCAGCTATGCATCGGACAGAGTTCTGTGGAATGGGGAGTACTCAATGCCTCTGGATTAGTTTGCAGAAGTAGAACTGTAAGCAAGATGGTTTTTTGTTTTTTGGTTTTTTTTTCTGTTAGTTATCGATGGCCTAGACTTCCTGAAAAAGGAGAACGCCGGTGCTAGGGACAGCATTCGGTATCTGGAAGCGGAATTTAAAAAGGGAAACAGGTGAGAGCAGGAGAGGGGTAGGATTTTCCCTTGCTTTTGGAATGGGTGGGCTTTGGGGTGGGAGCAGGCTGTGGATCCCTTGGAGCAGAGTGAGGAGTGGGCCGAGGAAAAGCCAGACTTCAGGAATGGGAAGGTGGTGAAGGAGCAGATTCAGCAGCTGGTTCTTCAGATGTGCTGGTAGTTGCTGCTCAGCTGTGAAGTACAGCTGCTTCTGAGGAATGGTGGAGTTGCATCTCTGTTGCTGTATAAATTGGAGCAGTGACCTTTGCCAGTGCACTGGGAGTGCTGGAAGAGCTGGATTGTGCCTGGGTGCTCTGCAAAAGCACAGTTGAGAGGACAAACTGCATCTTTGAGGCCAATGTCAGGGCTGGTGGGCTTGAGACGTGGTACTGCGAATGGCATGTGGGAATGGTGGTGAGGCAGGGAGGTAATCGAAGGGATTCACAGTGGATTCCTTGGATGGACCTTTGGGTGTTAAATTTGGGTTGGCAGAAGCCCTGCAGCACCCAGAGGAGCTGCTGTGAAGCACTGACTTTAGCCTGTGTGACAGTCTGCATATGAACTCAGTGACTCTGCTCTCTCCTCAGGTACATTCGTTGCCAGAAAGATGTTGGGAAGAGCTTTGAGAGGCATAAATTGAAGAGACAAGATCTAGATGCCTGGTAAGATTTCAGCATCTGAAGGTGTCTGAGCCCAGTTCCCAGCAGGCAGGTGGCTTTGGGGAGAGGTGGTAGCACTGGGACCCAATGCAGATCTTGTTTTGTGTGAGTAATGATGAAATTCCCTGGAGATAGGGACAGCCATCTGTGCATGTTACACCAAGCACTCTGTGCCCAAAAGGGTCTCAGGAAAGTCCTTAACGGGAACAGGAAAGCAGCCCTGCTTCCCACTTATCCTCCCGAGCAGATGTGGTCTTCTTTCTGAAGACCTCTTTCTCTTTTCTGCCAGGAATCTCTATAAAATACTGGACAGCTGTAAACAACTGACAGTGTCCCAGGGCAGTGGAGAGGACGACACCACGGGAATGGTCACCATCATCACGGGCTTCCAGCTGGAGGACCCCAGCACGTTCTCGGTGCCCATGCAGGTCAGTAGCTCTTGTCTGGCTGAGCTGAGCCATTCTGCTTCCTAGCAAGGATATAATATGATTGATTGGCAAGAGATTTTTTTTAATGTTTTTTTTGCCTTGGCTAATAACTGTCCTGGTTTCCCCAAAGTTACTTTGTACGTTGAGATTCCTTATTCCTTTAAGGCTTCTTGATTTTGTGGTACAGAGTATTCTGGGAGAGGAGGGAGAATTGAATTTCATGTCTCTGCAGGCCTCTTGTACCAGAGCAATGAGAATTGGGAGGATTTGGCCTTCCAGCTGTGCCAGGCTGCTGGAGAGTCCCCAGGCTGGGAATCGCAGCTGCCTTGACGGGGCAAGTTAAAAATTAACCACCTGTTTTGTCTGTGTTTGCTTGCAGTCTGCCATCCAGGCAGCCGCCAATGCCAGCATAGAGATAAAAAATGTTCTGGAGTTCTACAAGCAGTGGAAAGAGATGGGCTGATGGTCAGAAAGGCATCGGGTTGGTGAACCTTTCTCTCCCCCTCTCGGAACGTGCAGCGTCTGAACGAAGGAAACAACAACCTGGGCGACACTTAAGACACGAAGAAGCAGCAGCAGAAACAGCAACAAAAATACCTACCCAAATGAATTAAAAAATAATCCAATGTGGGCACGCACATCGACACCCTCCACCTGCATCCTGACCAGACGGCTGTACAGCTCTAATGGCGCCAGCTGCTCTGAGAGAGGCCCTGCAGTGTGGCAGGGGCAGAGCTCTGCCCTTCTCCCAGTCGGCAGAGATGGGCGAGAGACGGGCAGTCCTTCATTCCCCTCCTTCCAAAGCTTGCTTGGCCAGCAGAAACAGGCTGGTGGTTCAAAGCATGGACTTAACTTCAGCAAAACCAAACCAGTGCAGCAGAAACAGAACCCTCCGGCTTGGGAAAGAAGATCCAAAGAGTTTTTGCTCTTGTTCGGCAATCTGGGGACAGGAAAGCGGATAGTATTTTTCCCTCCCCCCTTTTGAATTAATTATTTTTCAAGGGGCTTTTTCCTTTTAATTTTTCGTTTTTATACGTCTGAATAATATTAAAAAAAAAAAAAGAAAAAAAGAGGAGTTCCCTTGGGGTTCTGGATACTCTTCCAACGTCAGAAAGAAAAGGAAACACTTATGCTATTTAAAAGGGGGGAGAAAGCTCTTAATATAATTTTTATTTTGTCTTAGAACAAGCATATTTATTTCCTTTCCCAGGCCCCCATGGAGTGGGCTCAGTGCAAAGGGATGTTGGCCTGTGAGGAAGGAGCAGCCCCACATTGTGCACTCCGCTCTCTCTGGGAGCTGCACGCTTCATGAGCGACATGAGCTTGACCACGCTGCTCCTGGGAGGCCACAGGACTCTGTGCCTCCATCCCCAGTTTCTTCCACTTTGCTTCCAGCATTAGACCTTGGAGAAAAGGAGGAGTCCAGCAGAAGTGCTGGAAGAGAGAGATGAGCTGGGTGGGATTTAAACGCTTTTAAGGCTCAAATGCTGGGCTTGAGCACTGCAGCCCTGGGATGGAGCAGATGTCTCCAAAGGACCCAAGGCCTCTTTTTCATATTTTCTTTTCCCTTTTTTTCCCCCTAAATCTTTCAATAGGGTGTGGAGGAGGAAGGAGAATCTCAAAGCCATTATCTTCTGCTGGTTGTTGGATGCACCACTGCTGCAATGCTGTCCTAGAGATGGTGACAGAGCTGGAGTGTTTGTGTCCCCCTTTCTCATGTCCTGCTGGGCTGGCAAAGGCGGTGCCACGACTGCTGCTGCCCGGGACCGCTGAGCTCACGGACTGTTCCGTGCTTTCCGCATCCCAAACAGGAGGGCTGGTGCTACCTGGCCAGATGGTGCAAGAGCTGGTTCCCCAGGTGACCTGTGAGGGATCCCACAGATCTCCATCCTGACAGCATCTCACGCAACCTGCGTCTGACACGCTGTCACTTGGCTGGTGCTCGGATATGAAGCTGCAGGTTGCTTGCAGGGCAGCAGGAGAGGGGCTGGGCAGTCTCTTCATGCTCCCTCTTGCCTCTGTGTGCCCACGGAACAGATGTCTCCATGCACATGAACCAGCAGCAGCTATGCAAGTACAAACCACTGGAGTCTTCTATCTGTCTGTGTTCTCACATGGGCCAGCCAGAAGCTGCTACAGCCAGTGTGTAACATGAGAAGCTGAGTCACATACTCCACTCTGTGCAGGCTCCGAGCATGGTGTGTTGTACTGCAGGGGCAGGATGTTCCTTCTTTTCAGGTAAAAACTAAAAATACCAGCACAAGTACCAGAGGATTCATTTCTATTCCAGTTCCAGCTCCTTTGCAGCACAGCAGAGGGAAATGCCAATCTCCATGGTACAGCTGGTCCATCCCTGGAGGCTGACAGGCTGGTTGTGAGGGACACGGGTTTCCCTGCAGGATTCTCCCTTTTACAGCTTCTCCTGAAACTCACAATGCTTTGCTTGGCTAAGCTGAGAAAAGGTCATATGCAGGACAGCAGGTCAGAGACTCCAGTGCACCTTGGGGATTCTTGGAGATCTGAGATGGGTTGTGAAGCTCCCAGTCACTCTTTCCTCCAGTGGTTTTATTTGAAGCCATTTGTTTGTGTAGCTCAATATTTCTGTTAGATGGGGTGGAAAAAGAGAAAGGAATCACCTTGTGGGACTGCTCTTGAGGTGAAACCCTCCTTGTCTGGCGGGGGACACAGAGAGTTGGTATGCTCTGCTTTTTCCTGCTGCTCGAGAAACCCCCCCGTGATCCTGGCTGCTGAGCACAGCAGAGGAGTTTGGGGGTCACTGGGACCGAGCCCGGTGTGTGTGTCCTGAGAGCCTCAGTGTCACCCTTGTGGCTGCGCTTGGGGTTGGTGAAGAGAAGCATTGCTGGGCTATGGTCAAAGCAGTGAGGAGCTGGGGACAGTCCTCAGTTTCACTCCGGGTCGAGCATTCCTTAGGTCCTGGCTGGATCTTGAGGGGAGAGAAGAGCAGTACAGGTAAAGCAGCAGCCCGGAGGGAATTCCTGTCTCACTGATGGCAAGTGTTTCAGTTGCTGGCAAGTGTTTGGGTTCCTGCAGCTCCCGCGGCTGGGCAGGGTGGCAGCTGGGAGCCGAGTGCTACGCAGTTGGGCAGGCTGAGGAGAAGCTGTTGAGTCACTGAGGCCTTGTGTGGGCACAGGATGCAGTTTAGGAACAAAAGTAAATAAACTCAATTTCTGTAACCAGAGGCTGTGGAGCTGCCATGAGCCCATGTGGACCATGTGGTGACAGCAGGGGTTGCTCACAACTATCCCTTAGTCACTGCTCTGGTCCCCTGAGGGGCTGGTTTAATATTCCCAGGTTTTGCTTACCTGCAGGGGAGGAAGATGCCCTCACCATGCAATGGGGAATCCTGACTGCCCCCGTGGCACCTTCCACTCTGGGCTGGAGGGGGAGGGATTGTGACCTTTAAAAGGGACAGCTGAAGGGTCCCTATGCCACCCTCCTCCTCTCCAGAGGGCACAGTCATGCTTGAGGACCTGGCAAATGGTTTTTGGATTTGCATCCCCAGTCAGAGATACCCGGAGCTGAAAAACTAGGAGGCTCCACAGTGTGGGAGCAGTGTGGCTGCAGAGCAGCCTTGGGGAGATGGCATGTAGTGGCCTTCTGAGGGGACTCAATGTCATCCCCAGGATTGGGGTAAAGGAAGGCACTTCTCAGCCCCCATCCCAGCACTTGGGATGAGCTGGACTTTCCTCCCTGGGGATAAATTGAACAGATCTGCTCTCTCAAAGGGCCGCTGCATTTCTCCCCTGGCATGGTGGTTGCTGATAAAAGTGGCTCTTGGGGTGGAAACAAACAGGACGGTCTGTGTGAGGCTCTGTGCAGCCTGTGGCTGCCGTGGTGCTGCAGTGGGGGCTCCCCGAGAGCCCCCCACCCTGTGCACCTGCTCCAAGCCTGAACCATCAAGAGAGCATCAGGCAGGATGGAGACTGTGCAGGCTCTGGCCATGGCTCTTCCCGGCAGTGCTGCTTCTGCACCAACTCCAGGCTTGCCCTGCAGCAGCTGTAAGCCAGTCCAGTAGTGCCTGCTGTGCTGGGAAGGAGAGCAAACAGAAAAACCATCTTGTGGGCTGAAAACAAGGGTTTTTATGTGTTTTGGTGTGTTTCTTGGGTTTGGTTTTTCTCTTCATTACCACCCTGTTGAGCGTTTTTGGGGTGACCCCACGCTGGGAGGATGCAGGTCTGTGGTGGCTGAGGCTGGCTGGGCTGTCCACACACCATGGTGGACACAGGCACTGGTGCTTGTTGGGCTTCTGCTCCATGGTTTCATGGGCTGTTCCAAGCGGCTCCTCTGCTCCCATCCTTGCTTGGCTTGAGGCCACCCGCAATGCCTCGGGTTTTGTCTCGCATCTTCAATTTAGGGCTCTTTTCCTTCTTGGTGTGCAGCAGCGCTGGCCAGGCTGGGGACAGGCCAGGCTGGGGACAGGGCAGGCTGGCCCAGGGGCCGTGTCGCTGGCCTTGCCGCTCGCGGTGAGGGGACTGTAGGTTCGAGGCGAGGGACAATCTCCTCTCCTCAGCCCTCTTGTGGCACACGGGCTTGCAGAGACAGGGAGGATCGCTCTCACTGAGGGGCGAGGGGACGTGGGGCCCAGCTGGGTGAGGAGGGGCTGGGGCTCCTGGCATGTGTCTGACCATGGTCTGAACACAGTGACTGGCTTAATAAAATACCAGATGTTTGTACTTCGTGTCCTGTGGTCGTTCCCAGCCCATCCCACCTTTCCTGCGCAGCCCTGGACCCAGCAGTGCATGCGTGCATGTGTGTGTCAAGGTTAATGAGTAATTAAGGTGGTTTGTAATGAAATCCCTGGGCAGGCCACAGGGCCCTGGGGTGCAGGAGCAACTCTGCTGTTCCCCAATAACCCCGTTCTTGGGAGAAGCAGCTTTAAATTAGACTGGAATAATGATGATGCAGCTCTGGGCTCCTCACTGCTGGGAGCAGGATCTGGGGGTAGCACCGCTCCTCCTTGGAGCCTGGCAGGGACAGGGAGGAAATCGGGAGTCCTCAGCTGTGTGGGGTAGGGTGACAAGGGGTGCATCCACTGCAGCCTCCCACCCACCCATGCCCCAAGCTTGGGAAGGAACTGGCTCCACCATTTGCATTTATTTCGTTTCAGGGCTAACAGAAAGGGTGAGAGGGTGAAGGCGTAAAGGGGGGGTTGGCGCGGGTTTGTGGGAGCTCAGCCCCTGCCCCACAGCACAGCAAGGGGTGGCTGGGGCTACACGAGGCCGTAGTAGCGCCGATAAGCTTCCTGCAGCCCGATCTGGTCGGCCAGCTCGTCACAGTCGGGGTTGAGCTCGCACACCTCGCGCTTGGCCTCCAGCGGGTCTCGCGGGGCTCCATAGACGCTGCTGGGGACAAACGGGGGACTCAGGGGGCGTTGGGGGGGCCTATGGGAGCGGGAGGCTCCTGGGGAGGAGCTGAGCCAGCAGGCCTCCCCTCATCCGGGGGCTGTGAGCCCTCGCCCAGCAGGACCAAGCACTACCTGTCATAGCCATAATTCCGCTTCTGTCTCTGCACCACCTCGGCGCTGGCGCGTCTGGAGACGAAGGCTGCAGGGACAGTGTGGTGGGTCGGGAGGGAATCACGTCCCCCTCTCCCCAAGGCAGCAGGGCCGAGCAGCTGTGGTCACTCACCTTCAGAGCTGGGCGAGTCATCGGTGCTGGTGGAGCCATCGGCAGCTGCAAGTGACACGGAGGGGTGGGTGGGCTCAGGAAGGCCCCGTGTGGGCTCTGCTCTCACCCCACTCCTTTCGGGGGTCATGTCCCCCACTGAGACCCTCCCAATCTGCTGAAGGATGTCCTGCTCCCTACGTCCCCGTTGCAGCCCCATGCCCCCCACCCCAAGGCTCAGCAAATTTCTCCCAGTCTTTCTGCTCCCTCCAGAGCCCTTCCCAGAGCACAGAACCACCCCCACTGTCCCCATCGGCCCCAGACACCCCCGTACCTCTGCGGCAGAGGCCAAGGGTGAGCAGGGCCAAGAGGGTCAGCAGGACGAGGGACTTCATGGTGCCTTCCCGCGCTGGGCTGAGCGCAGCCCCAGCTCCCTGGGTGTCTTTATAGGGTGCTGCGGCCTTGGCAAGGCGGGGATGGCCCCACCAGGGTTATTTCCAGCACATCCGCCATGGCCGGAGCTGCCAGCAGAGGTGGCAATTGTGGTTTGGGATGAACTTGGTCCCCCTATGCCCAGCCAGAGCCCACAAAGGGACGGAAATGTGGCCCTGGGCCAGGGGGAATTTGTTTGTGGGCCAAGCCCTGCTGGCCTGGCAGCACCCAGTCCCTACTGGAATGCGTGATGGGGCACTGGGGGCTCCTTGCTGCACTCCCCAGTCACCCACTGCCCTGTCCCAGTTCCCACTGCTGGATCCCAGCATCATCTTCTGTGACATGGGGAGACTTTCCTGCCAAAACCTGTGGGATTTTTCTCCATGTGTTTGTTGACCCACTTTTGGGGGACCAGCACCTGCTTCTTTTGTGGCATTGTCATGCCGTGGCCCTGGAAAAGGGTGAGCAGGTGCCTATGGCCTTGGTCTCTGCACAGCTCCTCCCTGCCACATGCCATGGGCAGGTGCTGCGTGGCCAGGGCAGTCGGAGCCCCTGAATAATATTTGTCTTTGGGATCCTGACCACTTTTTGATCCTATAAATCCCAGCCCTGTCTTGAAAAGCGGAACTGGAGGCTTCGGGGCAGAGGGAGGATAGAACTGCTGAGCCAGAGCCTTTGTCAGACAAACCCATAAAGTATAGAGTACGAGGGCCAAGTACGCAGCAGGAGCCAAGCTGGGAACAACAGCCCCAATTTATTGAGATTCCACACAGCAAGGGGAGGCACAGGGGAAACTGCTGCAGCCGCTCTGTCGCGGGCTCTAATTGCAAACAGAGGTTGGGGCGTGGTGCGAGCGGCCACTGCTGCTCCCCAGTTTGTCACAGGGCATGGCCTCTCCTCGGGGTGGAGACCACGGAACCCGCTGCCTTCGGTGGCTGTTGGACTCAGAAACTCTCAGCCCCCCTCAGGTGCAAGGGGACTCTCCTCATTCCCCGCCCAGCCCCAAGGAACAACCTGTTGGTGCTGGAGGCACACGTCACTCGTGGAGCTCTTGCTAGGGAGATCTCAGGAGCCTTCGCTTCCCCAGCCCGCAAACTTCTGATAAGGCAGTAACAGACAACTCTGGGTGGGGAAAACCCGTCTGGTTCCAGAAGGTTCCACAGAAAAACATTAAACCCCTGTGCCACAACCCCACAAAGTGGAGGCAGGGCCATTCCAATCTCTGCACAGAGCCCCGGATACCTCAGGCTGCTGGGAGGGGACCAGGGCTGGAAATAACTCGGAGAACAGAAAGAGTGGTAATGAGGAACTCGGTGCAGCAGCTGCTGCCACATCTGCGCTGGGCAGTGGTTTGAGCACATGGAGACTGAATGAACCTGCAAGCACAGGCAGGAGCATGTGTGCTCCTGCTCGTGGGCTCCTCAGGTCCAGGCACAGCCTGGCTTGGGGTTTAAGGCACTGAATTTTGTCTAACACATAGCTAAAATAGCTACAAAACCCCAAACATGGCTTTGGAAACTGGAATCAGGCCTGTCACAGCACTGAGGGGAGCAGATGAGAGCACAGACACACTTTGTGACACTCCTCTCTGTCTAGCTGAGTAGGAAATAGGGAATTGCCATCCATTTTCAAAGATCCCAATTTTTTTTTGTTTCTTCACCAAATCTGATCAAACCGTGCCAGTCCAGCAGCTGATCCAGTTCCTCTGCAGTCTCCAGTGGCCTTATGGGGTGATTCTCAGTTTGGGCTCTGCAGAGACCCTGTCCCATCAGTGCTTTGGGATAATTAACTGTTGCAGCAGAGCCCGTGGGACATCCTGCGGCCTCACTGGGGCTCCTGGAATGTCATGATGAGTTCTCGTTGCTCCTTACTGATTGCCTGGAAGGAACATGACCCACAGACCTCAGCATGATGCTTCTCCCACCCTGCCACACTCAGGGTGGAAAGTGGGCTGAGTGTGTCACACACTGCTGTCCCCTGCACGCGCAGAACACAACCCCCTCATCTCCCTCAGGAACATCCCACAGCCCACCCACTGCACAGGGAAAAGCACCTGAGACCTCCAGAGAAAACGCCAGGCCTAAAGTTTCAGCAGGACTTGGCTGCTGGGGAGGTCTTGGAAAAGTGGAGGGTTTGAATGTCATTCCAGGCCCCATTGAGCCCCGCTCTGGCGGGTGCTGCGAGGAGGAGGTTGGTTTGGTTTGATCTCTTTTTACCTGCCAGGCCTGTTGGCGAGCCTGGATCAGCTGCTGCAACTCCGCAATCCTATCCCGCCCCATCAGCACGGACTCAGCCACCTTCCTGTTCTCTTCCTCCTTCTCCCTGAGAACTCTGCGCAGGTAGGAGCGGTGCTTCAGGAAGTATGGCACCATGGTGCTGCGGACATCCTCCTCGGGGATCCCGCTGGGCCGCCTGGGGACACAGCAGGGTGTGCAGCAGCCAGAGCAGGGCTCCCGGCACCAGTCCCACACAGCCCCATCGGCTGCCGAGCTGCTGCCAGGTGGGATCAGCTCTGCAGCTCCCCCATTTTCCTCTGGCACAGGGAACTGAGCACAGCCAGAGCAGGGACCCCAGTGCAGAGCCCCACTGGAGGGAACAGGGAGCCCTTCCCCAGATCTGACTGTAAGTGGAGGCTTGGAGCAGGCAGGATGTCATTCACTCCCTCAGCACAGAAACACAAAATCTTGGTGTTTCTGGTTACAATCCCCAGTCTGCCTCCCAGGTGGCCAAACAGCACCCGCAGCATCTGCTGAGGCCCCAAGCCAGGGACACAAAGAGCACCCAGGGGAGCTCTGCTGTTGGACAGGAGCTCTGCCCAAAACATCCCCTTGGACTGGTCAGAATTGGCTTGTCCCCCCATCTCAGTGGCACTGACTTCCTTGCACTAAAGAAGCAAATGGAAATGGATCCCAGACCCAGAGACGAACAGATTAAACTGATTTTTGTGTGTTTCAGGCACCCAGTGACACCCAGTGACACTGCTTTGAAGATACAGCTGCTTTCAGACCCTCCCTTGCAGCATGAGGCCAAGAGGACACCCAAACATTGCCCAGGAACCACCTGCTGCCCTTGCAGGAACATCATCCCCCTCCACCCCGGCCATCCATACCATGCTGGCTCTTCCCGGTCCTTTGCCTCCTCCACGATCTTATCCAGTGAACTAAAGAGTCCCTCTAGATTCCCTTCATTTTTCACCTCCTGGATCTCCTCCTGCAAAGGAAGGACACGACAGGGATTCAGCAGGACCTAAAGTGAACAAACACAGGCACCACACTGCTTGCGAGCCCCCACTGGTCACGGAATCAAGGAATTGTTTGGGTTGGAAGAGACCTTAAAACCCATCTCGTTCCACCTTCCACTATCCCAGGTAGCTCCAAGCCCTGTCCAACCTGGCCTGGGACACTTCCAGGGACGGGGCAGCCACAGCTTCTCTGGGCACCCTGTGCCAGGGCCTCCCCACCCTCATGAGAAAGAATTTCTTCCCAATATCCCATCTATCCCTGCCCTCTGGCAGTGGGAAGCCATTCCCCCTTGCCCTGTCACTCCAGGTCGTTGTCCAAAGTCCGTTCAGCTTTGTCCTGGATGAAGGGGCTACACCCTGGGAATCACCATCCCTGGGTGTATTTAACAGACGTGTGGATGTGGCACTTAGGGACATGGTTTAGTGGTGGCCTTGGCAGTGCTGAGGAAGTGCTTGGACTCGACAGCCCTAGCAGTGTTTTCCAACCTGAATGATTCTACAGCTCTTTCTGGGGAAGACACAGAGGTCTGGAGACCCTCTGCTTTTGCCATTTAGGAAATGTATTTGCTGCCCTTAAAATCACCCTGTTCAGCGATTTTTCACAGGGCTTTGAAGCCCCTTTTGGAGACTCTAAGCCCTGCCGCAGCCCCCCAGGCACCCGGGTCGCTCCCCTGTTCACCTTTATGGACACCTGTAGCTGGGAGATGAACTGATCGTAAATGCTCCTGGTCAGCTGGGGCTGCAGCTTGTAGAAGCAGCGGTAGCAGTTGACAAACCTCTGGTAGCTGCAAGACCGAGGGGAGCAGGATCAGGACTGGGGTCAGGGTGGG
>VZRO01000589.1:388352-433956 GCA_013397915.1 Daphoenositta chrysoptera | reverse complement strand
CCCGAGCCCCCCGCACCGGGACGCGGACACGGGGCTGCGGGCCCCGAGCCCCCCGCACCGGGACACAGACACGGCCCCGCGTACGAGGGTGGGCGCCCACCGGCACACGTGTGGGCACTGCCGACCACGCACACCACCGACACCCCCACCCCCGACGCCTGTTCCACCCAACCCCTCTCCTGACACATTCCTGTGCCCCCATAACTACACTGGGGCCCTTCACCTCGGTTTTGCTCTCAGCTTTTGGCAACAAGTCCCTGCACCCCCGTCTCAGCACTTCCATATCCACATCCCATCCCTGCACCCCCATATCCGCACTCCATCCCTGCATCCCCATCCCTGTCTCAGCCCTCCCACTTCACCCATCCCAGATGAGTGCTGCTGGCTCTGGCTTCCGTTGCTATGTGGATTTGGGGGGTCCCAGGAGGGGGCTTGGCGCACAGCCATGGCACCAGGTGGCATGTGGGTTCCCCCCACCCAGCATCCACAAATTTTGGTTTATGACGTTTCCCTCCTTGGAATTTCCCTTGCCAGAAAGCCTGGCCTAGCTGGTGCCTGCAGATCTCACTTCTCCTGTGGAACTTGCCCCCTTCCCCTTCTCTCTGTGTGACAGCAGGGTGCCATGAGCCCCAGAACAGGATCCCCAGCCACCACTTCCTCCCCGCTCTGCAGCCACCTTCCCTGCATGACCTCAGGCTTGCACAGCCGCAGCCGAGGCACTGGAGAGGCACTAGCCTCTGCACCAGCTGGGGTGCAGTGCCAGCACCCCCAAAAACCGCAAGCCTGCACCAGGCCCTTTGCCTGGGGTACTTGCTCTGCCAGGGCTGGAGAGCAGAGCCAAGTGCCCCTGCAGTTCCCACAGGGTTTGGGAGGTTGGAGCCTTTCACAGGGATCTGTAAGGAGCTCGTGCCTAGTGCCCACCAGCACTGGAAGCTTAGCTGGTGCCTGCTGTGGACACTCCTCCCACCCCGAGGCTGATTTGCAGCCGCCCAGCCCTGCCCTGACCCCCCCAGGGTGCCCTGTGGGGGTCCCATAACCTGCAGCACCTTGGGGTGCAGCTCTGGGGGGTAGCAGCGGGCACAAGCTCACATCTTAACCCCCCTTTGGGATTAGCGGGGTGGCCTGACCTTAATCCCCCTGGGCACGCAGGGGCCTGGAGGGGCCGGTGTGGGGCTGGCAGGGCCCCCAGCACCCACTTGGCCGTGGCCTGGTGGCTGCCAGGCACAGGAGTCAGTCCCCGCTCTACCCCACCCCAACAATTGCTCCAAGGCTTCCTGTGCTAGACTTTCCCCCCACAAAAGTGATGGTCCTCAACATGTGCCCGAACCCCGGTGCTCCTGCCCACCCAGGGTGCCTCTAAAGAGACCCCAACATCCAGTGCCCAAGTGAGCAAGGCCAGGCCATGGCCCCTGCTCTGGGGTCCCATCTCCCTCCTGCCAGACTCTGGGGGACCCGAAGCAGGGCTCAGCTCCCCGGAACAACAGGAGGAGCAGGGAAAACTGACCTTGAGTCGGTGCTTTGGCTGGAGTGGGGCTGGAGCTCTTTCACAGGCTCTTCTGCAAAGTCCCCATGGGGTGTGTGAGGTCCCTGTGACCGTGGCTCCCTGCTGGGCTGTGCAAGGTCCCCACTGGCTGCACATGGCCCCTTGGGGATGTGAAAGGTCCCCACGGGGTTATGCAAGGTCCACACAGGGGAGTGCAGGGTCCCTGTGGGGTGTACGGACCCCAAGTGGCTCTGTAAGGAGCCCACGATGTCTGTACTGTCCCTACAGGGCTCTGCAGCGTCCCTGGGGTCTGTACAGGGACCCCATAGGTCTCCAGCTCAGCCTTTCCCCAGCGCGACCCAGCCCAGGAGTGCCAGGACAATGGGGTCCTGTGGGGGACATGGGGAAGATCCAGGGCATTATTTCCCTGTTGCATTTCCCCATGGCAGTTCCCCATGGCAGTTCTCGTGTCTCCTGACCTGTCTCCTCCCAAGAACACGTCCAGGCAGCAGCACGAGATCCAGCAGCATGGTTGGCTTCCTCCCATCATTCCAAAACCCACTATTTTGGGCACAACCTCATGACTTCTGGGGCCTCGCAGTGCCAGGCCTGGAGTAGGGTTGAAACCCCACAAAAGCGGACAGGCTGCAGCATTGTGGGGGTAGCTGCCCCAGCATTGTGGCGTCGGTATCCCTGAGCTGGCAGAAATGGGGGGAAAACAGGGCACAGAGAGGGGGCCAGTGTGCCCCTCTCATGCTGGGAGCACCTACCTCTGACACGTCCCTGTACCCCTCTCCTGGGAGGGGAGGTGGCACCTTGCTGGGTCTCCACAGGCTCACTTGAAGCTGGGAGGTGGCAGCGATGCCTGAGACCCCCTGGCACCCCCTGCCCTCCTGAGCCTCGGCCGTGCTGCACCCAGACCCGGGGTGATGTGGCCCCGCACAGCATGGGGGACCCAGGCACCCAAGCACTGGGGCAGGGGTACCCCCAGGCTGGGCATCCCAGGCACCTACCTGGCTGTGCCTGCGCCCCAGCCGCCCGCCTGCGTCCCCTCACATCGCGGCTCCGCAGCGCTGTGCCTGGTAAAGCCGATTATGCGCCGGCTTTACGGCTCTCCTTCTCCCCAGCATCCCCTCCTGCCTCGCTCCGGTGCCTGGCACGGCCCGGGGCCACAGGGGGTCCCCGTGGCAGAGTGTGGGAGTCATCCCTACAGTAGGAGCAAACCTTCACTCGGGCTCACTCAGGGTCTGCACCCCCCAGTCCATCCCATCCTGAGGACTGTCTGGTCTCCAAAACCCCAGGAGTCCTTAACCCAAATTCCATCCCCTGTCCAGTCCCTCTCTTGGGAGCTCCTTGCCCAGCTCGCCCAGTTCTTAGCAACCCACCCTCGGGTGAGCCAGGGTGTAAGGGGCCACCCTGCTTCCCCCCATCCATGGTGGGTACTGAGCCCCAGCCCTGGCTGTGGGGCAGAAAGAGATCCCTGGGGGGGACCCTTTGCTGCTGGGGTGCAGCACAGCACCCCCAGATCCCCCTGGACAGCAATGACAACAGCACACAGTGTGGGAAGGGTTCAGCTGTATTTTCACTCTGGAAGAAAATATAGGCAGTAATACAGAAGCTTTGCAAGCATGGATACATACACGACCTCCCAAAAACCCACTGGAGTGGGGGGTTTGTCTAGGCACCTGCTCCAGCCGCCCCCCACTGCACTCGAGATAAGGGGGGGCTGCAGGCATTTCCCAATCGAGGCAAAAAGCCAAGGTATCTGTCAATGGCTGGATGGACTCTTGCCAGGGGGGAAGCTGCCCCTACCAGATCCCAAAATCTGCCTCACTCGAACAAAAAGACTTCCTAGGTGCTTTCCTGGCAAACCAGCTCTGACCTGGACTGAGCATCTTTCGCGTTATCCCTGAAACAACTCCTGAGCTCCGGCCACCAGAGATGAGCCCGAATAGCTGCAGCCAAGAAAAACTGGGGTAAACCCACTGGATGCAGCAGCTCCTGAAGAGGGGGCCTGGGGGGCCCCACTGGGGCTGAGCTTGCGGGACCGAGCTCCATCACCCCAGCTGTCACATCCATCTGGTCCCCGAACGCAGCTCCGGTGGGTTTTCACTTCCTTTACTCCATCTCCAGTCGACGCCGTGTGGGGTCCAAGGGGGTTCCCAGCCCGGCCCCCGCCTCAGCTAAGGCACAACTCGGCTGATTAAGAAAAAGGGAACCCAAAGGGCAAGAGGTGCCTGGGATGGGGAATATGGGGAATACAGTACATAGAGTGCCGGGAGTGCAGGCGGGCAGGAGGCTGGGGAGGGGGCAATGGCCACGGAGAGACATGGACATCGCCCGCGAGCTGCCGGGAGCCCCCGCGCCAGCACCGCCGGGAATCACAACTCAAAAAAAGAGAAAAAAAGGGAATTTTGGCTTCAGATCCCAAGAAAAGGGGGTGTAAAGGCACTGTGCTCCACTTGAGACAGGACAGCAGCCCCTGTGGCACGCAGCTCTGGTGGGGTGGCTGCGCTTCTCCCTGTCCTATGTAAAAAGCTTTGGCAAAAAAGGTACAATCTAAGGAGCATTTCAACTACGAATTCCTCCTGCACGGCTGCTCCGTAAACACAATTCTTTGCTGTCTTTGGCTGAAGTTCTAAAAAATATTTGAAGCTGAAAAGCTATTTTTTGGTTTGGTTTTTTTTATATAGAAATAGATTTTTTCTTTACAAAAAAAAAATCAAAGCATCTTTTAGCACTTTTAATATATATATATATAAAATTCCTGCTATAGAAAACAAAAAAAACCCAACCTTGGTTTTTGATATCTTGTTTTTTAAGGGAAAAATATTTCTGTTGCTTTGGGGAAAAAAAAACCTAGCTGGAGACGGGCAGGAACCACAGGAATGCGCCACGGAATTACATGATGCTGCAGTTCTGCACAGCCTGAGCCTGGGAGGGAGAAAGAAAAAGAAGAGAGTTAAGAAGATCCCAGTGTCACCATCCACTTGCTCTGATGGCAAAGTGTCCAGTGAGATCCTTTGGATGCCCACAGTGCCCTCCTCCATCCTGGCCCTTGGGGTGTGATAAATAAATCCTTCCAAGCTGGGATGTTCATAGCTCCAAAATTTGAGAATTAGTGGTATGTGATATATAAGGATTATAATATTGACTAAGAGTATCAATATAGAATGTATTATATATTAATGTAATATATAGATATAAAATATATATTAATGTGCTGAAATATTCACATTACCAGCATGAACAACACTTAACAGCAGTGATGTGGAGGAGTGATGTGGAGGATGAGGAATGCTCTGGGGTGCCAAGGGGGCCAAGTGTAAGATGGAATGGGGTGGGAAGCTCTTACGGCCAAATCCCTTTCCAATCCCTCTCAGAATCTCCCAACTCTTATAAAGGCTTGTGCCAGCTGAAAGAGGAAGAGCAGGGAGAAGGAGAGGTGGGAGGGGGTAGGACCCCTGCAGCATTGCCATGTTGGGAAAGATGATGCCAGGACAGGGTGGACACCCAGCAGCACCGGGACAGCCGGTGGGCCAGCGCCAGGGACTGGAGCCAGGGTCTGGGACGGCACTGACCTGCCTGCGGGGGCTGGAGCTCCCCAGGAGGTAGTTCCTGGACACCAGGCTGTCCCCGAGGCCGATGCCAGAGTCGCCCATGCTGCGGTAGCTGCGGGTGACGGTCACGCTGGAGGTGGACGAGCCCGAGGACATGGTGTTGATGCCGGCGTTCTGGGTGCCTGACTTGTCGGCCGGCTGACCACACGTGCCACAGACGACCGTGCGGGAGCGCAGGTTGTATTCACCAGGGTCCCCAGAGCCACTGCAGCTACCCTAGACATGGGGGGACAGACAAAATGACCTCAAGCCCCTGCCAGAGCATCCTCTGCCCTGAGCCCCTGCCCTGAGGATGGTGGCAGCACTGGTGTGACCCAGGAGAACTCTTCACATTAGGCCTCAAAGAGAATCTGACTCACCTGTCCTCTCCATCACATGGTTTAAAAATAATAAAATAGAATTCTTATTATTGTGTTTCTAATCCCAAGTGACTGGGGCCAGCACACTGCCAGTGGGTGACCTGCCCTTCTGCCCTGGCCTTGCACCCTGAGCTCTCAGCACATGGGAGACACTTGAACTGCGCTCCTGAAAACATCCTCTTCCTCGCCACTTCGTGAGCTGGCAGCTTTCTGATGGGAAATTTGCTCTTGGAAAGGATTCAGCCTCCAGATGAATGGGCAGCACTGGCTACAGGAGCTTGGCTCCTCTGTCCAGGGATAGTCAATATAAAAGAGAATCACAGAATCATGGAATGGTTTGCATTGGAATGGACTTGAAAGCTCATCTCATTCCAGTCTTCCGCTGCCTGCTCCTATTTGCCTGATCCTGTGTGATGCTGAGCTGCCTCCCGCCCTGACTGGGACTGAACCTGCACCCCCCCAGGTCCCTTGGGACCAGCAGCGTCCCCAGTGCCCTACTCACATGGTGATGGCGGTGATGGATGCTCATTTCATCATCGTCCTCATCCTCATCATCATTGATGATCACAGTGCGGACCAGCTTCCGCATGGCCACCTCCTGCGGGGGACAGGAGGTGAGTTGGGGGGTTCAGTGCCTGCCACCCCCACGCCCCACGCCAGAGCTGCCTTCGGCTCTCACCTCCCCGTTGGAGTTGATGAGGGCGGTGCGCAGGCTGTCCCCAGAGCCCCAGCTGCTCTGGGCTTTCCACACCACATTGCTGGGGGGGCTGTGGGTTGCTCCAGCTCCCGAGGCCCAGATCTAGGGAGAAAAGCAGGAGAAAAGGGACTTCTCAGGTCTGCAGACTCCACAGCCTGGGGACGGGGGTCTATCACCACAAAAAGCCACACACCAACCACTCCATGTCACCAGTGGCCTGGCAGGGTTTGGGATCTCCACCAGGCTGTGACTCACCGTGACCACCTGGCCAGCCTTCAGGGTGAACTTTGGGGGGAAGCGGTAGGTAATGGGGGGATCGTCCCCATTTTGCCGCTTGATCTGCCAGTTCCCCATCGCCTGGTCCTGTGAGAGAAAGTAGTGACGCTCAGAACCCTGGTTCCTCTCCAACTTGTCCCACCCACCTCCTGCCCGCAGGGTGAAGCAGGGCTGAACCTCATCCCAGGGACTCTATGGATCTCCCCAAAGGCAAACTCACCTCGTTGGACTTGTTCCTGAGACGGACAAACTTGCCCTCCAAGTCCACCTCCTCCACGCCAACACGGCCACTGGTCCGGGCATGGTGGGAGAAGCTGGTCCGGCTCTCACTGTCCTCAAGCTTCCGCTTCTTAGAGGAGCCTGGGGTGGACAGGTGGCTTCGGGACGCACCTTTGTGGGATGAAGGGCTGGGGGACAGCCTCAGCCTGGCAGGGGAGAAGACAAGATGAAGCCAGTGAGGACACAAGGGCTGGGACCCACATAGCCCAGAGCTGGGCACAGGGCCCTGTGCTCACCGCTCCTCCTCGCCCTCCAGCAGCTTGCGGTAGGCGTTGATCTCCATATCCAGAGCCAGCTTGATGTCCAGCAGCTCCTGGTACTCATCCAGCTGCTGCTGCATGCGTGCCCGCATCTCGGCCATCTCCCGCTCCTTGTCGGAGAGCAGGCGCCGGTTGGTCTCGCGTTCCCTGGCCAGAATATCCTCCAAATCGTGCAGCTTCGCTTCCTTGGCAGCCAACTGCAGGGAGGGAAGGTAAGGGCGGCACTCCACCCAGGGCCATGTCCAGAAGGGGACCATCCCCAGGAGGGGACCATCCCCAGGGCAGACATCCCAAGGAATGCTTTGGTCTCAACTCACCTGCTTCTGCAGCTGGCTGACTTCTGAGGAGAGGTTGTCAATGCGGATGCGGGTCTGCTGCAGCTCCTCATGGGCAGCGCCCACCATGTTGCTGTTCCTCTCAGCTGACTGCTTGGCATTCTCCAGCTGGGGGACAGGACAGGGGGCTCAGCACCTCAGCCCCACAGCACACTGTGGGGCCAGAGAGAGAGGAGAGTGGCGTGGGGAGGCTGCGCACCTTCGCCCCATAGGTTTTCTCCAGTTCCTCCTTGTACAGCCTGATCTGGGCTTCGTGCTGGCTCCGCAGCTCCTGCAGGGCCTCGGAGAGCTTGCTCTCGAACTCCCGCTGCCGCCCGTTGTCGATCTCCACCAGCCGGGTCTCGTGGCGCCGCTTGGTCTCCCGCAGCTCCTGGGGACAGGTCAGGGCACACTGTGTCACCTCAGGGAGGGGACACAACGCACGTAGTGGGGGTTATCACAAGTGATCCCATCCCCATTGCAGCACATTACAGCTCACCTCGCTGTAAATGTTCTTCTGGAATTCAAGCTCTTCCTTCAGTGTCTGCAGCCGGTTCTCAGCATCCACGCGGCGCAACATCTCATCCTGCAGCTGCTTCTTGGCTTCACCCAAGGCACTTTCCAGCTGGCAGGGAATGGAGAAGGACCATCACAGCGGGCTCTGGGCACTGCACCCGGCAGTGGGGACCCACCACCCAACTGCATCTGCCCCACAGCCCCCAGCATGGCGGGGACCTGGCAGCCCCCAGGTAGGGGGGTAAAAAGGGATCCCTGGGTCAGATGGAGACAGAGGTGCCACTGCTCACCTTGGCCACCTGTCCCCTCAGGTCCCGCACTTCAGTTTCCAGATTCCTCTTCTCACCCAGGGCTGTGGAGAGCGCAGCCTCCTTGGAATTAAGCAAAGCCTCCACATCCTTAAGGCGCGCCTGGGCAGTCAGCAGGTCCCCTTCCTTCTTGGCATTCCTGCAGGGCAAAGGGTGGCACAGGTTGAGTGGCGCAGCAGGCAGAATCATACTCATCAGGAAATGATGGAATTGCTTGGGTTCAAAGGGACTTTAAAGCTAGTTCCAGCCCCTGCCATGGGCAGGGACATCTTCCACGATCCCAGGCTGCTCCACGCCCCGTCCAACCTTGGACTGGATGGTGGAGCAGCAGCTGGGGAGGAGCTGAAACTGCCCCACAGCCAGTGCTGCCCACCTGAGGTGGCCAGGCAGAGGAGTCTGTGGCACCCTGCCAGTGCCAAGGGTTTGGTGCCTCTCCTGGAGTGGACGGGGGGCACCAGGTGATGAGTGGGGGCCGGGGGCTGCGCGGGTGTGGCTGTGCCTCGCCATGAGCTCAGCTGTTGCTCAGTGGATGCAGAGCTGTGGTGCCTCAGCCCCCCAGTCCAGCCTCTGGCATCACCATCCACACTCCTGCACCATCCCGGCCCCCACTGCCCCCCTCTCTTTTCCAGCTCTCTGATAGCAGGTCACAGCCATTCCTTACAGACCCACCGTGTGACCAGGGAATCTGATCCGACTGCGCCACCAAAACGCAGCCTGGAGCTATTTCGGTAGGTCCTATAAAAAGAAAAGACCCAACGGCCCCCCAGCAGCCGCCAAGCCCCGGGTGGGATTGTCACCGCACCTCCCTCAGAACCGGGTGTGGGGCTGGCGGAGGTGGGATGTGCCCGAGGAGCAGCGGCGGAGCCGCGCGGCCGCGGGGAGCACCGGGGGCAGGCGGGGACAGGCGGGGCGCACCCGCCGCGACACCGCGGGTCACAAACACCGGGCCGCGGCTGCGGCAGCGCCGGCACTCGGCCCGTCCCAGGCAGCATCCAGACCACCAGGAATGGGACCCCGGACCAGCAGGGACGGCACTCCCAGACTGGCAGATGTGGGATGTCGGAAGCTCCTGGATTGGCCAACAGCAGATTTTCCTGCATTTCTTTCTGTTTCCTGACCCGAGTCAGCATGGAGAAGTTACTCTGTTACTCTGCAGACTAAAGCAAAGGTTTCAAAATCCCAGGCTACTGTTTTTAAGTGCAAACTTTGCTTCAAATCCCAGGATACTCCATGTTAAAAGAGCAAGAATTCCACTTGAGGAGGGACAGTTTAAAAAAATAATAATTCCTGCATGTACAGTAACGAAATTAAGAACAACTTAAAGTGCTGCTGTCAGGAAAAGCAGAGACCAAGAGCCTCTGGGAATCCAGGAGCAGCTTGCAGACTTTTTCTTGGAAGTGTGTGAAGATCTATCTTCTGCCTTTCTTTCCATTTCTGAAAGCTCCTTTCCCAGCCCAGAATACTCTTTATTGTGGTGTAAAGGGCTCAGTATAACATGCTGGATCTGTAATGAATTCTAGAATGTTTCTGTGGTTGGATTTTCATATTTTCATGTTTGGGGCTCTCAGGTAAGAGGGTCTCAATGATTTGCATAGAGTATGATTTCATAGTCCATAAATTCCATAAAATAACCTCTTTATGTCTAAATAGCATTTAAGCAGTCTAGAGAATTTGGAATTTAGCCCACAGTGGAATAACTGACCAAGAAATGCTGCTGGTCCCCCTTTTCCAGAGAACCACAGTCTCGCTTGCCGGAGCTGCTGCTGGAGCTCTGTGCTGGGTCCTTCCTGTTCAACCCACTCCTTTTGTGCCAGTGACTCACAGGACAAGAATGCCAACTGGGAGCGGATCCGAGGCTCCAAGGCTCACTGCAACCAGCGTTTGAGGCCCCATCTGGCCCTGGCTCATCCCTGCAGCCAGCGTGGCCACCCCAGCACTGCCGGCGGGGTGCAGTCCTGTCGTTCCTGATGGAGTGAACTGCCATGTGACTCCAGCAGGAGCTCATCCCTGGTGTTTTGCTGCTGCTCTTTGCTCGCCGTGTCGGTGGTGGAGGTTTGGGTACAGCTGGAGGACACCAGCTCTGCAGGACAGGGCTCCGGAACAACCTGAATTGTATGACTCTTTCAAGGGACAGCAGTTCCCTTGATAAGTGACAAATGGAGGGGAAAATGCTGATGGTTACATTGTGTCTGCAGCAGATTCGCCCTCTCCAGGAACCAGAGGGATCCAGGGCTCTGGGCATAAATGCCTGGAAAGCCCCATAGTAAATTTCAGATGACTCGAGGACAAATCTTTTTTCCTTAGAAGCCTCCTGTGCTCAACTCTAGATTCCACCATGAGGAGCAGAGCCAGAAGCTCGGAGCTCACCAGCCCTGGGGCTGTTGGGGTAGTTCTACCAGAGGAAGAGGGATGAGACAAATCCTCTCCTGTCCTCTGCTCCAGTGGTCTGCAGAACTCGGCTCCCTGGGACCTGAGCATCTCCCCCCATATTCCTGCCAAACACACCCTGACCCCGACCGTGGCAGCAGCCTCCGGATGAGGGATCAGCACACAGGCGAGTGCTCTCTGGCCCTGGGGACCCCCAGCCCAATGCTTCACACCAGCCCTGTTGATCCCCACTCCAGCCCAGCCAAGGTTTGAGTTTTCCCTTCTCCTGCCCTCAGGTCCTGCTTTTATTCCCTGGAAGCCTCACAGGCTCCAGCTGGCGCTGGGCTAAAAATAAAAACTTCCATAGCAGCCATGTCACTCCCACTTCCCTGGAGAGGAGGATGAAGCCAGACCTTCCTCCTCCTCCCCAGAGGCTTTCACTGGCCTCTCCATCCTGCCTGCTAGAGCCTACAAGATCCCAAATTCCCCAGTGAAAAGGGAAGCAGAGACTCATTCTGGAGGGCTGGGTGCCTCCAAATCCCACAGGATTTGATCCCCTGTGCTGAGAGAGCCATGGGTAAAAACAATCCAAGAGAAGAGAAAACAACAGAGGCATCAAATCCTCAAGAAACAAATGTCTCAAGAGAAAAGATGGAGGGAAAAGGGGCCTCAAAACGTTTTATTTTTAGCTTTTAAAAGCAGGAAGAAGGAAAAAAAAAAAAAAGATTGAAAATTGCAGCTGAGCTGCCAGAAAATCCAAATGTTAATGGAAAGTTGGATCTGCTCTGGCTGTGCTCAGCACAGACAGACGTGAGGCTGTGAAGTCGACGCGACGGATTCAGAGGGCTCAGGGACAGCCCCGCAGAGCAGCATCTGCTACTGCTTCCCCCCACTCTGCCCCAAAATCCCAGCCAGGAAACCTGGCAGGCCTGGGCTCTCCCTCTGGAAAAGTCAAGACAGGACAGAGTCATCAGAGCTTGTTGGAACAGCTCCAGGCATGAGCCCACCATGCTGCTGGAAAGATGCCAAACCTCTCCGAGATGCCAGAGCCCACTCAGTGCATTTTTAGGAAACACCCTTTGGTTTCCCTCTCCACTATTAATCCTGTAAGTGTTCCTGAAGCTTGTGTAGCACTGGGTTTCATACACTGGAAGAGGACCAATGAGTGGGATGGAGCTGGTGGAGGCGCAGGCATTCCCCTCCTTCCCTGCCTTCAAATCGCAGCTGCCCCACCCTGGAGAAGGTGCCAACTCAGGGAACTCGCGGGCTCCTGCCCCACCCAGAAATCTTTATGGACATCTGCAAATCCCCCAGGACTGCGGGTCTGAGCCCCACCTGGCTGCCAGAGGCCACAGCCGCCTGCTCCCAGCCACGCAGGCTGAGAACACTATCCCAGAAAAGGCTTTGACATGTTTACAGCTTGGGAACCCGAGGCAGGGGTGGCAGTGTGTGCCCATGGAAGTCTGATTGCTGGGAGGACCCAGAAAAACTGCTTTGCCCCACCTTGGGCAGGATGCTCTCTGTGGCACTGCCTCCAGTGCCAGGGATCTGTCCGAGGATCACCACACGTATCCCAGGGATCACTCCCCCATCCCAGGGATCACCACCCCGTTGCAGGGATTGTTCCCCAATCCCAGGGACTGTTTCTCCATCAAGGATTGTTCCCCCATCTCAGGGACCAGGGCCCCACAGGACAAGCAGCAGGGACAGCACGAGGAGAGGCGGACCTGGCAAAACTCTGCAGTGGGGCAATGGGAATGTGGCAAAGCAGCTTCTCCCAGCTTCTGACTCATCTGTGCCGCAGCGCCTCTGCCAAATCACCAGGATAAACATGGGCCGGTCTCCTAGCACGGGAGCTGGAAATAGCCAGCATGATGTATAGCAAGGACAACATCTGCACGGAGCCGGCATCCTGTTGGGCACCAGAGCCCTGCCAAAGCTGTGTTCACAGATGCATGGAAACAGCTTCCACCCTCTGGCATCAGGCACCCAAAGACCCCTCCTGGTGCCAGGGTCAGTGCTGGCCCTGCCATAAGCTCCTGACACACTCATGACATGCTCATCCATGGGGCTGAGGGGCTTGTCCAGCTCCATGTGACCCCAGTGGAGCAAAACCAGCTCCTTGGCATCTCCCAGGAGCAGGGCTTCCCCTCCTGGAATTGGGATCTGGCCTTTCCTTGTACCCTTAAAATGAACCAAAACTGCTGCTTCGTTGGGAACCAGGACAAAGCCTTTCATGAGGAGGCGGGGCCCCCAAGTCTTGGATTCCCCAAATCCAAGGCGTTCCTGTCCCTCCATAACTCCCATCACCAGGAACACTGCTAGGAGCTGTGGGTGCACACAAACTCGAGTGTGATGGAACCTGACCATACCAATACCTCCAAGCCACACACATCCCCTCTGAAGGTTTGAAGGAGCTTTTCTCCTTCTCCTGGATGCATCAGAACAAAGACCTGTCACCCTTCAGCCTCCGCTCTCACCACGGGAGAAGCACTGCAGCTTCAGCAGCATCACAACCAACCGATGCAGGTGGCTGCAGCGGGGACCAACAGCCACGCACTGCTTAAGAGCTCAAAGCACATTTCGGAGAATAGATAGTGTATTAATTGTTTAGAATTAACAATGTTGCAGCTCGGTGCTGTCTGGGGAGCCCCAGTGTTGCTCACTCCCTGTCCGGGCTGTCACGCCAGCTCATGACTCATCCCAGCCTCCACCAGCAGCTTGGAATGGAAATCCCAAGTCACCAACTGACGATGCTGTTTGGGCTGAGTCCCCCATAGTAACAGGACTGCCCGTGGTTTTGGAGGGTGGATGGCATTACCAGAGGGGTTTCAGAGCTGGAAAAAGAGGTTTTGCTCCTTTTGCCATGTGGGAGTCATTGGGGGAATGGGAAAGACTTGGTTTTCCACGGCCCACGTGTGTTTGGGGGAGGTTTTTATCAGGCATAAATCTGTGTGTCTGCACAGACAAAGGGCAGGATTTATCCTCCATGGACAAGTGTCCCAGCTCAGAGCATGCATCACAACACTCCAGCAGGTCTGCCAGTGCCTGGCTGCCTGGGAGACCCCCTGCCACCTGTGGGACCCCATTTGCTGCCTGTAGGACCCCCTGGTCACCCATGGAACTCCTTTTCCCAGCTGCCTGTAGCTCTCTTCCAGGGTGCAGCAAGCCCCAGGATACAGATGCAAAGAGGATGCAAAGTGCAAGGAGGATCAGCCACTGGAGACCCCAGTGCTGGGAGCACACAGAGCCCAACACTGCTTGTGGCTGAGCAAAATGAGGGCAGGATTTCCCTACGGGGAATGTCTGTCACCAAACCCTGGGTTACCTGGAACAAGCCTCCAGGCTGGGGTGACATGCAAAGTGCTACCAGTCAAAACTTGATATAGCAAACCTGGCCCAGTCCCAGGTCTGTTACCAGAACTGCTCCTAGAGAGCTTGGGAATTGTCTGCATGGCACTGGGAAAACGTGGCCAGTGTCTGTGCAGATCCTGAGGGAGTGGGCTGAGCCCGGGGTTTCCAGAGGGAGGACAGTCCCTTGCTTGAAAAAACTGCATTTTCCATTGAAAAAAGTCACCAAACACTTGAATAGGCTGCCCAGGACAGTGGTGGAGTTGCCCTTCCTGGAGAGATTTAACAGATACGTAGATGTGGCATTTGCGACATGGCTTAGTGATGGCCTTGGCAGGGCTGGGGGAACTTGATGATCTTGGAGGGCTTTTCCAACCTAAACTATTATGTGATTCTATCTCTTTATAAACCTGAACATCTCAACTGCTCGGAACACCACGATCAAACACTGGTCAACCCCACTCGCAGCCCAGGCTCGGCACAACCCAAACCCATCCATTCCAAATATGCCTGCCTGCCTTTTCCTAGCTTCCCATGGAATCTTGAATTGGGTTATCTAAAGACACTTGATGGTCTGGAATTGAACCATCCTAAATATAGATAAAAGCAATAACACCCTTTATCAAGGAAAAGAAACTTGCTAAAAAAAGCTTGGAACTGTGATGGAAAGAGAATTCTTTTAGACACAACTCAAATATGTCAATACACCACCTTCCACATTGCTCAATTCCACCTTCGAGGGCAAAATTTCAGTAGGAGAGACACGAGAAAAATGCTTTGAGATCATGGAATATCCTGAGTTGGAAGGGACCCACAAGGATCATTGATGCCAACTCCTGCAAAGGATAGCCCCAAAAATCCCACCATGTACTTGAGGGTGTTGTCAGCTTGTTTTCCCAAACCAGAATTTTGCTAACAGTTTGCAATGTTGTCTATTGCTGACTAAAACCAAAGCCTTTGGGAATAGGAGGGAAGAAGGAAATTCCAAGTCTTCATGGCACTACTCTGAACACTCACCATGGTAACAAGTGAGTATGGTATCATTATTCTAGCTAAATTATATGTAATGACAAAATAACAATTAAGTTTTGGACAGGATGAAATTTAAGGAGTTTTGCCCAGCCTTGACTATCTCACTCCGACACAGCAAAAGCCAGCTTTTGAATAACTGGACTAAAACTTAATGGGAAGGTTGTGGGGTTTTTTTGGTTTGTTTTTTTTTTCCACCTAGAACAGCTCTGAGTGTTGCCCTTCCATGGAAACCCCAGAACATTCCATTCACTTCAATACGTCCTTCTCCGGATGAAGGAGAAATACTAAGCCCATAAACCGCCATCTCAAAGGATGAAGACAAAGCAGAGATTCCCGGTGTTTCCCTGGGAGATTGGGCATGGTGGGAGCCTTATAAATGGAGCTAAAAACAGGGAGATGAGTCACTTGTATTAGTCATGTCTTCAGGACCAGGAGCACTGGGGGAAAATGGCCGTAAGCTTGTGTTTTGCTGGGAGCTGGCAATAGAGCCAGGATGTGGAGCAGTGGAGAAGGAGCAGGGATGCAATCCCAGCCCCTGGAGCAAGGAAACATGCTGCCACTGTGCAGATGTGGCTGTAGCTCCCCTTTCCTCTGCTCCCACTTGCAGCTCCTGAGCACAAAGGGGTGATGGGAAGGGATGAGGAGGTCGCTCTGTACCTGCTGCATCCTGACCCACAATGGAAACCTGGTCCCTGTGCAAGGCGGGACAAGGCAGAACGGAGCCAAGAGAGACAAAACAGGACAAGTTCAAGGCCTCCTTCTTCTCTTCAGAAGCAGCATCACCTCACCCTGTTTTTCATAAATTGGGTACGCAAAGCTTCTGGCCAGCAACATTTGTTTAAGAAACAAAGCGAGGGATTGTTGGATCCAGATGCCACACATATTCCTGGGAACAAAAGGGTTTGCTCTCCCGGCTCCAGCAGCGCAGATAAAGGCAGACAAGGTGTTTACACTGCCACAAGGTCTGTTTGCGTGTGGCGGTGGCAGCGAGGCCGGCGCGGGCTGCGCTGGGGCTGGGGCCGCCTGTTTGCGCGCTCCGACTGCCGGTGTTGAGTCACTGCCGGCACCGGTAGCTCCAGCTGCTGGTGGGGTGGCTACGGGGATGGGTTCGGATAGGATGCCACTGAGAAAATGCAGCCCAGCGCAGGCATGAGCAGCAACCAAGGTGAATGCCTATGTTTTGCTGTGCTGTGCCACGTGCAGAGCTGCCAGCACACCTCTGCCCACTCTCCCTGCCAGCCTGCACTGTGCCGGGACGGAGCCCAGACCTGCTTGGCACGTGGGCAGGAAACAAGCACTTCCCCAGAGCGAGGACTGCGGTTGTGGCATCCCTAGAAAGCACAATTTAGCCCCAATTGCTGCTTGCACAGGAGTGCCTGTGAACAGGACCACCTTGAGATGCTCCAGCGACCCCACCACCTCCCTCCCGCTCAGCCTCACGTGCCTGCAATACACTCAGCACCAGGCAAACCCCAGTCCAGTGGCCTTTTGCACTGGAACTGCAGAGCTGAGGCTGGGTTGCACAAAGCAGCGTCTCTGCCCTGAAAGGGGGCCTGGCAGCCACCCAAACAGCAAAGCACTATGCCCAGGGGTGAGGCCGCTCTCCTGAGTGCTCCCCTTCCCCCTAAAGCCCACGGGATGGAGGTTCAACTTAAAAAACTCCCCCAGTTTCTCCCAGAGTAGCCTGGTGCCCCGCGGGGAGCATCCCCGCGCCCCACGGACGCTGCCGGGAGTGGGTTATCTGCCGTCATGCCAGGAAGGAAGGGGCAGAGCGTGAGTGCCGGAGTGGCGGGGCCCCCCCGAAGCGCGGCCCCGCGGTGCCGCACCCTGCTCCAGCCCGGGACACGCGGCTGAGCGTGACTCATCTCCCCGCTCTGCCACGGCTGCTCCACAGCCCTTCCACAGCCCTTCCACAGCCCTTCCACAGACCTTTCGCAGCCCTTCCGCAGCCACGCGAGCCCACCGCACTGCAGGGAGAGGGGGACACGCGGCTCTTCACAGCGGGACTGGGAGCTGCACTGGGGCAACTGGCCACCCCTCAGTGCCTGTGGGCGCTAGGGCCAAGCTTCCCACCCCTTTGAAGCCCAGGTTACACAGCCACACCAAGAGCCTGGATGTTTGTTTGGGCTCACATGACTCAGATGGGGTTTTAGGGAGAAACTGTATCCTTAAGCTGTTAATACATAAAAACCCCAACAAACTGAAAGTTCTGAGCTCCAGCTGAGCACTGCAGCATGGAGATGCCAAGCCCTGTCTGACCAGGATGGCGGCAGCAGACTGGATGGCAGGAGGACGCGGGTGTGGAAAGCAGCAGCCAAAGCGAGTAGCTGGAGATGGCTTTTGTGCTAGAGGGAGGAGAGACCTCTGCTATCAGAACCTCGCTCCTACAGAGGTACTTCTGAGCCACTCACAGACCCGACACAAAAATTCAACAGCTTCAGGAGTGCCCACGTTTGCTTCAACCCTGGCTCCGCCACCTCTCCACAGGGATACGGCGCCAACGCCTGCAATGGTGCAACCCCATAATTAAGGAAGGTACAGTACAGGCAGGGCAGCACCCACCCTGCACCCTGTGTGCTGGGGAACTTTGTCCCTGCTGCTGTTGCAATTCCTAGCTCTACTAACCATAGAAGGCAGAAACAGGGCATTGGCTGCAGCTTGGAGGACACCCCAAGCCAAGGGCACCTTCACCTTCGCTGAGGAAAGGTAATTGGTTTATGATAGAGAATGTGAAACGTTGACTCAGCCTCGCCAGGAACGGAGGTGTCCCAACCCCAGCAGGGTTTTGTGGTATCTCTGTGGGCTGAGTTCAATCCACTTCATTAACCAACTTCCACACCCTTTGGCTTTCCCCAACACCCACAGCCCTGGATCACACCATGGTTCATGGTCACGCTGCGACATCCTTCACATACAGGAACAAGGAAAAATGCACATATTTTATTATACTCTTATCAGGGATGTGGAGCGACAGGGCAAAGCAGGATGGCTTTAAAGTGAGAGGGCATATTTAGACAAGGTATTAGGAAGAAACTCTTCCCTGTGAGGGTGGTGAGGCCCTGGCATAGCTTTCTCAGAGAAACTGTGGCTGCCCTATCCCTGGAAGGACAGGGCTTCTCCTGGGTGGCTGAGAGCCTGGCTGTCACATAGATGTCTCTGGAGTCAGGGCTGCAGCTGCCACTGCACCAGCTGAGACTGGGGGCCTACGCCAGCACCCACAGTTGTTCAGCTTCACACTGGGGATATTCAGCCCTGGACAGGGAGGGAAAGGGAGCAGAGGCAGGTGGGCACCCGGCCCCGGCACCGTGCTGTCTGATGGCAGCTGTCAACAGAGACACATTTTACATGGCACCAGCCTCAGCTGTTTGGGAACGTGCTGAGCTGGTCACGAAGGAACAGGCTCAGCAAACAGCCTCACAAAGAGCAGGATGGTGAAACAGGTAAAACAGCCAGTGGTGGCACAGTGGAAGGTGATTCCCAGCTCATCCTGTCAGTCCACTGGGCTGACACTTCCTGGGGAATCCTCCACGCCAGCCCTAATTTTGGCCAGGACCAGAGGGAGAACTCTGGTGAGTTCTTTTCTGGTTGCCAGCAGCACAAAAGGAAACTGCACCTCCCAAAGGGCACAAATTCAGCAGAACATGGAGCTGGCAGCTGCCCCACATGTCCCACCCTGGCTGTGCCACCCTCTCTGCCTGCATCCCTGAGCACCACACTGAGAACAACTCCCCGTCCTCTGGGCTCCAGAGTTTGAGTGTTGATGGGATTCAGACAACTGAAGTGACACGTGCAAGGCTGAAAAACACTTGTGGAAGCATGTGGGACCAGGGCAGGCTGGGATGGGCTGTCAGGGATGGATCCCTTCCACCAAACACAGCCCTGATTCTCTTTGCAATCACTTATCTTTAATCCTCAGCTCCAAGGATAAGGTCCTTAATTTACCAGAGTGGGTCCTATCATCATAAATATATAGAAGGCAACAGGATTTCCTCTCACTCCCCTCATCCCTGGGAAAAGTGAGGGGATGAGCCATGGCTGGAAGACACTGACAAACACAGCAACAGGAGTGAGGTCACAAACAAAAAGTGCTGGAGCACGTTTCTCTGCCACAATTTTTCTTGGAAAAAGAGGGGCTGGATGTTTGCACAGGCGAGAATTCCTCTCTACTGGGAACAGCTAATGAAAACCTTCGCCTCGAAGAAACGTTTTGCCACGGAGCCCTCCAGCCCCGCAGCATGCCAGGAGGGCCGGCATGCCGAGCCATTCCGAGCTGCTGGCTGCAGATGTCAAGGGACAACCAATGTGTTCACAGGGCTGGAGTTTCAGGGTGCTGTGTCTAAGAGGGTTCCAATGGGCCACGGGGGTCTGGACCAGCCCAACTCTGTGTTGCTGACTCTCCCAAGTATCCCCAGCTGCACAAGCTGTTCTTTGTTTGCTCCGAAAGGGCAAAGCCTCCTCCCAGCCAAAGCATTCCCTTCCTGGCAGGGATTCCATGAGGCAGATGGGGGAGCAGCCCAGGAGCCTGAGGTTTCACCCCACGCAAAATGTTCCAGCACAAGCTCATCGCTGCTAAAGGAAGGGCCTAGCCCCCCAGCAGCACTAAGCCTTAATTCTTTTTCCTCACATTTTTTCAGCTAACCAGGTTTCGTTTTACCTGCTCCTGCCTGGAGGGTCATCGCTGAAGAAAGCATGGGGCAAAACCCCCCCGGGCTGGGGAAGGGTTGTGGAGTTCACCTCCTGACACCCCACTGTTGCCTCTCTTGCTCTGTCCTTGGATGAGCTTCCTCCCTCCACAACAACGTTTGGGAAATAAGAGATTTGTCCTCATTAGGGCCAGGGATGAGATCTGGGCCCCGGGAGGAAGAGGCGCTGCCAAGGCACTGGCTTAATCAGGTTAGGGGCTGCAATTCAGGAAGGCATCGCTCATCGCCTGCAGTACTAACAAGGGCTGGTTCCTGCCTTGGAGAAGGGAGCTGGCCACTGCATGGCCACGACATGGCCACTCCTCACCCATGGAGTGGGCACTGAATTCCTCAGGAAGCCTCTCCTGGGACTGAAGGCACCCAAGGGCTGTATTCTACACCCCTGTATCCCCAGACTGGGGCTTGCACCGATAAATGTCTCCCACTTGCGAGATGGGATGAATTCTCATGGAGCAAGGCAAGGGCTGTGGCTCCTGTTCACCCTGTGAGTCAGAAGCCAGCTTAAGGAGAGGGGGCAATGGACAGGACCAAGCACAGAGCATCTCTCCAACCTCTGGTGCCATACTGGAATCCAGGTGTCCTCCAAGGAGGGGGACAGAAGCCTGAGGACACCAGGGACAGGGGCATTTCAGAGTAGTCCTAACTCTGCCCATGGCCTGGGAGGGGATGATGTCGGTGTTGCCAGCACCCCTGAGTCACCAGCCACCCTCACCGCACCCTCTGCTTTGCCTGAAGTGTGACTATAGCATAGCCAGAGGCCACCCATCTGGCCCATGTGGCCTCCATGGGACACATGTGGCACCGGGACAGGCAGAATTGCTCGGAGGGGTCCCTTGTTCTGGGGCACAACCAGTATCAGGCTGCACAGGGCTGAGGGTCCCCGTGCAAAACGCCAGGTGGGCACTTTGGGAAACCCCTCCTGGATCACCACTGGAAGCGGCCAAACAGACAGTGGGAAGATCCCACTGGGAACTTCCCCAAAGGGAAGAGCAGTTGGCCAGGGACAGAGGGGTGGCAGGAGAAAGAGGGCAGGCAGCTCAGCTCTGCTCAGACCCTCCTCCACCTATGCAGCTCTTTGCTCTCGTGTGCTTAGGTACTGGTTACACTGGTCTCCTGTTTGCACACCCTGTCCCCTTCCAGTCAGCACCTCTTTCCCCACCCCAGACAGAGCATCCAGCACCCGGGACCGTGTCACATCCAGACACGTCATGCCCTGGCATCCCAGCCCTCCACCCTCCCTCTGTGCTGGCGAGACAACCCCTGCATCGGGCAGTGGCGATGCTGTGGGTGCTGATAACGCGGCCCTGGGCGCCTGCCCTGCGGGAGATACCCGGCGCTTCCCCAAGGCTGACGGGCACGGCGAGGGGTGCAGAGGGCTGCCAGTTACTTATTAGACAAAGTGTCACTGTGTCAAGGACAGTGAAGCGGCCCCAGACCAGGTGCTGACCCAAGGGCTCAGGGTGGGTGGGGAGTGCCAGCAGAGCAGGCACATCCCTGCCCAACGGGATGGCAGGGAGCAGAACAACGTCTGGACAGGTCCTTCCTGATCCCACCAACAGTTCTGATCCCTCCGCTCATGGAGGGTTGGGCTCATGGCTGCCCCCCTCCCTCACGCCCCAAAGATTCGGGACACCCCAGTCAAACTGAGCCCTAGGAGCAGCATCGCAGCTCAGCAGCCGATTGTGCTCCTGTCTCAGCGGCCCTGCCACATCGAGCAGGTCCCCAGGGACACAACGTGAGCTGCGGCCTCCTTGCAGGGGTTTTGGGGCTTGGAGAGCAGCCCTCATACCGCGCCCTAGGAAGAGGCGACACGCTAGAGGCAGGAATGAACAGCACCAGCTTCCCCCGCATCTCCGCTCTTCCATCTCACCGACCGTGACTCAGAGATGACTAAACACAGAAACAGCCCTGTCCCCCAGAGCCCCGCGCACCAACGGCTCTCCAAAACCCGCCGAAACCCACCTCCCAACCACAAGCTGCTTTTTGGGAACCCCCGCGAGTCACAGCACTTTTTCAGGGGATTTCTCAGCGCCCGCGAACAAGCACAGAAGCTGCCGGAGAGCAGCCCATCGCAAGGAAGAATTCCACATCCGTTTTCCACACGGCCGGCTCCACCGCGCAGCCAGCTCCCAGCTCCCCTCCAGCCACGGCTGCGGCCCGGGCATTTTTTCCAGCCCTCGAAAGATCGCGGCCAAGATAGTTCTGGGTTTGCATAACGCAGAAAAAGCCTTTAGACAGCTCAGCTCCTCCTCTCACCGGCATCCGGATCCTTGGGATCCGGGAGCAGGGATCTGGCGAGCAGCAAACCGCCTTATCCGAGGACGGAGCGGCAGCAGCGCATGGGAAATAGAAAGCTAAATATAACCCCACATGGCTTTCGGAGACGGCTGTAACAGGCAGCACACTCCCCCCCCCACCCCCGCCCAGGTAGAATATTTATGGCATCTATCAAGGAAGTTAATTTTAGCCTCATTTGGTACAGGCTCAAAACGAGGCGTCCAGAATAAGAGGCAAAAGATCAAATGGAGGAAGAGGGGGTTGTCCCGCCACTGCCCAGCCCGGATCCGGCTGTGAGCCAAAGTTGATGACGGAAAGGGATCCGCTCGCTCCTTCCGTGGAGCGGGATTCGGGGAACTGAGTGCTAGAGGGACACATCCCGACGCTGCACGGGCTGGCAGGGCCCGGGGGAAGCCCAGTGCCAGCCCCTGCTTGGCCAGCAGTGACATTGGCCAGGGAGCCCCGTGTCCTCAGGGGACCTGTGCTGGTGACTGGTGACAGCCCTGAGGAGGGCAGAGGTACCCAGTGGCAGCAGGGGGGGTTCACGACGGGGGAATTTCTGATGGCAGAGAGGGAAATAAATAAATCCGATGGGAAGTGGCTGGAGGGATTCGTGCCTCAATGCAGACTGGGAGCACATCACCCAGTGACAGCTGGTGGGAGGGGGACATGGGTGCTGCCCGCACACTGCTTCCCCCAAAGCCAGGGACCCCACAGAGTGGAAGCAGCTTGGCACAGGGAGGGTTAAGGCAAACAAAACCTGGAGCAGGTTCTTTAATCGGTGCCAAAGACAGCAAAGGAAAATAGGACGAGCAAGCGAAATCTGTAGGCAGGACAGAGCCAGCTGGCTGGCACCGCTTCCCGGGCTGTGCCGGAGCGTGTTTAGGAATAGCTCCAGCATGACGAAGGCAGAGGCCGCCAGCCTCGCGCTTGAGCCCCGCGTAACACGGACCCTCCGGGGGCCCAGGGCATGTCTGCTCAGCTCCAGCCCCAAGCGTGCCCAGCTCTGCTCCCAAATCCCCTCTCCAAGGGCATCCCGGCCAAAGATGGCGCTTGGAGGGACAGTGGGAATGACCAGAGAGCTTCTCTCCTCTCTCGCTCCCTACCACAGACACTCCTGCCCCGGCCAGGCCAAGGATTTTTCCTCTCCCTGCCTCCTCCAGGTCGTTCGTTGTTCCCTCCCGGCTCCCTGCCAAGCATGACGACAGCACCCGTCCCGCTGCGGCCCCCCCCATCCCCAGGGCACTCACCGGGCTTTCAGCTCCTTGTGCTCCTCCCGGACTTTACTGAGCTCTAGCTGCAGCCGGGCTCTCTCCTTGGCCACTGAATCCAAGGTCTTGCGGGCATCCGCCAGCTCCGACTCGTAGGCAGCCTTGATGCCCGAGACCTCGCGGCTCACCACCTCCTCGGACTCCGTGATGCGGAGCCGCAGGCCGGCGTTCTCCAGCTCCAGCGAGCGCACCTTGTCGATGTAGACGGCCAAGCGGTCATTGAGCTCCTGCAAGTCCTCCTTCTCCTGCAGGCGGGTGATGCGTGTGGGGGACAAGGGGGTCCCCGAAGCCCCGCTGCGGGTGCTCCTTTTCTGCGAAGGCGTCGCCATGGGGTCCGGCGTCGAGGCGAAGGACACGGCACAGGTCACGGCGCGATGTCCCACGCCACCCGCCCAGCTGTCGCGGCAGCTCCTGGTCTCTGAGTGACTTGCTTATATCCCAGCTGGGCTGTTCACTGGGAGGAGGAGCTGCGAGGCGGCGGCGGGTGGAGTTATCCAAAACCGGGTGGAGACAACTCGCATCAGTCCCAGCCCTTCCTTTGGAAAGGCTGGGAAAGCATCCCTGGGCAAAGCGGCCTTGGGAGGGCGTCTCTGGGGGCACAGTCCGGGGTAACCCCCTTCCACAACCTTTTCTTGGGCGATTCTCCTGACAGAGGCTGGATTGCAGGCTGGGGAGACTTGGCCAAGGTAAAGTGCACCCTGAGAGGGGCTGCAGTAAGGGGGTGCAGCCAGGCACCCCCAGGGACCCTTGGGCTGAGCACCTCCAGGACATCGCTGTCCCACAGGACAGGGCAGGCAGCATCTCAGCAGCTGACCCCAGGGTGTGGGGGGTCCTGGCACACCCTGAACGCAGGAGCCACAGGCAGCACAGGATCCTAGGGTACCTGAAACTCTGGGGTCCAGGGACCCAAATACAGTCCCAGGTCACCCAAAACACCCTGGTCTGGGTTCTCCCGAATCCTGAGGCATCGCACACACAGAGCTCTGGGGCACCAAAGAATGCCCCCACCCACCTACCCACTTCCCTGCACTGGTTTTGCCCAGTTCTCTCAGCACTGGTTGTCCCCCTTTCCCAGCTCTCCTCAGTGCCAGCTGTGCCAGTTTGTAACTCCCCAAATTCTGAGCACCAGTTGAGCCCCCACCCCAATTCCCTGCACTAACTGTTTCCTGTTCTCCTGCCTCCCACTTCCAGCCCCTCCCAGTCCCACTCAACCACCTTTCCAGTATCGCCGGCTCCCAGCAGGCGTGATTCCCAGTCCTCCCAGCGGGTGCGGGGTGTCCTGTCTCCCTCGAAGCGCTGCAGGGACTCGGGCAGCTCATGATTTCCAGATCTGCCAAATGCTTCCAGGCACTCCCAGTGCTACCTCAGAGAGGGAGCCCCCTCCTTGGACTTCATCCCCCTCCCTGCGTTGTGCTGTGGAGCCAAACCCTCCCGTTTGTGAGAAACGGGAATAAAATGACAATGGGAATGGAAAAGCAAGCCTCTTACAACCTAGAAATGAGGGGTGGGCGGAGGTCCTGGGGGCTCCAGCTTTCTCCTTGTGAGCTCCTTGCAAAGTTGGAGCTCTGCGGTAAGGAAAGCCGGAAAGGCAGCTGCACCTCGCAGCTGGGGACACTGGCGAGACCCGGAGTACCCTAAAGCACAACCTCCCCCAACCATTCCCTGAGAACAGAAGGGTCCAAGGTCGAGGGCGCAGCCAACCCGAGCCGCCTCCCGAGCCACGGCCGCCCGGCTCCTCCTGTCCGTGCTGCAATCCAAACTCAATTTGCTTCTCAGCTCAGGGAGCGCAGCAGAGCCCCAGGCAGGCTGGGAATGACTCACACAGCAACGGAGCAACACACGCAAACACGCGGAGCACACAGGACACGCATGTCTGTGCGCCTTCTCCGTCAGTGATTAACCCGCTGGCAGCCGCTCAGTCCCGCCTGCCGGTGCACGGTAGCGGGGTGGGGAAGGGACCCCGGCAACGATCCAGGGTCAAACTTTCAAAAAGCAACAGTTCCATGCCGGGAATCTGCCCCAGCGCCACGTCAGAAACGCGAGGGGAAAGGCGGGAGAGGGGGGAAAAGGGGGTAAGGGAGGCGTGAGCTGGGCAGAGCCCTCCTGGCAGTGCCCGCGGAGGGCTGTGGTTCCCCTCCTCCCCGTCGCCACATGCCTGGCCCCACGCTGGCTCGCAGGGGAACCCTCGGCACGGAGAGACCCCCACGAGTGCTGTAGGCAGGGGGTCACTGTGCCACCACCCACCCAGCCCTGCTCTCCCGGCGTCTCCAGGGGGGTCTGTGCTCCTTCAGCCCACTCCTTCCTTCAGTCCCACAAAAATTCCTCCTTTCCTGTCTCCTTGCCTGTCCCCGGACTGTCCTTCCCTCCCCACACCTTTCCTTTGTCCTCCCATGCGCACAGCCCCTTCTCTGGTGGGGGAACGCCACCGCCCTGGGAACCCCCACGCGTGTCACACAGCAAGGCAGGCGAGAGCACGCAGGGGGCCGTGGGGCAGGGACCAGCCGGGCCCGGTGGCCGTGGGGCAGGGACCAGCCGGAGCTATTCCTAAACACGCTCCGGCACAGCCCGGGAAGCGGTGCCAGCCAGCCGGGGCCCCGCGGCAGCGGAGGGCGGGCCCGGCGGCGCGGCCCGGCCGCGGGGCACTGTGGGTCCGCCCGCCCCCGCGGAGCTCTGTTTTGTTTTAAAATGTAACCCTGGGTGGCGGCGAAAGCGAAAGGGCCTTTGGTCCGGGGGTGCTCCTTCAGCAGGAGGTGCCTGCCGGGGTCCGGAGCACGCGCGGGGACGCGGACCAGAGCGTTCCCGGGGACACGATCAGCGGGGCTGAAGCGTCCTTGCCTTAACGTGTGAAACAGCATCCAGGGTAAAGGCAGGGAGGGACTAGCTTGGGCAACAGCTGGAAATCACAGCCAAGGGTCACCGGCACAGCCTGTCCCTGATCTGGCACTCCTGGCTCCTCCCGCTCCGCACAACGCTCCTGCTGGGGACGGGACCCCGGCTCAGTGTCCCACGGGGTCAAACCCGGGGGCTCCCTCGGGCTGGGCGAGCAGGACGAGACGGGGACCTGGGGGAGGCTGCTTGCTCCGGAGCCCGCAGCAGTTGTTGGCAGCCTGGAGTGAAGAGCCCCCAGGGACGGTCAGACTTCAGCTCCTTTGCAGCACTTGCTCCACAGGCAGTGTCCCTGGGGGAGCCCTTGTGGGCTGCTTTTCTGATGGCTTTTCAGGTCTTTTAGGCTCTTTGCAAGGACCCTGGGGTTCACTTCCTAGACAGTGCAGCTTTTGGCACCTGCTTTCACAGGTGCAGAGCAACCCCAGTCCCCCAGACACCTTCCAAGTTCTCTCCCCAGCCAAAGTACTCCCCTCAGTCCTGCTCCCAGCACGGGGCCACTTCTCCTTTCCAGGGCAGACACGCCCCATCTCCAAGCAGGGCTTTTCCCTTTTAAACCCATTCTTCTGGCCAAGAAGACACAGCATCCTTAGCCCTACACCTCCACCCACCTCACTACCAGGAGAAGATCCCAGACTCAGAATTTTTTCCCATCTGATCCCAGAAAGCTGAAAATTGCTGGGTTGGATGCGTGCAGCAGTCCCAATCCCTTATAGCCCTGGCTAAGTGACACGCCCAAGTGTGAAGAGACAGATGGTGGTACAGGCAGGAATGGGACATGGAGAAGGGTGAAGGGCTTTAAACTGAAAAAGAGAGGGTTTAGATGAGATGTTGGGAAGAAATTGTTCCCTGTGATTGTGGTGAGGCATCAGCACAGGTTACCCAGAGAAGCTGTGGCTGCCCCGCCCCTGGAAGTATCCAAAGCCAGGATGGACGGGACTTGGAACAACCTGGGATAGTGGAAGGCATCCCTGCCCATGGTAGGGGGTGGAATGAGATGAGCTTTAAGGTCCCTTTCAATCCAAATGAGCCTGTGATTCCATGATCTCCCCATCCAGCACCCTGACCCATCACATCATGCCATGTATCATGCTGACCTCAAGACCCAGTTGCAATGGGCTTCCAGTTCCCCCCATCCAACAGTCTGTGCACATAAGAGGGTTGGGGTGTGTGCACAGAGGAGTTTTAATTAGCTAATAATCTTTAATAGGGTTTAATTGCCTTGTTATAAAAGGTAATTACAGCAATACATCAATTAGAGCTGTAAAATTAATAGATTTACCAGTTGTATTTATTGAGGAGCTGCAACTGGCAGTGTGCAGCAGCGAGGGCAGCGCTGGTGGTTCTGCTCTGATACCCAACAATGGGAAGGAGAGCATGCGAGGAGAGCAAGCCTCTCTGGCATGGATCCTGCCCCTCCACCCAGGCCAATCTGAGAACCACCAGCACCAGCAAACTGCCCCATGACCAGCAGCCAAGCAGAGCAGATGGACAGACAGACAGGCCAAATGGGAAGATGAGGCTCTGCAGGTGCAGGCTCAGGCTCACGGGGTCCCTGGCGTGTCCCTTGGGGACACTGGAACAAGTCACCTCTGCTCTGCTGGAGATCCTGAGATGGGGACAACTCTGTTGGCATGTGCTGAGGCAGATGTGTGCCCACAGCAACGACTGTGGAGATGCCCATGTGCCCCCACACTCCCATGCTTCACTTTCAGGAGAAAAAACATCCCTATAATCCAGTGTCTGAATCTCTCTTCAGAAGACAGCAGGAACCCATGGCTGCAGGGACCCATGGGTGCAGTACTAGAGACAGAAGCCCACCCACAGTGCCAGGCAGAGGGGAGTGTACTCTGGGGTACGCAGCCTGCTCCAAGCTCTCCCCAGACCCTCCCAAACCCCGAGCACGGGTGCTGCGGTCAGACTGCCAAGTGGCAAGAAGTGGAAAATGCATCACATAGTTTCCCATGAGCCCTCCCAAGGGGAGGGCTTTATAGGAAAAGCTGTTCTGGTGCCGTGTTTCTTTGTGGCTCCGTCATTCAGTTCATGGGTTAAGTACATGGGGGACCAGGGATGAGATGCTGAGCCCTCCTACCCCTTTTCCAGCTTTGCTGATCCTTCTATTGAGCAGGATCAGCCTGTTTTCCATAAAGTCAGTAGACCACACAAACATCTGCTCAAAATATCCCATTTCACTGGAAGAAGTGTTTCTGAATATAAGATCCCAAACCAGCCAGTTTCCTGCTCCCCACAGCCCCATGCGCTGCGGGGTTGGGGTCACACTCACATTCTCATGACCAGTTTTCCCAAAGCAGTGAGCTTGGTGCCTGCAGGAAAAGCCAAAGACAATGGGCTGGCACCAGACCAGGCCAGTGTGTGGCAGAGGGACGGGGGCTCACACATGCAGACACCAGCCCGGGATGTGCCCCACTAAATGCCACCTTGGAACAGCCCCCAAACCCGCAGTGACTGGCAGGACCCTGGCTCACCCCCATCAATCTGACAGAGGACTCAAAGGAGTTAAAAAAGCCCTTTGCGCTTTGCCCAGACACCTGGGGCAAATTAGGGGAACCTCAGCACAACTGGAAATTAGTCTTTGCTTCCCACACTGCAGCAGCGGAGTTGTCTCAGCCGTGGAGAGAGCAGTGGGTGCTCTCTGAGGCAGAGCAGGGACCAGGGGCTTCACAAACAAACCAGCAGAGCTGCCCGCGGTGATTGCTGCCCACTCTCACCGTCCCAGGTAGGCATGAGCTGGTCAATGCAGGGGCTGGGAACCCCTCTGGAGCTCCCCAGCCAGTCCCTTGGCATTGCTTCTCCAGCCTGTGGCACAGCCAGGGATGCCAGGACAGGGATGTGGTGTGCAGGGCGGTGGAGGTTTTCCTGGCAGTCTGTGCCAGCTCGCCCTGGCATGCAGAACACCGGAGCCACCGACCCCCAGCAGGTCTGGCAGCCAGCACCACGGACAGGATGCGGATCTGCCTGCCCTCATCCCGGGCCAGAGGAATCCCCGGCTGTCAGCGGGGCGGCACCTCACCAGTTTCCTTGCAGGGCAGTGGAGGTGCCGAGGGGATGTTTGTGCAGAATGGAGCTGGAGAGGATCCAGGCCATTGGCAGGGCTCAGCCCTCCCCAGTGCCACACTGAAGGTGGATAAAAACCATCCTGCCTCCAGGGCTCACCACAGCCCTGCTGAACTTGCGCAGCATCCTCCAGGATGCCAGCCTAGCCCCAAATCTGGCCTGAGGGCCCACGTCCTGGGTTGGCAGGGCTCCCGGCACCGTCACTCTATCCCGGGGAAGCCCCAGGATGGGCATCTTCTGATGTAAGAAACTACAGCCCGGGGCTGCTGCTTCTCCTGCAGTAAAACATCCACACGCTCAAGGGTCTCTGCTGCTTGGGGCTTTAAGGACCCCACAAGAAAAATAATCTCCAGGAACGGCTTCAGGAATAACTATTATCTCTAAATATCTACCTAGACATCTTCTGCCTCTATGCTTTGCCCATGTGCACAATGTCCAGCTCTGCCCCTCTGCTCCAGCTGCAGGGATTAAAGCTCACCTTCGACTGGGGGCTGTAGTGGAGAGCAGCCCACAGGCCTGGTTCCCTCATTCCTGCTGCCCTGTGGAAGGGATGGGGACAGGGACAAGGCATGTGAGCTGGGACAAGCACCTGGGGCTCCACATTGGCTGTGCTGATACTCACATCCCTTTTCACTGCCTTTAAGAGGCAGAAGGGGGGAGAGGCCTTGGCATGTCCCTCCTGGGATCCTTGGTGCAGAGGGCACAGAGCAGACACCCTCCGTGTTTCCAAACAGCACTCCATCTCCCCAGCAGTCTTCATGCTGTTCTGGTTCCTCAGGTGGTGCCACCTTCTGTGTCCTTGGCAGCTCCTCAGGGAAGGGGCCATGTCTCTAGATGTCCATGGCCACCTGGGACCAGAGTGGATGGACCACTCCACACTGGCAGAAGCAAATCAAGCCCCAGCAAATCCAGCTGTCAGCATCTTGAGGTCTTCTTATGCTAGAGATGTTTTATAAACTCACTGCTCCTCCAAACCCAGCATCTTATCCCTGTTTGTCCTTTGGCCACCCTGACAGCAATGAACACCTCAGTGTCAGCACATCCTGCCAGAAACATGCCAGACATTTTCTCATATAAAATATGGTGCTACCTTATAGCAGCTCATAATGACAGGGACGTGGAAGTCTCCATTCTTCCATTCTTTCCTTTCAAGTCTGCCACCTTTGCTGCTGCAGAGGCAACTCTGAGCAGTATTAACAAGCTCAGAGAGCAGTATTCTGTGGGAAAAACCATAGAATTATGGAATATCCTGAGTTGGAAGGGACCCACAAGAATCCAGAGTCCAGCTCCTGGCCCTGCACAGGACAACCCAACAATCCCACCCTGTGCCTGGGAGCGGTGTCCAAACGCTCCTGGAGCTCTGGCAGCCTCGGGGCCGTGCCCATTCCCTGGGGAGCCTGGGCAGAGCCTGACCACCCTCTGGGGGAAGAACCTTTCCCTGATACCCAGCCAAACCCTTCCCTGGCAGCTCCAGCCTTTCCCTTTCCCTCTCTCCCTGTCCCAAGGCTCATGCTCCCTGTGCACTCAGCATGTTGAGCATCCCCTGGCTCCTCTGCAGCAGAAGAGCAGCTCAGAGCAGCCAGATCTCAGCCTCTGGGGAGGGAACCTGCACTGCTGGACACTGCACTGGACACCAGCCCAGGGTATGGGCCGTGGGGGCTGCTGAGCACCTTTGCCCCTCTCCACACTGTATTTCCTGGAGATGCACCATTGCTGCGTGTATTCCATCAGCACGGAAAGCTGCACGGGTCAAACGAGTTTTCTTAGTGGGGTTTGGACGTAAAAGGCAGTAGAGGCTGTAGATGAACAGATTAACATCAAAGGAAAAATGTGATGAAAAAGTGCTTCATCACAGGCAGGAGATGCCGAGTGGCCAAATAGGCCTCACCATGAATCACGCTGTGGTGACGAAGCCAGCGACAGGCTGTTTGTTTGCCTGTTGCCAAGGGCCCCGTGGCTGCGGGTTGGGATCTGTGAACCCTGTGGTTCAGCCACTCTTTCAAGAGGGTTTGGGATGGGGAAGCCAGGGGATCCCTGCTGTGATCTGAGGGCAGAGCTGAGACCACAGGGTGGGGTTTGACTGGTCAGCATGGAGCTTGTGGTACCAGGAAAGGGGGCTGTGCTGGCTGGAGACCCCAGCTGCTGCAGAGAGCAGTAGGATGGAGGCTGTGGGCACCAGTGGCAGCAGAAGCAGAGGGTGCTGTGACACACACCAGCCCTAAGAACCACTATACAAGAGGGGCTGGAGGACAGACCCCACTGGGAATGACTCATGGACAATCAGAAAACACCCTTGGCTCCAATGACAGAGAGCACCAAACTGCCCTCCTGTTCCATGCTGGAGGTGAGTTCCTCTTTCCACTGCCTCCAGTTCTACCTTTTGCCCTTTTCTGTGCAAAGCCTGGCCCCACTCACTGGCTGCTCAGATCTGCCTGGTCTGCAGTGCTCAGCCCGAGTGTTGAAACATCCCCTTCACCCTCCAATGAGGTATGGGGTCTTCAAAGCTCGTCTGTCAATGATGCTCAGGTCCATGCCTTGGCTTCTCCATTTGCCAGGCTGGGTTCAGCACATTCTTCCAGTTTTCCATTCTTTTACTGTCTTAACACATGGGGTTTCTCTGCATAGAGATGATCTCTTCAAGCATATAGAATCTCAGAATCACAGACTGGATTGGGGTAGAAGGAACCTTAAAGCCCATCTCGTTCCACCCCGCTGCCATGGGCAGGGACACCTTCCACTATCCCAGGCTGCTCCAAGCCCTGTCCAACCTTGGACACTTCCAGGGATGGGGCAGCCACAGCTTCTCTGGGCAACCTGTGCCAGGGCCTCACCACCCTCACAGGGAAAAATTTCCTCCTAATATCTAATCTAAACATACTCTTTTAAAGTTTAAAGCCATTGCCATTTGTCCTCTTTCCATGATCCCTGCTTCCACTGCCTGTCCATTTCTTTCTTCCCCTTCCAGTTGACCAGCAGGTCTCCACTCAGTCATGCCAGTCTCTTGTCTTCCTCTCCTGATTTCTCACTCGTGGATTTGGAGTTCTTGCACTCCTTGGAAAGAGTCCGTAAAGACCTGCTAACTCTGTTCTGCCCCCTTGTCCCTAAGGGCAGCTTCTTAGGGGATCCCATTGACCAACTCCTTGAACAGCTTGCAGTTTGCTTTTCTAAAATTCAGGGTCCTAACTTGAATTTTTGCCTGTCCCACACCCTTCGGGGCTGTGAACTCCCCTGGTGCTTGGTCACTGCAGTCCAGGCTGCCTTCAATCCTGATGTCGCTGATGGTCACTTGCATTGGTGATCAACAGGTCCAGTGACATATCCTCTCTGGCAGGACTTCCACACATGGCCCCTTGCAAAGCCAAGCCCTGCTCTCCTATGAGGATGCTGGAAATTACCATAATGCAAATAAAGCCATGTATTATTAATGATTATACAGCATCATCCACACTGCAGGCTCTGCACAACCCTCTGCTCTGTCAAAGGATAAAAGGAGGAGGGTGGTGACGCCCTGGCACAGGCTGCTGTGAGAAGCTGTGGATGCCCCATCCCTGGAATTGTTCAAGACCATGTTGGACAGGGCTTGGAGTAACCTGGGATAGTAGAAGGTGTCCCTGCCCATGGCAGCATGGTGGAAGGAGATGGACTCTAAAGTTTCTTCCAGCCCCAACCACTTTGTGATTCTGTAACCCCCAGGGTCTGAGCAGTAGTGTGGTTTTGCTGTGACACACAGCTGGGCCCATCCTGGCTCCCCTCCCCTGGGCAGTGAGAGGTCAGCCCAGGCGCAGTGCCCATGGGACTCTGCATCAGCAAAGACACAGCACCGGACCCTCTCTCACCGCGCGGACTCGCACCCCCAGACCCTGCCCCGCCTGCCCGCACCCCCAGACGCGCGGCCAAGAGGAGCCTCCAGCCCGCGGGAGGTGATGCCAAGGTCACTCCTGTGCTCTGCGGCTGGGTGGCCCGGCCGGCCGGGGGCCGAGGCTCAGCTCAGCCAGAGTCCCGGCAGGGCACGGGAGGGACCGGCAGCTCCATCTCGTGTCTGACGCCCGCAGTACAGAGCGGGGAGCCCAGCCCCGGCACGGCGCTGGCCACGGCGGCTCCTCGCCCCGTGTCCCGGCGGGAGGGCTCGGGGGGCTGCCCTAACCCACGGCCAGCCCCACCCCGAGGCTCCTGAAGGAGGCTGGGACTCGGGACAGAGGTGTCGCTCGGCTCTGCCAAGTCCCAGCCTGGAGACCCCGAGTGGCGTGGGGATCGTCCGGCTGCCACCCAGAGCCCTCAGGCTCCCAGCAGTCCGGGGGTGCTCGCCCGCGAGGATGCCACCCCTCGCTGCCCCGTGCCACCTCTCTCCACAGACCCACTGCTCTGGCCGTAGAGCGCGTGGCACCGAAAGCACAAGCACAGACTCATTTTTACAAGCACGGGGCCAAGGCTGAGAGACTGCTTCTCATTAGGGAAGCAGAGCTGGGAGCAAATGGTCCCGAGCTCCCATACAAGGCTGGCGTCTTCCCAAGGGAGAAGAGAAGAGAAGACTTCCCTCGCCGGGGTCTGCACTGCCGGCAGCACTTGTCCCTGAGGCACTGAGTACCCAGTGTTGGGGGGAGCATCCTCTTGACGCTGGCGTGGGGAGGAACCACCACATCCTGACCCGGCAGTGGAAGAGCAGGGAGCAACCTCCCTCAACCACCCCACCCTGACCCGGTTTTCCCTCCAGGCTTTTTGCCAACAGCAAAGAGAGGGGGAAAAGGCTCCCGGACAGCAGATAGTCCGGTGAGCCAGCCAGGAGACGGGACATGCTGCCAACAGCACTGCTGGGTGGAAGCAGGAATCAGAAACCAGCCGCAGCTCCTGCACGGAGCGAGCGAACGTGGTGCCACCAAAGAACTGGTGGGACGGGGATGGAGATGAGCACAGTGCCCTGAGCAGGAGACCATTGGAGCAGGACACACAGTCCACTGGAGACGTGGGATGCAAGTGACAGCTCCTGCATCCCGGTATCTCTGCACAGAACATGCTGGCCACAGCCAGGCTCCTGGCTCCCTGCTTCTGGGATGGACTCACAGTTCTTCCTGCCTCCCTGTCCCCTTCCAGCCCAGCTGCACAGCCCCAGCATCCTCCCCCGAGCAGAAACACCCCTCTTGCTCTTGCCGGCACATCACTGGCGCCGGGATCTCATTGCTCCCACGGCAGAGAGCCAAGCGATCCGGACGGGAACAGTCGCGGGCTGAGCTGCAGGTGTTGGGCTGACGGCAGCACCTCCCACTGCTCGGGGAGCTGGCGGGGCAGCGCCAAGGCTGCTCCGGTTTCCAGAAACAAGATCTCCAGGGAGGCTGCTGGCCCAAGCACCAACTGGCAGACGTGGCAAGCAGGGCGGTGGGGACGGCCTGGCAGCGTGGTGCTGCTCCGCTGTGCCACCACCCTGCCTGCCACTGGACTGATGCCTTTTGAGCACCCCAAAGGACCGTGTGGGACAGGAATGAATACGGGGATTTTGGTGTTGCTTCAGCCAGCCTAGTCTCCATCATCCGCCTGCTGGCACTGGCTCTGTGGCTGCTCCAAGGAAGGGAACAGGCCAGGCACAGCCCAAGGTGCCCACTGCATCTCCTGACAGCGGGGCCAGGAACAAGGACCTATGTGTCCTGGAAGGGCAGGAGGGGGCTCAGACAGCTGGGGGGGTCTTTGCCCGAATGCTGAATTCTTGCCTTGTGCAGGAAACTCCTCCCTGCACTCACCCACCCTCTCCAAGGCAAATCCAGGGTGGAATTCGAGGCAGGAGCATGGTAAAACCTGGGATCAGCATTGCTGCCCTGGGTGCTACCCCCTCTCCTAACCCACGGCTTCCTCCTTTGGCATGGCACAGGGACAGGGTGACACTGCCCTGAGCCACCTCCCTGCCTCCGAGATGATGAAACTAAGGAACGGGAGGCTTCAGCCACTGGGGTGCAGTGGGAGTCTCCTGGGTTTGCAAAAGCGGGACCAAGGGCTGCCCGGTGTTCCATAAAGGAGTCTGAGCCCAGGGCAGTGCTGAGTGCTGAGACACCACAGCTGTGGCAGTGGAAGCCTCAGGAATTGCCTCTCAATCCCCTTCCCCTTTCCCTCCTGGCCGTGTCCGCGTGACAAACCCAGAGCTCCTGTGCATTTGGCTCTGCCCTGTGCCCCACGGGTGGCCGGGACTCAGGGAGCTCCCGAGAAGCAGAAGATGTTCCCACAGCCGAGGCAATCCCGGCATTTTGGGAAGGATGCAAGCAGTCTGCAGCTCACGCTTGGATTTACACCGCTTGGACGGCCCTTTGCTGCTTGCCTAGGATTCGGCCCTTTGGCAGGCTCCGAAATGATCCCAAGCCCCCCTGCTTTGTTATTAAATCAAATCCATCTGGCCTCGACCACGGACGGTTGTTATTCGAGATCCCTCTCCTAGAGGAGCTGGGATTAGCTCCGGGCACGGGGGATTCTCCCTCCCTCCCTCCCTCTCTCCCACCGCTCCCAGCCCTCCTGCCTCTCTCTTTTGTGTTTCTCCACTTCTCGAGGAGCAGGGGGAGGCGCGGGCGCGCTCGGCAGCTTTTGTGCCGCGCGGAGCTGCACGGGTGTCCCCGCGCTCCCGGTGGGTCCCATCTAGACATCGCTGCACCCCACCTCCCCACATCAGGGCAGCCAGAGGCCCCGAACCTTGGGCATGCCACAGCTGGCACGGGGGGTGACAGTGCCATGGGGCTTTGTGCCAGCCACCTGCCATCCCCATTTTTGACCCCAAGCAGCCGAAACGCTGCCGGGAGCTGCTCTCCCCAGAGACATGCAGGGCTGAGCAGGGTAATCCCCTCTCCCAACCCCAGAAGAATCCACCCACCCGGGAGAGCAGGGTGAACTGGAATGATGTGGGATGTGCTACTGTGGAGCAAGTGCTTTTAGTTTTACAGCAAGTGCCTTGAGTGCTGCTGCTTGCCCAGGTGTCACTGCTGGTGTTCCTTAAGGCTGCCGCTTCCAAACCCCCGCTGAAGAGCAGCTGGATCGAGGCTTTGGCTGGAATCTTCATGAAGACAATGGATTTCCACTGTTCTGACAACACAGAAAGCAGTGGGCAAATGAATTGGGGATGACCTGCCAGCAGGAGGCAGAGGCAGGGCACCCAGCCGGCGTGGGGATGTGTGTCTGCTCCTGGTGCAACCCTTGGGGCCGCCTGGACCAGCAGGGATAAGGTGGCAGCATGTCTGGCTCCAGCCCTCCAGGGACTCCTTTAGGTTGGGCAGATGGAGTCGTGGTCCCCGCGGGCTCTCCCATGCTGGGCCCTGTGTTCCGGCTGCCAGCAATTAGTGTTCCAGCTTGTTTTGGAGTGATTTACCTGTTTTGGGGACGGGCTCTCCCTGAGCAGTGCTGGGGGCCAGAACGTGCCCTGAACCCACCGCTCCTGGCTGAGCTTGACCTTGGCCTCTTGCATCTCCTCTGCTGTAAATTTCTCTCCCAAGGGCACAGGTACCTCCACCACCGAGAGGGCACATGGTCCCCAGCAAATGACACCCCCAGCCCCTCGGCCCCCAGAAGCTGTGTGTGAGGTACATCCCTCCTGGGAGGAGTGACTGTGGCAGTGTGGGGCAAAGGCCAGCTGGACACAGTGTGAGAGGGACACGATGGGTCAGAGACCAACTTTAAACATGGGCTCAGAGTTTAAACCCCACCTACAAAGCAGCGTGCACGCGTTACCTTCCCAGCCTTGGCAAAGCCTTGAACACACCCCAGCAGAGCCGGCATCAATCCCTGCGTTTCCCTCTCACCACAGGGATACCTGTACTGGAGCCTGTAGATAGCCTGAGACTGGGAAGTGGCACCTGAGCATATCGGATGGTCCTTCACCCCTGGAACCATTGTGGCACCTGCTGAGGCATGCCAGCAGCAGCCCCCAGCTCACTGCAGACCCCTTTGGGATTTGGCATCCCGCAGCCAGGGAATGCCAGATCTGCTGGACTTCGGCTGGACTTCCAAGTCCAGGTCCTGCAGCTGACTGGAAAACATAAAAGGAGACAAGGCACTTTCTGAGGGAGCGCTGGAGTCCAGGGAATCAGCAATGTGGGAATTAACAGTAGCGCCTTCACTCCTGGGTCACACAGAGGTACAAACATTACTGCACCTGCTCTGCTCTCTTGGGGCATCTGCAGCATTTAGGCACAAAGTCTGCATCCCGAAGGAACTTTTTAATGGCACAAGGGACCCTCCAGTGACAGAGACAGTGCTCTCATCTTTCCTGGATGGCCCTGCTGGTACCATCCCCACAGGGACCAAAGCACAACCCCCTCCATCACCCGGCCCTGCAGTGGGCTGGCAGCCCGTTGGGGAAGAGATGGGAACGTGTCCACTTGATGTGCCTGAAAAGCAGCACACATCTCCCTGTTGCTATGGAAACACTGCTTTTAAAGCAAATTAATAATAATAATTAACATGATCTATTAAATAATGGTAATAAAAGCATTAGTAATGACTTGTAATTGGTAAAGCACTCGGAATACTGCACACTCACCCCACGACCTGCTCCCTGCACAGGAACTGGAGTCGCGGGCGGCATCTCCCACCCGCAGGGGAGTCCTGGTTGAGGGCGAGTGCCCTCTGCCTTCAGTACCGTACAGGCAGGAGCTTAGTGGGATTCAGTGAGGGATCAGACTTTTATCTGGATAATGAGGATGTCTAGACTGATAAGAAGAAGGGTTAAATTGGCTCAGGGCCTGATTCTGCCGCTTCCAGTACTTGGCGCACAGGAGCACACTGTGGTGCCTGGGCAAAACTGAGGTGGGTTGAGACCAGGAGTCTACACCAGGCGGGACAAAGACTTTGTTCTTCCCAGTTTTTAAACCTAGAAATCAGAGTACTGCCAGGACCCTTAACCCCTGGGAGGCAGAGGTGAAGAGAACTCTAAGAAACTTTTAATATGCTTGAATTCATCCTGGAGAAGAGAAGGCTCCAGGGAGACCTTAGAGCTGCTTCCAGTGCCTAAAGGGGCTCCAACAGAGCTGGAGAGGGACGTTTTACAAGGGCCTGAAGGGACAGGACAGGGGGAATGTCTTCCCACTGCCAGAGGGCAGAGTTAGATGGGATACTGGGAGGAAATTGTTCCCTGGCAGGGTTCTGAGATCGTGGCACAGGGTGCCCAGAGAAGCTGTGGCTGCCCCTGGATCCCTGGAAGTGTTCAAGGCCAGGCTGGATGGGGCTTGGAGCAACCTGGGGTAGTGGAAGATGTCCCTGCCCATGGTAGGGGCTGGGACTGGATGAATTTAAGTTCCCTTGGAGCTTGGTTGCAGCCAAAGGGGTGGGGCAGCCACAGGTTCTCTGGGTCCCTGTGCTCTGTTTCTCACACATCGGGTCCTTGTGTCCCACTCATCAACCTACACCACCAAAAGCAGTGTCCAGAGTAGAGCAGTGCAAGGCTGAGCCCAGAGCCATGATAAAACACCCTCTTTTCAAGCTGTGAGATACTTCTAAAAGGACCTGGAATTGCAGAGAGAAAATAAATGCGAAGACCTGACAGTGTCACCTGCTTGTTTGTGCCCAGAGTCCCTTTGCTGACAAGGTCTGCTCTGCACAGCAGAGCAAGGACCTGCTCACTCAGAACTGCTCAGTGCTCCTGCAGGAGCCTGCCCAGACAGGCAGAGCCAGGAGGTGAACGCCTGGGAAAACCTGGCCCTGCTTCAGGTGCCTGCATGAGACCAAACTATTTGGAAAAGTAGGTCCCCGCTGTCCCTGCTGAGCCTCTGGAGAGGCATCAGCCATCCCTGGACTGGCATAAGCAAGTGCAAAACAGCTAAAGAAGTGCTCTTTAGACATTTCCCAACAAGGTCTGACATCCAGACTGCTGGGCCATGCAGGATGCTGGAGCAGCATTAGGATTGCAACACACCTGCGTGGCTCAGCCTCCATCCCATCCCGAGCACCCGGCAGCAACTTCCACCATGAGACTAAAATTAGCACCGACAGGAAGAGCTCTGGAGCACGACAGGATGATTAGAGCCTCCCTGGAAAGGAGGCATCACCTGCAACGTAATGACTTTTCTCATCTCTGTCAAAATGTGCAACAACGGTTGTGGAATATGATGGGGAAAAGTGAGGCAGGGAGACAGGGGAAGGTGCTTCCACACAAAATTGGAGTGATAGCACTTGTCCAGAGGAGAAAAAACAGGATGCTGGCTCTGCTGGACTATGCCCTGGCCCTGCTCCACGACTTTGATCAAATTGCTTAGACACAAAAGACTTAAGGATCACACATGCCAACTCCACCTGAGATTTATAAACGGCAAGAAAACACCCAGATAAAAGGTAAAAAAATCTCTTTTACATGTATTTAACTGTATGTGTTGTGAGTGTGAATAATCAGTGTCACTGTTCTCCAGCACAGGCGGTGGGGAAGAGGCATTGATCCTTCACTCCATGCGCAGATATCCAAGTCCATGCTTCAAAACTCTTTGTTGGCCTTCTTTGGCTAAAAATATGATTGTGGTCAGCCAACACCACCCACATCCATGTTCCTGAAAGAATGGGATTTCATTGGGCATCGCCCCTCCTATAAACTTGCCCTGTTTTCATTTAAAATAACTCATAAGTGGAAAGAGCATTAAAAGTGGGTGCACTGAGCCTCCAAGCGGGAAGATGTGACTGTGCTGAGGGAGCTTGTGTGTATCTCGTCTTGTACACTCTGGTTGTAGCTAGTGCAGGTTGGTTTGACTCCATGCCTCACATCCTTGTCTTGAAACTGGAAATGTAGAAGTACAGAATCATGGGACGATTAGTGTTGGACAGGACTTTAAAGCTCATCAGGTTCCATCCCCCCTGCGATGGGCAGGGACACCTTCCACTATCCCAGGTTGCTCCAAGCCCTGTCCAACCTGGCCTTGGACACTTCCAGGGGTGGGGCAGCCACAGCTTCTCTGGGCACCCTGTGCCAGGGCCTCAGCACCCTGACAGGGAACAATTTCCTCCACTATCTAATGCAAATCTCCCGTCTTTTTGGTTTGAAACCGTTTCCCTTTGTCCTTGGAATATGGCCCATCCCCCCCCTCAGGCGGACCCTCACAGACAGGGCTCATTTGTCAGGATAACAGGAGACAGGTAAGTCCCTTGGATGAAGCTGCTGTATTTCCCTTCAAGATTTCCTGGACAGAAATACGTGCACATGCGCTGCACAGCTTGACAATGAACGTGCAGTGAATCCAACACATCCTGGACGTGTTGGATTTGCTGGGCACACACGGACCATCTGGCCAACACATGGGCCTCGGGCTTGACATGTCCAGGAAGCATCTGAGTGACGGCGGCCGCAGCAGGCAGCCAGTTGGAGCACACGCAGGAAACCGGCCCCACTGGCACCACGGCGGAGGTGGGTGCGATGCTGACCGAGCTGCTCTGCGGCTGCGCTGGGATTTCTGGGCTGGTGGAGATTCAGACACAGGCAAGTGCCAAAACCCCAACATGCCCCTGGACAAAATTCAAAAGAGGACATACCCAAGGAAACCCATGGTAATTCTGAAGTTCTAGAAATTGAAATTGGGAATTCTCTGCTTGCAGATGATGGGATTCCAATGGGAGGAAAATGTGTTCCTTGAAAAATGAACTACACGTATAAGCAGCAGGAATAAGGGGAGAGTGTGACCTTGAAATCGAGTCCTTTTGATCCCACACCTAAAATTATCAAGATTTCAGCAGAGGTTTCTTCAGCAACCTTAGTGCAGTTTTTCAAAAAACCCCCTCGTGACCAGAAGTCCAAACCCTCCATGTTACGAATGCAACCAAGTCTGCCAAGGGTGCGGCACCCGCGATCCCAGCACCAGATTGTCCCTGTAGCTTAGCACCCATCTGCAGCCAATATGCTGAGCTCTTAATAAAATTGAGGGGGGTTAAAATCTGGTCTCCTGGGCCTGATCCCATGGACCTGGGCTCACCAAAACCAATGGACTTCAAGGAGCTTTGGATCAGGCTTTGCGCTAATTTACTTATCTCATAGAAGAGCTTAATTAACAAATGTTTGCAAAGCACTTTAGGATCCCTGCACGGACAGTGAGACTCCTCTTGCCGCCGGTCCCATTGACAAAGCAAAGAGGTTTAACGTCAACAGGGAGCAGATGAATTGTATGGACAGTGGTGGCCACAGACGGGGATGGAGGGACATCCCGGGTGGATCGGCCGTCACTGAACAGAGTCACCCCTGCACCGCATGCTTCGGGGAACAGGCAGCACACAGGGCTGGAAAGGAGCCCTTCCAGCTTTCCAGCATTTGGGATACTCCTGTTTCACATGCAGCTGAGCACTTCTTGAAATGAGCTCCCAGGGACAGGGATATGACGTCTCAAAGCACTCATGGCGATGGTACCCCAGTCTGAACTTTCTAACTCGGGATATTCTACGATTCTATGCAAGATGAAAATTTTAAAAAGCCTAAAAAAGGTGTCCTGGTTCCAAGCAGGTGTTTGCTCCCTCTGTCCTCCCCACCATCAGCTCATCATCTCAGTCTACGGGATGTGGGACGCTTCCACAGCATTAAACCTTTCCTAGTAGCTGCGACCTTTCCCCCAGACTTGGGTCATGTCGGGGGGCAGAGGGATGCAGTACTGGGAAGTGCCAAATTCAGCTTCACATTGATGACACAAATACATCCGGAAAGTTTCTCTCTGCGTTAGCTCTTGGTGGTGACTCTAAGTCGCTGTTTTGCCTAAGGACAGGCTGCTGGCACCTCCTCAGTCAATGTCAGCTTTATTCCTGCCTCCAACAGAACTTTCTGTCACCAGCCGTGGTGCCCGGCCACCCCTCCCCGACGGCTCTGGCACCGGCAGCAGCTGCAGTTTGCAATTTCTCCCTTTTCTTTGATCGTTCTGCAGCCTCGGGAAGGGGCGAGGCGCACGTGACGCCGCTGCCTGATCCCGACCCCTCCGCTCCGAGCACTCTGCCGCCGTCCCTGGCTTTAATTAATACTTCTTTTTTTCCCTGACAGTAATTCGGGGATGTGGATTTTAAAACATTTGGAAATACCCGCTTTTTAACTAGAAACACTGTGTTTCTGCCAAAACCTCGGCAGGGGTGTTCGCTGCGTGGATGTAGTTGTGCAGAGACTACACCCACGGCGAAATCCTCACTCGCAATCCAGCACTACCTGCCCCCCAAAAATAACATTTTACCCCTCTGTCCAGGGAGTTGGGAATGATCCAGCCCCGCGACATGAGCCCCTATGACCTACTCCAGCTCATCGAGCTGGTTCAAGCCACCTGGCAGAGCTAACTTTAACCTGAATTACTCCTGAAATCCAGCTTCCCCAGAGGCAGCGATGCCAGACGGGAGGTAAGATCATTCCCAAGCAGCTGCTATCACTGGGAACAGGATCAAAGTCTTGGTTGTAGCCCAGCTACGCCCCCAAAATATTGTATGAACTGAGAGACGCTGCTATCAGGGACCCATCAGGATTAGTCACTGCCCATGTTGCCAATTCCTGTGATTTTTCTACAAGCGTTCCTGGTTGCCTTAAATTCCCAGCTCTGTGAGTCATGTGAATCTGCGCGAGTATGAATTTTTGTTTTTTAAAGTAAGTTTCTAGACCTTGTGGCTGTGCAGAAAAGCGAGGTGATGTAACCAGAGTGAAATCCGACAGCCCCGGGAGAAGGCAAATGAAAAGAAACTCAATTTGCAGTATTTTTTTTGGAGTCGCACAAACTTTTTAGTCAGTTTGGTGATTTCTGGGCCTGGCTCATGCTGCTGGAATGCTCAGAGCTGGAGCTCCATCTTTTTTCCCTTTTTTCCTTTCACTTTCTGATTTCCAGGGGCACTTTCTTCTCCTGAGAGCTCCGTGACAGAACTTAAAATGGAGGTGGAAGCAAAACCATGTCCCTAAAATGACGTGCTGCCTCCAGAGCAGGCATTGCTATCAGCGTCTCGCATGAGATCCAAGTTGGACAAGTGAAAACTTCATAATTTTAGGGCAGAACACGATAGTTCCCACCACCACCACGTGTGTTCCAGCACACGGGCACACACATGATCCTCGCCCACATGGGGAACACCCCTGCACGGAGATGTGTGTGCTTACAAACACCTCGTATGCAAACATGCCTGGTTTACGTACATATTTCAGTGTACGTAATTGTCTGTGTCTGCACCATGTGCGTACACCGACACTCACAAGGGCTTCACCTGGTTGTAAGCGTGGAGTGAGCCACAGCCAGCAGGTGTGTGCAAGGTAAGCAGTGTGTGTGAATGTCCATGTGCGTTAAATGCACATTTTTGGCGGTGTAATGGGGTCCACCCGGCCGAGTGCCTGTGTTAAAACTTGCCGTGTGACGGGTGTCTGCCCTATGGAGCCACCATCCATCACATCCCAATACAAACAAACGCCACCTCTTAGAAGAAGGAATATCCCGAACTGCCACTCTCAGGAGTCCCATCACCACATTAAGGTGAAAAAAGAAATAAAGCCTAGTTCAGGACACTGTTCTACAACCATGACCAAAATGAGCCGCGCGAAACACAGCAGTGGGTGGGTTCTCTGATCTTAGCTTTACTTTTTTCCCTCTTTTTTGTGCACACCTACTGCACAACCACCGCCAGCTCTAACCCACAGTGAATCCATGCCAGGTCCTGCCGCAGAGGGGACCTGCCAGGAGCAGCCCCTCCGGCTGGTGTCCCAGCACTGCCCTGAGTTTGTACTACACATCAGGAAACCGGGATGCAAAAACCAAACTGAAAGCAAAAATTTCCCTTCCCAAAGTGCCTGGGCAAACTCACAGGGAAAGCTCCAGCAGCACCTTACCGGCTGAGTCAGTGGATGAGCCATCTCCTTGTGCTGGGTGCCCCATCTGCCGAGTTTAGCTGCAGCTGAGATCTTCTGCTGGTAGACCCAGAAAGGGGAGGGGGAGAAAGAAAAAACCTTCCTGTAAGGATCCCAGAGCCAGAGAGAGGAAATCATACAGGATACAGTGGGGGGTAGAAAAGTCCAGCCCCGGTGACAAGGCACCAGTGCCACCACCCCCCAGCCCTCGCTGCAGCCTTTGCCTTTGCCAGAGCTGCAGCGCGATGTGGCTCGGCGGGAGCCTTGCATCCCTCCGCATTGTCCCTCTCCAGTGTGAGCTCCGGCAATCTCATTTCATGGGAGACATCTGGTTTGATTCAAAGGGAAGAAAGGGGAGAGGGGAGAACTGCGCGCTCACACACTCACCGCCCAGCCCGGCTGGCTGGGAGCTGGGGAGTGATTGTCAATGCTTTCCTCCACGCTGAATCCTCCTCATTTCAATGAGAAAGGCCAGCCCAGGGAGCAGGGCTGTCCCACGGCCCCCCCCAGCATTCCCAGTCTGCAGAAGGGGGCTTTGCTGGGGCATGGAGCCAAGGGTGGGGAGCTGAGCCCCAGCAGCCCCACCAAGCCTCGCTGTGCCTGGAGCCACTACAAGGCCTTGGGGGGCTGGGGGGCTCCCCCTTCTTGTTTTCCATAATTCCTAGTCCTGGTGGACATGCAGTTTTGTCCCTCAAATGCCTGTGGCTGTGATTGGGGGTCTTCCTATTGCAAGACTGAAGTTCTTATGTTTGTGGGGAGTCCTTTTGGAAAGCCTTGTCCTCCTTCACAAGGATGAAGCAGTGAACTCCTTGTTCATGGGAGGGGGGTTCCTGCCCCGCTGTCCCACCATTCACCCCACTGACCCTGGTGCCCTGCAGTTCCACCCCGAGTTGTCCCTGCTGAGCCACCACTCCTCCCAGGGGTCCCTGCTATCCCTGTGGGTCTCTGGATGGATCCCAACCCCGGACACCTCTGCAGCACCCCTTACGGGTGGGCAGCAACAGGTCCCTGCACAAACCATCCTTGATGGGGTGTGCATTGACAGGTCCCCACGCGGCCCCCTCCTTCAGCCATGACCCCTCCACGGTGGGGGCACATGGTGGGTCCCCACATGGACCCCTCTTTCCTGTGATCCCTCCATGCCAGGGGTGTGCACGGTGAGCCACTCATGGAACCTAGAGTGGGTCCCCATGCAGCCCCTACATCTGTGTCTCTGTGGGTCCCCAAGGAGCCCCCTCCACATGTGACACAGTGAATCCCACTGCAGCCCCCTCCACCCATTGCACAATGGGTCTCACCACAGACCCTTCCACCCGTGGCACGGCTGATCCCCTTGCATCATCCTCCATCCGTATCACAGCGGGTCCCCAAACAGTCCCCTCCACCCGGGCATTTCACGGCTGGTCCCCTTGCACCTCCCTAACCCGTGTCACAGCATGTACCCCCCACCCCCTTCACCCGTGTCATGGCATGTCCTTCCGCAGCCCCTCCACCGGTGACATGGTGGAACCCCCTACATCCCCCTCCTCTGGTGGCACCGCGTGGTGCCCCTGCAGCCCCTACACCCGTGACACTGTGTGTGCCCCTACACCCGTGACACCGTGTGTGCCCCTACAGCCCCTCCACCCACCGCACAGTGTGTCTCCCCACAGAAAATCCCCCCCTCCCCGCGTCCCAGGCGGTTCCCCCATCACACTCCACCCATGTCACCGTGGGTGCTCGTGCAGCCTCTCCACCCGTGTCACGGCGAGGCC